>BOPP01000199.1:2225627-2293944 GCA_017312745.1 Gryllus bimaculatus
CAATAAAAACTAACAGCATTACCTATACACTTTATGACTGCCCTGCACGGAATTTTTAACTAATAAAGCACAACTGAAAACACCCTCATTCTTTGTAGGATTCGATAGGAAGAGATAGCTCAAAGCATCAACAGATGTCACCGCAGTTCCTCTGACCGGGAGGTTCTAGGTGCGAGTCCCGGAGGTGGCAGGATTTTCGACACAAGCTTCACTAGGTCGAAGATCAGCGCCACCTCCCGAGCAAATCATGCACTACACTTATGAGACTAATGACCCCAGTAGTGGACGCGCCCGGAGTCACTAGCAATCATTCGTAGAATACGAAATTACAGACTTAGTGTCTACGTACTTTAACGCACCGATGTTTTTTAAACATCAATATTTTATGGTTGTTTTTTATCTACAATATTAAATTTGGGCACAACAAAATTTATTTTAACAATGTTCATGTTAACTAATTTATAATTGTTTTCAATTTAAAATATAATTAAATCAATGGACAAAATTTATCGCCCAGGGTCATCTCGAAGGGTCAGTTCACAGTCCAAATAATGGTACAGAAGAAAGAGGAAGGCCCTTTGGTGTATGCGTTGACCGTCTTTTTATGCGCAAAATAGGAGGAATTGTAGGAAATATACTAGAAGGGTATCGGGATCAACTCGGGTGAGAAATATTCTGCTCGCTGAAGGTAACACAAACAGCGATCGTTTGGTTCTAACAAAAAAATGACTCCAAGAATTATGTCTTCAAGAATGATTTTTTATTGTGCCTTTGAGCTTGAGTAAAACATTTTTATCAGTTGTAAACACTAGACTTGCTTCCGATAGACCAACTTTTTTTGTATCCTCCGTGCTTCTTGTCCGTGTGAGGGTCCGACGTTTTACACTATATATTATTCATCATTGACATACATTTTCCTTGGGCATGTTTCTCAATATCAAATATATTACAGTTAAACCGTAAGTATTATTTTTCCTTCAAACAAAATTGATATCCCTGATCGATCTGACTGATGTCGCACCTCCTTGAATTTGAAACTGATATTTTGGTTTTGGGTGCTTAACATGAAGCCCCAACCGCAATTTCAAAATTTTCTCAAAAATATCCCCACGTTTTCCATTCACGCTAGAATAGTGTGAAAACACTTTTAAAGATAGTATAGGATCAATGTTCCCTGTTCACTCAGACTTTTCGAAAATTGGAAAAGTTTAACATTTTTGGACCCCTTAATACAACTACTTTATTGAACATTGAGATTTTTTCCTTCAAATAAAATTCATTGTAACTGTCACCAGGACCTCTCGTTGTACCTTTGGGAGAACAGCTAAGGAAGAGCACTTTCGCCCTTTCCGAGCACGTCATAGGCCTTCCTCGGTCCCGCACATTTTGCTTATTTGTCCATGGAATCCCTTTGCCCCATCTCAATGCTTTGGACCATTGTTCTTAAGAAGAGAAAGCTTTCCAACTACTAGGTCATACAGTGACCACATAATATCGACCATGTAATAATCATCTCCCGAGCGGAATTCGAACACACCACCCTTCAGGTACGAGGAAGCTACGGTCCTTCAGCCTTAGCGGCCTTGGCTATCCAGGCCAGCCGAGAAAGGGAGTTTGTTCCTACACAGACTGCCAACACAGTTGCCCGTTCGGCCAAGAGAATGTGAAAAGAATAGAGTATAGATATAACACAATGGGATGGCCTCACGCCACGAACTCAATTTAATAAAATCGCAACACACGGCTTTCCAACCCACAGTCTAGGTTTCCGTGTACTTGGTCTCACGTGTCTCCAGTCCTGGCGCATCGAGGCCGACTTAACTGACCCTTATGCAAACGTGTCACATATATATATATATATATATATATATATATATATATATATATATATATATATACACAATCTTTCGGGAATTTTTCCCATCATCAGTTATCTGTATAAAAGCCAACTGATTAACATTCAGTTCATCTGTTCAACACTTAAAATATTCAATTAAATCTCATTCTGAATATGTCTTTATACAATACCAGAAATTAAAGTATTACAAATTGTCAATTACTTTAAACAAATGCTGACGTATTTGTAGAATCATCAAAAACCATCCGATAGTGAAAGGCAAGGGGACTCACTGAAAACAAGCACCCCGAAGGGAACAGAAAACTACTACGTCCACGTCGTTGATCCTGGGTTACGCTAAAAGTAGTTTATTGACTTCCGTAGAAAATACTGATTTTTATTGACCACTCAGAAACAATCGACCATGCTCAAAACCACTCAAATTACAGTCAGAAAACTTCGGATATAAAATGTTTGCGATTACAGCGCCACCTATCACAAATCAGAAAGAAAAGTTTTAGACAAAACGTAGAATCCGAACCTGAAATAAAAAATGGGGGTTCCTATTTAAGATTTAAATGTTGCCCACCGCCCCACCCGCTGCGGGCAGGGGGTGCGATTTTAGCATAGAATGATTTCCCCTTCAAAACTGTTAAGATTTGGTCTCGGCTCAACTTTTCGTTTCTTTTATATTTCAGGATTAGAGAACAAAAACAAATATTAATCATCGAAAATCACTTTATTGTTTTTCAAACTATTCCCCATGTACATCCATACACTTTTGCATGCGTCTGAACCAATTGTCGAAGCACTTTTGCCACTGATTGAAGTATCTCCAAAACATGCATTCTGAATGCAGCAACCGCTTCTTCAGGTGTCGAAAAACGTTGACCTCTCAGTTTGTTTTTTACGTACTGGAATAAAAAGAAGTCATTCGGTGCCAAGTCAGAACTATACGGCGGATTACTCATCAAATCGATGTTTCGGTGCTCAAAAATGCAGTTCTTTGAGCCGATGTGTGAGAGCTCGCATTCTCGTGGTGAAGAGTGATCCGTCTCCGGCGGTTGGTTTTACTGATTTTTTGGAAGACAGCTGGTGAACAAATCGTTGTGTACCACTCAAAATTGACTCTTCTGCGTTGTTCTAGTGGTACGGTTGCGACATGTCCAGTTTTTTCGAAAAAACAGGCGACCATCGGTTTGAAGTGCTTTCCGTGCGCAACAACTTTTGGTTCATTTTGACTCATTGCAACACCATACAGTCGACTGCTGTTACTTTCGGGCTGTCATTAGACGTGTTTCGAAGCACCGCGACGTATGTTTGAGCATTTCTTATCGACCAATCGACCATGAGCCTTTTTTTAAGCGATGACAAATTTGTGGGATTCCAACCGGAAACCAATTTTTTTGCAGTCAAATTTCATTCAATATTGAATATCGCTGGTCCCACAATGGCCTAGAATTGTCTAATCTCACGATAGATCTCATGAACGATCTGCAATATCGGTTCAGCCAGCATCAATGGTTTTCGGAACAGACAACTGATTTTGGACGACCATTCGCGAAATTATTCTTGGAGTAACTTACGAGCACGTTGAATTCACCATACCATCGATAAACACTGTCCTTGATGACCATTCCGCAAAAATTGAATTAGTTCATCCATGCACGTGCTGCTGGAGTTAATCCGTCCGAAAGTTGTAAAACATAATCGCACGAAAATGTTTCACGATTTAATTCCATTTTGGCCAGACAATTTATAAGTTACTTAAACAACACAAATAGCGCTGTATGGTCAAAACGTTCTGAGTACGTATAACCTTCAAAACATGCAACTTTCACGATGACTGTCAGTTTGCCAGATTGCAACACCAGGTTGTCAAATCCCGAAACATATTAGCAAACCTCCTTCGCCAGTATGTTATATACATATATATATATATATATATATATAATATATATATATATATATATATATATATATATATATATATATATAATCTTTTTTTCATACACAATCTTTCGGGAATTTTTCTGTTCCCATTATTAGTTATCTGTATAAAAGCCAACTGATTAACATTCAGTTCATCTGTTCAACACTTAAAATATTCATTTCAATCCTATTCTGAATATGTCTTTACATAATACTCAAAATTAAACTAATACAAATTGTCGATCAAACGTTCCTTACATATTGCTTCACTCGTTATCAATTTTGTGCAACATTGCCAAGGCATATTTTCATTCCGGAATTTGGAGTCCCCTTTTATTTAGAAAATGACGTTGAAGCGTTTTTGAAAGGACAGACTTTTGATTATATTTTCCAAAAAAACTTTTGAGATTTCGAGAAACTTCAGAAAAATAATTTTAAGCGCTTGTTCTCACTAATGCAATAATGTATAAAGATTGCCTACAATGTAAATATTAACGATGCAAGAGATATTAAATAATTACATTTGTGTAATTTTTGAAAAATCAAAATAATACATCGATATTGCGATTCTGTCTGTTTGTTGGTGCAGTGAGCATTATGCGAGCTAAAAGTTTAATAAAACTCTGTGGAGCCGTTTTTTAGAAAATCTTGATTTTAAAATAGCCCATATTTCACTCAAAATTACACGAAAACTACTAATATTTTGGAAATAATGTTCATGACGTTATTTAAGAACTTATTATGAAGAATAAACTTCATTTGAAGGGAAAATCTATCTCAATATTGTATTTATAGGAAGAAGCCAGGCAGATTTCAAACTTATGCAGTTAACAGGGAAAATCGGACCAACGCTAACAATATAACTGCATGTCATTATATTCTTATAAAACTTATAGAAAAGTTAGAGTCGTTTTTGAAAAAAATATTGAAAATCTGTGCTACATATAAAGCCCTTCAAAATTTAACAATTATTTTCAAACTTGTAGGGATTTAAGTCGGGCCAGATCGATGAGGGAATATTCATTTTGGAAAAATCCCACATATAGTTTAAGGATTAGTGTTTTGCACGGATGGACGGAAAAACGGACATTTGATTTGGAAGCGAAAAAAACACTGAACCCCCAAAGGGAATTTTCGTAAAAGTCTTGAAATCGATTTACCTCAGTATTACGTAACTTTCTCTATTTATCGTATAATACTTCGTACACTAGAAAGTAAAATGGACCTTCTCATTATTCTAGGAACTAAACACAAAAAAGCGGAATTAAATAATTGTTTATACACTTAATAATCTAACATATATCTATTGGCTAATTTGAAGTTCAAACTGGTTTAAAATTAAAAGATTATGTACGAAATTACTCAAATGTTGACTTATAATTATATATGTTAACAGAAAACAATAAATGTTACAGGAACATGTAAGATAATATTCCTTTCAGTCAAATTAACTGTTATTCCTCTTGCTTATTAGAAGAAGAATTATTCATGACGGCCCTACAGCAGAAGGGGACAAAATAAAATGGTATTCTGCTGGTCGAAGATAAGGAATAAATTGTTGATTTGAAGAGAAGTAAGGAAAGCTGATCCCATGTTCTTCGCAAAGTTAAATCTTGACATATTTTAAAAATTTGCTGACAAATATAATTTATCAGTAATTAACCATCGAACTAGACTGATATTTTCCCCTTCACTTTTATATTGAATGTTTTATTCATAAAACTCAACTTGTAATAGTAAATAGCATTACTGCAAGAACAATGGAATTTTAATTAACGTAAACGGGAAGTATTTGTGACGTGAAATATGGGTGATCCGTTATTTCCCATTCAGTTAATTTTCAACCACGCCAGTTTTAATTAATTTGGTTATTATTTTTGTTGGCTTAGTACGTACCATATCAACTACATAAACTTGTCAAAAATTTTTTTAAAAAATGGAAACGATATTTGACCCTCCGCATAATTTACACTATTAATAAAAATAATGACCTTACCCCAGGCTTTAAAAAAATCATTTTCCGCTTCTTACAAAGTAAGTGGGTTTTAAAAACTGCAGTACAATGTTTAGTAGTATAGGAAATGAATAAACGTGACTCTAGAATAAAACACTAGAATGAAAATAAACTTACGTAAAACTGTTATAAATTCATAATTATTTCTGGCCACGTGCGCTTCAATTCGCGTCTCGCGCGGAGTTCTATTTTTAAACTCGACAATTATTTCAAAACCTAGAACCCAATCTAGTCCAATCAAGTATCCGAAGGTTACGCCAGCCGACATTGTTCTGATCGTTTCTTAATATTAAGATCGCGGTCCCAATCGTACGCTCCTCTATAATATGCGGAAAGTTATTTCACAAATTACTCGAAGGGTATTTCAAAGAAAAATAATTTCTTCTAAACAAAAAAAAATATTTAAAAAAAGAGCGCGATGTGCTGGTCACCACAGAAAGACAGAAAAATAAATAAAAAACAACTACATATATTCGCCCTCCAGCGTTCACGGTCGTCGGTTGTCCTATCCGAAGAAGAGAAGTCTCACAGGAGAAGAGAATTGAAATGCTTCCTCCAATCGCGGGCGGAAAACTATGTGAGACACCTTGATTCCCATGTTCTTCACACAAACACGACGAAGAATACTGCAGTTTATATAAATAATTTTAGATGTCTCTTTTCAAATACACAAATAGTCACTTCATTGCCATTTCATAATATTTTTGTTATATTTAGCGTATATTTACGTAATTAACTTCATGAGTTTAGCAGTTGTATAGACTAGTGAGTGCTATTTGGATTTAGCATCCTGTAATAACAAATCAGCTGCTAGCTTCGGAGATGTGAAGTGTCCTGAGTCTATGGTGAATTATAGGAAGTTCGAAGGAGTTTGCAGGAATAGACGGAGGAAGGCATTTAAATCTTAAAACTATATATTCCAATCTTATTTTCTAATAATTGATTTTGAAATGACATCTTGAGTCTATATCAAGAAGTTTCTAATAAAGGTAGCGGAACGTGTGGTATTTACGTTGCTCGTACATTGGAAGGTGCCTACGTGACGTTTGGCCTCTTCGTTTCTGTGCGTCTGAAAGTTAAGTTTTGAAATGCAAATAACGTGTAAATGTCTGAATGTCACTATCGAGACCCAGGGTTCAAGAACTCAAGAAATTGATGTGTCTACGCTCAACCTAACTGTCACTGAAAAAAGCGACGCATTCTTTAAAGAGGTAAACAAACTATTTGTTCCCGGTAATTTCCTTGAAGGAATTTATAAGTTTCGCGATTTGTAACTGATTATCGGGTAATGTGTAAATGAGAATTGTAAAATGTATTTATACTTTTTGTTTTCAGGCACTTGTCCTTGTGGAACATGGCAGAATTTCCAAAGTACAATCTAGTCTTGTGCAAGTCCGTAATGTGGGCCTATGGATAATTCATTCATGTATGAATTGCTCCTTGAATACCCATGCTATTCATCGTGAAAAAGGCGCAGCTTTTGTTCTTTTTAATAAAGCATTATTGGTAAATTTATTTTTTGTTATGTTAATGGTTTCATCATTACATTTGGCAAATCTCATGTTACGACTGGGAGATTTCTTTATAATAGTGTTACATATTTAGTGACTTAGTTCACTTAAGTAATATTTTTGTTAATAGTTGTCAATTTAGTAAATTACTATCATTGTTTTAGAATATTATCATGTCATTTAAACTTAATGTTATACAGGTGAATCCAGAGGAAATTTCTGCTTTGAAGAAAAATGAGAAATATTCACCTGTGTTTCGTATTGTCATCAATCATTCTGAGTTAGAAGAAGCGGCTTTGCAAGCTCCTACAAAATTTGCTGGTAGGCCTAAGTGATTTGCATAATTTGAATTTTACATTATGAGTTTCTATCATGTAACTTGACTGATAAGATGCTCCAAACAAATGAACTCTCTTAATTGTTTGATTTAAATGGTGAATTTTTGAGTATCTCATTTATTGAACAGTTGTGAATTGATGTAATTATAAGCATGGTTAGCGAGGAAGTACCAATAAGAGTTTGGTATCTATATGATGAAAATTATTTGTCCAAATAATACAGTATTCGTTGGTAGAAGTCATAACAAATTGAAACTGTTGGTTACGCAGCAAATTGAATTCTTCGTAAATTATTCACTTTTATGTTCAATAGATATTGATACATAAGGTTTATCATTGCCATTCAGTGATTACAATCCTTTTTGACATTTCTTAAATTATAAAGATTTTTTGGGAGCCAGTAGAACGGAAATGCTTCAAATTTGGGATTGTAGATAGATGAAATAGGAAGGCAACACTGACAAGATATGATATTTGGTATTGGGAAATAAATTGGAATAAAAACTGTGAAGATTAATATAATTTTATTCTTATTCAATGTATCAAATGCCATGGAAATTATTTAAAAAAAAAAAAGGAGTTCAGCATTATTAGGTACACAATTTAGGACTCCAAAGGCACGTCTGTTTCAGGAAACATTGATGTTGAGCGCAATTAATCAAGATATGTGCATGCGATTGTCATAATTACATGATCATCAAATGTGATGCTATGAACATGGTGGATATATTTTAATTCCTTTGTTCTCCAAAATAACTTGTGCCAAATGCTTTAAGATCTGTGCAAAAATTAAATATTCTAATTTTCCTACCCCAAATTTATACTATCAAACTGTTAATGACATCATTTCTCTATACAAACCTGAAATGAATAATGAATCTGCAGTTTGGATATTTTCAGAATTACCAAACACAATTGTGTAATTATGAAATGTTGCCAAGTAAAGGGTTGCCTGGTTTCTAGCAAAATTGGGACACCTTGCAACTATTGCTTTAAAAGATAATAAAACTGTCTGAATGGTATTAAATTACTTACATTATATTAGCAAACTTTAAAATCAGAAAATACAATGAACAAACGATTGTTTATTTGAAGGTACAAAGTGCATTATTTATGCACCAAGGGTGTTTTGAAGGTTCTAATGATAGTGGTGACAATAGCCAGAGAGCTTTTGGTCACCTGAGAACATTAGAATCAGTTAACACCTGAGGAGCATTCAAGATTGTATTTTTTACCTCATTTTCCTGATTTAGATTTACTTATTTACTAATTAACTAGATGTTAACTTGTCTTGGTTTGTCTTTTCAAATTTCAGTCCCATTATTTCCTTCATAAGAGAACACATAACATTATTCAACCGTTTTCATATTTCCCTCGTAACCATGATCCTCTTGACCCAGGTAAGTTATGCTTTTTACGTTGAGCTCTGTATCAAAGTCGATAACAAGCAATAATGTATCAGTAAAAAATAAAATGAATTTCTGGCCTTGTTCAGTGTAAACCCATATCTAAAGAAGTTTTAACTATTCCCAGCTCTAAAAAAAGAAAACATGGCGAGTGATTTTCCAGCCCAGATGCCATTGTTTCTAAGGTGCTAAGATGTTTGTGTGTAGAAAATGACCTTCATAACGTGTTTTTTTTTAGGTGGTAAAATGCTTTTAAAAATAATGACATTTGTTGCAAAAATAATAGTTACATTCCTGAAAATGTTTAGTGCCATCCTCATGTAAGGATTAAAGACAGAAATATTTTGTCACCATTGTCATTATCATTTTTCAGTACTGTTTGGAAAAGGAAACTACTTCCACGTGTAAAAAAAGAAAAAAACTGTAATTAAACCCAGAAAGATATGTTAAATTTTTGTGTTTTCTCAGTACAGGATCTGCAGATGTTTAACAATAAATACTGAAATATTTTGAACATTGTCATCTGGCAACAGTTTACAATTTTTGAAATAACTACTTCATAGTATGTTTAATGCTCTATATGTTTCTGACTATAGTAATAACGGTCTTGTTAGTGGAAGAAACATAGTATTGCTCCTTTTAACCATCACATTTTATGCTGAAGGATATTTTTAGAGACTATATCAGTAATTCGACAATGTTGATGATATTCAAAACTTATTATAAAACTATCTCTAAATAAGGAATTGTAATAAAAAAATTGAATTGAAAAAAGTTAAAACTATCTCATAATGTAATATTGAATATTTGAAAAAAATAATTGTACATCATAGTATGATGGGTTCAGTCTTTGAGAATCACTGTCGTTATTTTTACTAACTTAAGCTATGTAAGATATCATGTTTGAAACTGAAGTGTTGTTGTATTTTCTTTTTCTTATTTTCAATTATTATGTCCTTTTCTCAAAGTATAGTCAAAATATTCTAGCATATTATTGTCTTTGCATTCCTAATTCTCGTTGCTGAGTAGTGATGCAGGGGCGCGTAGTAGCACGAGGCACGTAAGCAGAGATGCTACCTGGCAGTCCTCCTGATATATAACTGACTATGAGATGAGACAATATTACTCCCGCGCACTATATGCGCAAAGCGCTCACCCCCCCACCCCCACCCCCTCCCCAAGGCTTGAGACGCGTTGCGTCTATTTAGACGCAACAAATTTTTTAAAAATTAACATTTGATAATTTGGAACAAAAATATTCCTTTGTCAAAAATAATCTCTCTTAATTTTTCTCCTTCAAGACACTAATTATAATAATCAGGGGGCGATTAATGCATAAGCATTCTGTTAATCCACAAGAGACCTGTTATTTTTTAAACAAAACGTATATATATTTAAGAACCAAAAATTGTAATAATTATTTTCATACTGTTGAATATTTCAATATTATTAGAGGGACTCGTGTTTTGTGTCACACTAAGATCATTATAAATTACTTTTTTGTTTTGTAGTTTCTCAGTTGCCTGCACCAGTACAAACTGCAATAACAGCTCTTCAGCAGCAGTTAGCAGAAATTATTCAATATGAAACAACTCGAACCGAAGAAAGAGTCCGTCAGTATTCAGAACAGCAGTATGCTGCTTTGGAAGAATTTCGTGAGCGCGCTCATAATGATCATCGTTTACTTGCAAGGTAATTAATGTTTAATAGTTGCATACCAATGTCATTCGGATACCCAGAGAAGAGCAGTCGGGGAAGTCAACTACAGATCCCAAATAATACGCTATAGGTGAAGGAAAGCTTTATACAGTATAATTAAGAACTAATGCTCCATGAACTTAAGCAATATATTACAATCATTTTCAGGAAGTCTATTAACAATTTTTCAGTTTTTGACGTATGTCCAAGGCCCAAATATTTATAAAATTTTATCGTGTGGTTCTTCTTGCTGGGACACACAGTCACATACTTTTAAAGAACTAGTTTGACATTCACTGTGACTGTCCATTTCCACAACTGTTCCCAAATCAACAGATTATAATAAAAAACAAAGTGCTTATATGCAGACCTGGCTGTAATAAAACACCAGAGTTTCCACTAAGTATTACCGCATGGCGATTTGTTTTCAATAGTTGTGTAAATTTCTGATAAACATTGAAGGACAAAATTAGCACATAGGTGTAGAGCTTTGCTGAGGTCCATCAGAGGCAAGCAATTGTTAAGTTCAGTGCTTTTTGTTTTTCATATGCTTTCAATATGCATGTCCCTGTGGGTGACATAAACTTGCTGCTCCTGGGTGTTGCTACGTCACCTATTCTAAGAGTTCTTATAATTTTGAAGGAGATTCGAAATAACACTATTTTTATTAAAAATTAAATGTAGCATGATTTTTTAAAATTTTGATAATAATTTCACAACAACCAGGTACATAGAACACAGGCAATCCTGAATTTAATTATAAATTAACAGTTATGTCTAAACTGTTGACAAGGTTATCATATAATAAATGGAGGGCAGAAATATTGTTTCCACCTAATTCAAATCACAAGTCAGTGAGATGCAGGGTTTCTATTCAGGAGGAAAAAAGTGTATAATTGATTATTTATTGGCATTTAGAGTGAAGAGGTTTTCATGCGATAGTTGTTTGTATTTGGAAGAAATAAGGAAAAGATAGTGCTTATGGGAATCACAGTGAAATAACATGCGAATGACAAAAGAAGCAGTGGTTGAGAAATTGCTTCGTAGAAGTATAGAATGGTTGCAAACAGAGATGGGAAGACGGATTAGTTGATGTTTTTAGAAGATGATGTGCAGACTTGACACCTGAACATTTGCAGGTCTTTGCTGCAAATGTAGTCTTGGATCTGTAGTCTTACAAGAAACACAGATATCACAAATGCTTTAAATCTTTGAACTCTTCCTTAGGTCTTTAAATTTTTATTGAAAAGAAGACTTTCTCTTGAAATCTTGAATAATTGGAATGTCACGTATTCCTATTTTCTTCTTTATCTTCCTTTGCATCTTCTTGCTTTTGACTTTTCATCTTTTATGTTTGAAGCACTCTCACAGCAAATAGTTTTTTCTGCCAAAACCACATCTGCAGACATTTGTGTAACAATGATCAACTTGCAGGTTGCTTTGTGAAGCACAAGAAAAGTTTGGCAATTCAGAAATTGTTCAACCTGCACCATTAGACAACTTGGAAACACCACCATCGACTCCTGACAACCATAATGTGCCCACGCCACTGGCATCCTCTGTGCGTTCAGTGCTGCGGTCATCAGCACCTCTTGCAAGTCCTGCCGGCGCAGCCTCTCCAGTTGCCTCTCAGAATAAAGGAGATGGCCCCAGTACTGTTACTGCTGATTTCAGGCCAAGCAAACAGCCCAGCTCCCCTTTATCAGTGAGTAATTTTGTGTAAATTTCTGGGATTATAAAATGTTGTATGTGCCTTTAGAATTTCACAAGTCGTTAGTTCTTGCATGTTAATATTTACATTACACTGTATTTTATAATTTAAATTGTTTGTGAGCACAAATGCTTCAAACAGTCTTTTATAATGTTTCATGAAATCTGAAAGTTTGTGTAAATCTTCCCAAAAATGCGTTTTTACTGAAATTCACGGAGGGCTTTTACACAAACAGACTCCAAAATTTTTTCCTGAAAATTTATTCATGAAACAGTTTTGTTCTTCTATGTTAGTTTTGGTCTAATTTAAAATAAAGGAGAAGACAAAAAAATTCGAGAAAATGTGAAAAAATGATTACTTCTTTCTTGGTAAAACATTGATACTTGATATCATTATTTTAGAAATGAAAATTTTACTATTATGTTAAATGAAACTATCTGTAAATATTTTGTTCTACACCATTAGTAGTTACTTAATTTTGAGAAACTTGTTCATTAATGAGTGTGAGGTGGATAATTTTTACTTTCCTGTGTACATATGTATATACGGAGTATAAGGAAAGTTATGTAATGCTGCACAAAAAAAGAGTGGATTTTCAGCAAAAACAATTCATTGCCAGACCCTGATAACAAAAAAGTTGATATATCCAATTGCTAAATGAATGAGGGGGGGGGTGCGCATGGCCTCTAACACAATGGTGTAGCCAGAATCCCTGTTTTGAGATCCTTGATTTAAATTGATGTTTGCCAGTCTTTGAACACCACCTTTAAGGTACTTTACATGAAGTCCCCCGGACATTTTCAAAACTTTCTCAAAACCGGCTTCAAATTTTTCTTTAAATTTCTTATAAGATTAGAGTAAAATACACTTATAAAAGTGACATAGATCAGATTCTCACTGTTAACTCGTAATTTTTAAAAATTGCAACATTTTTAATTTTTTGCGATGGCTTCTTAAAACTACAAAATTAAAGATAAAGATTTTTCCTTCAAAGAAAATTTGTGCGGCATAGTGAATTCTTTCATTAAAGCCCTGCACATTTTTTGAAAATTTTAGTAGTTTTCACACTCATGCAATTAAAAGATTTTCTCAAAAACAGCACAATTCTTTTTATTTTTATCTTTTTATATTTTTTATTTCATTTTATTTTATTTTAACGTTTGGTGGGAATTGTGCTAAATGTACTCTATGAGAAACATAAATGCCATGTTGCTCTATTATTTTGTTTTTTCAAAAATTACAAAAAGTAATTATTTTGACTTCTCTCGCGTCATTTCTATTTACATTAACTTTGATTTATTCACAGTATTATATTTACGAGTATATGTGCTTTAAATAATGTCATATAGGTTCTCGAAAACTCAAGTTTTCTGTGAAAACTAGCTCAAAATTCTGCATTTTCAGAAACACCTAAACACTATTTTCTCGTAGATGGCAGCTGGCAAGAGTATGTGGCAATTCGGAATAGCTAGCTGAGGCCAAAGAAAATTAAAAACTAATACGGGAATGTCGGTGCCATTCTGTAGCATCACTAGTTAAAATTAAAGTAAGGTGTTCACATTGTTGGTTTGTCAACAAATGGTGTTAAATATCATTGTGATACATTGATTCAATGTTGCAAAGTACATTGAAGGCCAGTGCATCAAAGTAACTGCAACATGTTCACAATCAAGTCAGAAGCTTGGGGCAGGAGCATCCATGTGTGGGCTTGAAACCCATGTAGCGCATCAATGTTTTCAGTTATTTATGGCATGGGGCGTTCCCATACCCTTGTGTATTATCACTACACTCTTTATCCTTCTATATTCTTTTTCTGTGGCTGTTAACTGTGTGAGATCTGTGTAATTGAGGAAATGGTGTCTGAACAATGTTCCAAGACCCAAGGTGAGCCCATGGGCATAAAAGTAATAGTACATAACTGAGATGAATTTTCAGGGATCTCAAGGAGTTCTTCACTGGGAAATGTCCAAGCAGCAGTTTTTGCAGGAGGCCCTGTTAGGCCTCTTAGGTGCTGATAAGGGGGAACCCGAATGGGAATGTCAAAATCAATACTTAAGCATCCTTTGTTTGTAGCACCACAAGTTTTCATATTGGAGGGCATGTATTAGATCCATCGATCTATCATCCAGTTTCTGTCATTAGTAATTTTATCATTTTTGCTAGACTAGTTTTGTTGTATTTTTGCATTCTTTGCTGCATTTTTTCCAAGAGACTAGAATTCAAAACTCACCGTGTTTATTTTTTATTTTTTTTAACTTTAATTGCAACATTGTTTTACCTGATGTTTTAACCTGTAAATTGGGCTGTCAGAATATTTTTATTAATTTTCATAATTCATTTTTAACATTTGATATTTGTTATAAAGTGTTAGATTTTATTCTCTTGCCTTTTAAAAGGAATTTTTCTGTTGTTACATTGTGAAACTGCTTGCTTTGCAGAGTGCTGGAAGCCACAGCCGATCTGGGAGGATAGTTCCTGCCAACCTGTTTGGCCAAGGCAAAGGGCAGAGGAACAGGCATTCATTCGACACCGAAGGGCTGTTTGATTTGGAAGGGATGGAGGATAACCCTCCAGAGGCAGGCCCCTCTGAAGAGGAATCGGACACTGATGGTATGAAGCAGGGCAATAGAAGAGCAATAAAAGATTTTTAAAAAACAGTGAACATTAGGGAATTCAAAATCATGGAAAAATTATATTTTTCTTTTATATGGGAGAAGAAATTAAAATTATTGGAAATTTTGTGAATATAGCTCAACAGAAATTTCATAGTATGATATTACGTAATTTAAAATGTTTATTTATTTTCAAAAAATACTAGCTAAACCTATAAAAAAATATAGAATTAACAATATTATGCCGTATTTATTATAATATATATGCTTATTTTTTTAAAACTTTGTTTTCACAAAAATGACTCCATTCCAAGTTTCCTTTAGAAACTGATAATAATTCAGTTATCAGAAATCCAGAACACAAAGAAATACTGATAACATTTTGCATTTAACAATGAAATGCAGCTTTTTTATACTTACAAAATAAGTTCGTTATAAAATAATAAAAAAAGCATAGTTTATGATGTGTTAAAGAATAGAATTGTTTTAAAAAATCCAGTTATTGAGTGTCCTTCATTAACTAAGCATGCCAGTATTTTGTGTGGCAAAGCACTAAACACTTGCCTACATCTCATAAGTTGGTAGTGTATGTCTCAGGCAAAGCACATTATAATTTTAACCATTAATTACCTGCCAATGCCAGTCAAATTCATAGTTTATTTATATACCTGTAAAATGATACATTACTCTATACTTGGATGGAAAAGGAGTCACCCCTGTAGAATTAATGTAGGATGTGATGATTGAATAAGATGTTTTGCTAGAGTAATTCTTGGAAATGAATGACTAAGCAAATACTTGCTTTTTGAGTTGTGCAAAGCAAATGGTGTGAATTTTTGACAATCAATTTTATGACGAGTTTTTGAGTCATGGCCAACGTACTCTTAAATGCTTAACTTGTGGAAGGGCAAAAAAATATTAATTAAATATTTTATTCAAGCAAACACAAAACAGAAATTATATAATATTTAAAATGTTCATGTATATTTTTTATGAAGTTAAATATGTTTGATTTAATAATTATTATTGTTGTGAATATGAATCGCATGAAAATTTGTGGCTCAAATAGTTGTGATAGTGAAATGAATATTACTTTGCTTAACGTAATATGAATGAATCATAATAATTCTTTTAAGAGCGTTCTCTTGTCCATTTCTGTCATTTGAAGTTCTTTATTTGAACACTTCAGTGCGAAACTCATAAATATAATCCCATTATGTATTAACTGCATCCATGGCAAGGAGAAATTAATTCTTCTCCCACAGGGAACATTGAACTGTCTAGGATGATTTTATTTTCCATCTGGGAGGAATTTTGATAATTACTTTTGCAATAGAAGCATATGCTTGGCAGATGTATTGTTTACTCCTTCTTTTTACTGAGTATGGAAAGTAGGACCGAATTCAGTCGTTTCTTGTAATGAGAGTTCTTTTAGTAAGAGTCCGATTCATAGAGACTTATTTTCAAATGAGCAATGAATGAGTAACCACTCCTACATCCATTACAAACACAAGTGTATTTGACATTGCCGATAGCGACGATGATTTCTTAGGGTATGTGGAGATTTCCGCTCAAAATATTATCTGTGTAATATTTTAAAACAACTGAAGGATATCAGAGATGCTGATAATTCATGAGAAATATACAACAAAGAACAATTTAGAAGGTAGTTAATATTTTGTGAATGAACTGTTGTAAATCTTGTTTCTCACATCAATGAAAGAAGAAATGTTAAAAAAGAGAGACTTACCAACCCCTACGTTTATGAAGATGCTAACAATAGTGTTAAGATTTTACGCGTCTTCATCCTTTCACGTTCATTCTATAAAATTGCAAAAGATATGAAATATCGATGGCAATCTTATGAAAGAAATGAAATTTCTTTATATCTTCCAGGTAATTTTATTGTAATCATAATAAATGTATATAAATTAAATTATATCTTGTTTTTGGTTGCGCAGATCTCTATAAAGTTAGTCAAGCTACACTGTGCTATACAATTGCCCAAGTTTCAGAAATGTTGGTATGTAACATCAAGAAGTTTGTACAGTTTCCATCAGATCGAGAGTTTTCGCGTTTTGAGCTGATAAAAAGCCAAAATGCTCACCTGTTAAGCTCACTGGCAAATTCATCGTAAAATTGCGTTTAATATAAATTCAACACGAAAAACCACAAGGCACAATGAAAATGCACTGTTACAGTTAATAACCACTGAAACAACTGAAACCACTGATACACACTGGGTCAGCTGATGGAAATGCAACATTACAACATTTCCGATACCATAAGGAACACTCATTTCCCATAAGAGACGTCTATGAAATACAAGCCTCCTTAAGTGACCTCTAATTTTGAGGAACTTCTTATTGATTCACAGTTTGGCGGCCATGCAAGACCATATGGTCTCAGAGACATTCACTTATTTTTAAATGTGAGACCATATAGTCTCGTAGGGAAACCGGGCTCATTATAGTGTTAACAGCTAAAAAACATTCCTATGAGTATATATGAACTTATACATTTTTGTAAATAAAATTAATTCTATTTATTATTATATAAATATTTGTACAACAATTACCATTCTAGCATGTAAAGTATATAAATTACCATTGGCACGGAGACTGTGTGTATGTGTGTGAAATGCCTACATGGTACCAAGGTGTACAATAGTGAGAATGAGCTTGGCAGTGAACATAGGAATATCTTAATTTAGTTCAATAGTTATAGGAATGAAATTTATTTCTGTAGCTTTGTTCAAAGAACTTAATTTCTTTAGAGGGTAGATAGGTTTCTGGTCAAATGAGTTTCGGAACCAACTATTTCTTGAAATTTTTGTGAACTTTTCCATTTTATTCCAATTGTTTTGTTATGTCCAACTCAGATTTTAATTTATTCTCATTGATTTCTTTTTTGTATTCAAAGAATGGTATTTTTCTCTGGTTTTCCAGTTTTCTCTTCCTCTTAATGGAACTACATAATGGGTTTTATCTCTTGACCATATTGTCATAACTAATCGATACTGTCATTAATATTTTAGATAACTACATGTGGCAATTTTAAAAAGAATACAACTATCTCTGACCTCTAGATGTTGAAAACAACCTACATGACAGCAATTTCATTCTTTCCGTCTGTCTGAGTACTGTCTTGCATTAAATGCTTTTTGTTACTGTTTCATGCGATTTTTGTGTATTTTCAATGCTTATTTTCTGCTTTTTGATTCTTTTATTTATCTAGAAGTCTGTTGCACTGTTTGTAAAGACCATATTTTTTTTAGTCAAACTGTGATAAGTAAGTCTCTTTCGTAAGTGGTAAGTGTGATAAGTAAGTGATAAGTGGTCTCTTTCAGATTCTGGCAGCCATGACGAGGGAATCCATATTCCCCGAGGCAGGGGCATGCACAATTTGGCCAAGTCTCTTCCTGTTAATGTGCCATCATTCATGCCACAGGAAAAAAAGAACATTGAAGACATGGATGATGATCAGGTCTGTAACCAAATTTCAATGTCTTGCTAGTCTTTCGTTGATGTTTGATTGTCTTTGTTTTATGTACTTTTAATACATTATTGTTTCAGCAGCTTCCTCAAGATCCGATGGATATTGCAGCTTCCATCAAAGCTCTTGCCAAAAGTGTGCATGGTGATGCCAATGTTTTTGGTGACCTTCCAAGACCTCGATTTAGTACTCAGATCTGATGTATATAATTGTAAGAAAGTTATGTAATGAGAAAATGATGTTCATCATTTTCTCTTTGAGAATAGACATTTACTGGACAGTAAAAAGTAAAAGTCAATTGTATGGGGTAGCACTAGATAAGTGCCATGAAGTACTGTTTAATTAGTTTTGCGCTGTTGTGATAATTTTGCAGATCAAATAAGAAAACGGAAAAAAAAGAAAAAAATCAATTGTCAAACATGGTCAGTGTATTTTCAATACTGAAAAAATACTTTATTTTCCTTTACAAGTATTGTTGAAGACTGTTCAGATCTTTTTATAACTTTTTAAATATTGCACAACTTCATCATTGCGATATACTTTGTTTTCCAACTTATAGACCTAGAGTATCAGGTGTATGGAGAGTTTGTTTATTGTTATGTAATGCAAATTCAATTACCCTGAGACTGGCTAGTTTTGTCAAAGACGATTCCTAGTTGTCCAGGGTATCCCAGTTATTTGTGAAAGTAATAAAAAAATCATGTACAGGAGTATATGCAATGTACGTGAAGAAAAAGAATTGCCTTCCAGCAATTCACACAGTATTGTTCAATACTTTCTCTAATTAATGTGCATCAATTGAATTTTTACCTTCAAATCATACTACAAATTGAATTCCAAAAATTCTGACAAATTAATTGGCATTTTAGGGTAAAATCAAGAGCCGAAGTATTGTATGAAAAGTATTACAAATGTAGTAAATGTAATAACTAGGTAGTTACCATGTTTTTTGTTAACAAGTTTCTCTATGATCCATTATCAGTATTATGCTTTACGTTGCTTCACATCTCCATTTTGATAGTTCTGACACTCGTATATTACAGACATTGAAAAAACTGATAACATGTTACTGCAACTGACACAGGCAGTTGCCTAAAGCATTGCAGACACTTGGTAGCAAGGATCTGAAGAAGCAAAGTGAAAGTGTGAGAAGAAGAATGCAATGGATGCACTGTGAAAATTCATTTGCAAAGCTAATTTTTTACATTTGTACATTGTTTAATAGCATGATGTATCTGGTTTTATGTAAGGATTGCCTATATTCAGTTTTTAATAACTGTCAATAATTCATGTTTTATGAGAATTGCCATGTGTTATTGGTAACATTGTAGTCCCCTTTTAACAGTGAGATTTTTTACTTCTGTGAAGTGAGCTCCTAACATTGTTAAAATGGCTGCACAAGTACAATAAATCAAATCGGAATCGTAAGTCGATCGAATTCAGGAATAGTCGATCAGAACCATCAATAATGTGTTTTAGAGTTGTAATTATGATTTGCTAGGAGGCTTAGTACATTGGATATGTGTACCTGTAAATTCATTAATTGTAATATGTGAATGCTGCACATGTCTTGTAGCAAATGCATGAGAGAAATATAACTTGTCTTCGTGTTTGAGTACACAAGTTCAACTTTACTGTAGTTTAAAGTGTGATGATTTTGCATATTCAGGCAAAAATGGTTATATTTTCTCTGCTAGATTGAATCAGAAGACCAGAACTGATTCTTTTCTGATACATGTTATTAAAAAACATATGATGATGCCGTGCACTTCATAAATTGCCTTAGAAGGAAAATTATTCAGCCATCAATACGTAGTTTCATGTTTGTGCAAAATAAAGATTTAATAAAGCATTTCATGACAGTTTTTGTAGAAGTTCATTTACCATATTCCCCCATTTTCTTAAGATTGCCGAGACAATCAAAAGTGAACTTGTTAGTATTCTATATTGGTTATGTAAATAAATGAAGTGTATTATAAAATTTAAAAGCAAAAATTATAATTATCAACAAAATATACAATAGGTCAACCTATATATACATAGGTGTAAAAATCTCATAAGACTGGAACAATGAATCAATCAAAATCAATTCAAAATACAATCTCAGAAGCGAAAAGTAGACTGCATAGTATTGCCAAACTAACCTTATTGAGCATTAGGGTGAGTTGTGGAAATTGATATAGGAAGAAAAGAGAAGTCTCCCAAATACGGTTTCCCATACCAATATCAAGAATAAATTTAAAATCATCTTTTGGTGTTACAACAATAAGACTTTCTTGTTCAATCATACAGACTAATGCATCATCTATCGCAGTAGCCTTGAAAAACAACTAACAAAACAAAAATTCTAGAAATTTTAAAAAATTCCTTAATTTTTTGAAAAATGATGTTATAATTTGTACTTTGTCTTATGCTTCATTCTTACAAAAAGTTTAAAGATAATTTTATTTTTGTCTAGGCGGGGATTTGATCTCATTCAGCACTATAGTTTACAATTTCTAAATGAATAAAATGGTATTTTAGAAGTAGACCATTTGAATTGCCATCTTAATGTTGCAGTGATTCTAACCACTGAAAATTATTGAAAATTTGTTCATGATGAACATATTTAATATTGGAGATAGATTTAAAATATTGAATAAAAAAGCATTAAACGAATTTTAAAATGTACATCATCAATTACCATAATTTAAAAATCCTAGTATCTGAACGTACCAGGATATCATCCTGGTATAACACATTATACATGGTATCTTCTTTAAATCCTGGTAAAAATTCCACGATCCTGGTACGTCTGGCAACACGGTCCGATATATATCGATTAACGAAGTATAGTTTTCTTTCTCTACACCGTCGTTTATTTTTCTCATACAACTTTTGATAAAAAAAATAGAGAGAATAACGTCTATTGTTTAGTTTTCATTCACAATATTTCTATCTCGACTTTGGATTAAAATAATTAATCTCCAAAATTCCCAAACAATTCCCGTTTAATTATGTTTTTATTTATTTACGACAAAAACAGCTAAAACTGTGTGACGTGCTTTGGGGAGAAATTAATTTGAAGTTACATTTATGTTCCCCTTTCTTTCCCCACAACGAAAACAAATTCCCATTTTGGGGACAAAATTCTCCAATCAGGCAACCCTATGCATATACTACTTTAAGGAACTTCTGAGTGCTGGCACACTGAGAATTTTATTTGAAGATTTTAACTAATGTATAAAAGATATATTCCATTTTATGCAAAAGCAAAGTTCAACTTCACAGTTGGCTGTGCTATGAATAATAAATGAAACAATATCATTAATACTCAAAGATCCCCTCCTGAGACTATTTCCTAAAAACATTTCTGGCAACCGAAAGTAGGCTCCACCCCGAGGAGGTTTAGTTTTCTACCCTTCTCAAAGGATGAGATGCCACATCCCAAGGAGTGGAAGGGTGGAACCACATCGTCGACATACGACTTATTGCGTGGTAACCGCAATAAGTCATATGTCAAATCAATCGAAGTTTTCAGAAAAAACAAATAACTTTATCTACCTCTCTGTCTTGACGGTCGCTTTTACAAATGTACAAATGATATTCGGTTTTTCATCCGTTGTCTTACTACCAAAGTATTGCAACGGCTTCAGTTCTCCAGATTGATCACAACGGTGTAATAAACAAAAAAATGATTTTTTTTACATTTGACCTAATGTGGTCAACACGACGTGGTTAAACGCTGATACCTTGTTCGAAACCGTCGTTGCCGTAATACTATTCAAAGATCAAATTGGCAATATGGATTTGTTTGGTAAACACTTTTTGAGTGCAGATATGGCAACGTGGATAGTCTTATTCTCATTTTCCGGAAGTCCTTACTTCAAATAGAACAATATGCATTTAATATTCTTCAAAGGATATTCAGTATGAAACATATTTAACAAGTTACGCAAATAAACTAACGATCTTATAGATTATGTAAGAATGAAAAAGAAGATTTTATGCTTATCTCCAGCACTATAAAAATATGAAGATGACAGAAGAAACCTGGCAGATATTCAATTGTTTTATTGAATAAGCAGATCCGAAGCAAAGTGAAGATCTTGGGGGATTGATATACAGAAGGTGAAGCATTCAAACCATACTAGTTTTCTGATAGAACTGGGAAGTGCGCAAAATAATCAACATTAGGAATATTGTTTCAACAAAAATCGACATGATTCCCTTGCGATGTATTGCAAAATCTGCTCCTGCAATTCGTCAGGTTATCGTTCCGAGACGATCCTTCAGACGTGGGGATGGCAACATTTCTGCACCTCCTAAGAACTGCATTACAACAAAAGTAAGTTATAGAAATTGAGTGATTTATTCACTTTGGTTATCTAATGACAAACTTTTACAAAACTGAGATCAGTGTCGTAATAAGAAAATGTCTTATAATTCATGTCTCACTGTACAATACGTAATTAGTTTCAAAATGAAGTAATATGAGAACCAATCTATGGCCTATTAACTACTATCAGCAACAGTATATCACCTTTCGCAGGACGAATAAATTTAAACACAATGAAACAGGGACTTTTACAAAGTGCGTCTAACATAGAAAAGTTATCCTTTCTCTCTTCTGCCTTTCCGCTAGCTGTTGTATGCTGTGGTAGATGGTAGTAATAGGTTATATCTTAGGCCCTCAATTAAAAAGGGTTCACTGGTTAATAGATATACATCTCTGGATGGTGTGTATTTTGATACGCCCAGTACTTTCTTCAGGAATAATGTCTTGATTTTTTCTAATACTTTCAGATCTCTCAGCTTCAGATACTCTAAGTACGTTATGAGTACTTAAGTCATTACTTCGAGTTTCTCAGATCCAAGTTTTGTTTTTCTTCCTCCGCTACCTTTGCCCCTTCTTCTGAAGGTCATTAGTACGCTTTTGCTGGTGTTGATTTTCAGTCCGTTTTCCTCGGCCCATATTGCATGTTCGTTCATGCTATTTTGGAGATCGTTGTTTGTGGAGGATATATACTCTCTGGAGGATAAGGTCATTTCGTCGGCACAGAGTTATGTTTTGGTACTTTCTATGGTTATCGCTTGTGCTATATCAGCGATATAATGCAACGTAAACGATATGCCTTCGGCGATTCGAAACGCAAAAACAGTTCACTTTGCGGATAGGGTTGCCAGATCTGCTTCCAAAAAATAGCGAACAAGGGGGGGGGTTAAGTAGTCATTAAAAAAACAATTTAATTAAATTAAGAAATAATTTTCTTATTTACATTTAATTCAAATGTAACAGTGAATTCACGAATTTGTAAAATTTGCTAAATTCACTGAAGAATTTTTAATTAACCCACTCCAAATTTAAATAATAAATGTGGTAAAAAGAATAATAAATGTGAAAGAAAATACTCCATATAATAAAAGTAAAAATAAGAATTAAATGACAGACAAAAGTAAATAGTAAGAATTAATAATTCTCCAATCTCCTATTCCAATAAGTAGACCGCGAAACTTTATGCAACTGCGTATTTTTATTGATTGCGCATATCAAAAAATATATAAATTTACCTATCACCAACAATAAAACAAAAGTAACCCATTTTTATTTTGAATATTTCTTTAGTTTTTCTTTCACTGTATACCTTAATGTATGCAGCATATTTAAATGTATGTTAGTCTTTTGTGTAGAAGTGAGTCGAAGTGATATTTTTGGGTATTTCTCTTTCAAAAGAAAAGTGAATTAAACCATGCTGAAGCTAAAATTCCAACACAATATTTTCGCTAGTCTTCTGATACTATTGTTTTCACTTGAATCGATTTACGTCCTGTAGCTTTATTTGTGCTCACGAACTTAGTGACTCAGGCTTGAATAATCCTGTTACAATGCCATTCGTTCTCTCGCTTAATACTTTTATTATATTTGAAAATATATTGTCATTGTGCGTATTTTGAACTACAGTTAAAAAGAAGATAAATAAATATAAACTGTTGCTAACTACATTTTTGTTTAACATTCTTACGTATAAGCGGATATGTTTGCTGTTTTAAGAGCATATATTGCGAATTTTAAGAGCATGTATATTTTTAACTTTTTTAGTGCAAGTAGTTCCGGAGTCTACTAATACGATGTCATACGATACTTATTTTGTAAATAACTACTATATAATGTTTTAAGAAAATGAGATCTATATATCAATCCTTTTTTTCAGCAAATGATTATGATGGGTGCAGTAATTATTTTAGGCATGTGGACTTACCCAGTTTATATTCTTGGACGCATTAAGAAGGATTATGAAAAGCAATAAAGCATTGTAGTTGATAACAATCGAAGAATGTTCAAGGATTAGTTGCATGTGATATATAAGCTAACAATAAAATAAAAATGGAATTTTGAAAAAAGCTTTCTTTTATTGTGAATTGCCTCAAGAAAATACAGATTTTCAAAGAGACGGTTGCCTCCTTGAGACGACTGTCTGCCCTAATGTGTATGTACCATCTGAATTTTACCTTCAGTCCTGTTTTCATTATCATATGTATTGTATAAAAATAGTAAGTGTAAGTCAGACAAAGTGTTCGGAAACAATTACTGAAAGAAATACCACTTTCAAATTATAGCCAAGTGCCCGAACTTGGAATAGCGACCTTGCTTAGTTCTGTTTTAGTGTGTTGGTAGTCCTGACTTGCAGGCAGTGACGGTTCGTCAATGATCAGGGAAGAGTAGTCAAAAACAGATCACAAAAATCAGCGGATTCAAAGTAGACGGGAGCCATCTCCCCTGGTTTAATTTTGTCTCACAGTTTCCTCCCAACCACGATCCTCCCAATCCAGGTAAGTAATACAGCCTACATCGAGGTCAGTATCAAACAAGCAATAGCGTGTCAGCAAGCTAGCGGCGCTACAGAATGGCACATGCACGCACTAGATAGTTTTGTAATCTCCTGGCATGTATGTTATGTGGTTCAGTGCATTTAGCCTTATCTGTACAAATGTTACAAGAGAAAAATATTGGAGAAGTTTTTGAGAGATTCTTATTTTTCAAATTGCCTATATTTCAAGCAGAATTACGCGAAAACTACTCATACTTTGAAAACGTACCTAACCTAATTTAAAGATCTAATTTCGAAGAACGTGTTTCATTTAGAAGCAAAATCTCTGCCTTAAATATTAGAGTTGTAGAAAGACGCCGAAAAACGTTTGCAACTTTGGAAACTTTAGAGAATACAACAATAGCACAGAGACAAAAAAAAATTGTCAGATCCAAAGACTTGACACATGTTTCTCCATGAATTTCAATGTGCTCAATCCGAATTTCAAATCAGAACTGCCCCATCGCCCTCCTTTTTTCACAAAAAACATCGTGACATTGCATTTGTTGTTTTGGGGGGTTATCAGACCCAAAGACTTGACAGATGTTTCTCTGTATTTTGTCGCGCTGAATCCGAATCTAAAGCCAGGATGTCGCCACGACCACCCAATTTTTTTTATTGCGAAAAAACACCGTGAAATTGTCCTTTTTTGTTTTCGGCGGTTTATGTCAAACCCAATGACTTGACACATGTTTATCTATGAATATCGACTCGCCGCATCAGAATCTGTGTGGAATCAATTATATTTAGTAAAAAAGTAAATTCTCGACGTACAATGTATGTGTTTTCAGAGATATATGGTAAAGTGCGATTGTGTTGTGTTGAGTATAAGTATGTGTTCTTTAATTATGTCTTGGTCAGGCCAATATATTGTATATTGCAATTGCCTCAACAGAGTACACATCATACCATGGATACTTAAGAAATTGTCGTGTGAATTCATGTTTTGGAGTTTGTTAGCTGTGTTAAAAGTGAGGGTTACGTCACATTGTCTGATATTTTTACCAATAAATAATACATTTGGTGTGTAGAAGGCAAAGGAGTTAAGTTTCCACGCACATAGTCTTTTTTGTTATCGATCAATGCATTATTGTAACCATTCTAACGAGCTATTTGCTTTATTCTCCGACTCTTTTCTGACCGGTCGGGACAAAAGAATAGCGAAAGGATTATGAACTAATCGAACGAGTCTGTAAGGAGAGGATGTTATGATATGTTTTCCACCTTATGTCGTTTCCATAAACGCCAAAACCACGACCCTTCCGGTCGGTCAGACCACCGTCAAATGATAGACTTCCTAGCATCCGCTACTCGATCGACTTGCCAGCCATCCCCTTACTCGATCGACTTGCCCAGCCATCTCCTACTGATCGACTTGCCCAGCCAATCCCTACTCGATCGACTTGCCCAGCCATCCCCTACTCGATCGACTTGCCCAGCATCCCCTACTTGATCACTTGCCCAGCCATCCCCTACTCGATCGACTTGCCCAGCCATCCCCTACTCGATCGACTTCCCAGCCATCCCTACTCGATCGACTTGCCCAACCATCCCTACTCGATCGACTTGCCAGCCATCCCCTACTCGATCGACTTGCCCAGCATCCCTACTCGATCGACTTGCCCAGCATCCCACTTGTCGACTCCGCCATCCCTACTGATCGACTTGCCAGCCATCCCTACTCGATCGACTGCCCAGTCCTTCATCACTGCCAGCCATCCCTACTCGATCGACTTGCCCAGCATCCCCTACTCGATCGACTTGCCCCATCCCTACTCGATCGACTGCCAGCCATACCCTACTCGATCGACTTGCCCAGCCATCCCCTACTCGATCGACTTGCCCAGCCATCCCCTACTCGATCGACTTGCCCAGCAATCCCCTACCTTGATCGACTTGCTCAGGATATCCTACTTGATCGACTTGCTCAGGGATATCCTACTTGATCGACTTGCTCAGGGATATCCTACTTGTCGAACTTGCTTCAGGATCCTACTTGATCGACTTGCTCAGGATATCCTACTTGATCGACTTGCTCAGGGATATCCTACTTATCGAGCTGCCCTGGGATATTCTACTTGATCGACTTGCTCTGGGATATTCTACTTGATCGACTTGCTCGGTGTTCCCCTTTTGAGTGACTCGTTCGAGGACCCCCCTTGATCGACTTGCTCGATGAAAGAAAAGTCCTTTGAAAAACGTATATCAGTAAGTTCATAGAGAAGGAATAATGTCTCAGTTTTAACGATGTCCGCTTAAGTTACGCAAATAACCTGTACATCAGCGATATACCTTGTCAGGGAAAATTTAATGCGTCTCGTAGGAGCATTTAGATTTCATGGATATACGAAGCCAACACAAAAAAAAAAGAACTGTTGGAGTATACCAGATTCATGGTACGGTAAGAAGGTTCCTTCTTACAGTATCATGGATCTGGTATATTCCTACGGTTCTTTATTTTGTGATTCTAAACTCTTTTCGCACGTCTTCTTAGGCCAAAATGATAAAGTTGTTGGAAATAAAAAAGGAAACATACGGTAGATCATTTTCGCCATCAGAGCTTATTATCATATTATTATGGAGAGCTTATTTATAAAGTGATGTCTCTCAATTTTCTTCAAAGACCGGTGATTTCTTGTACTATAGGCTTGAAAGTGAATACTTCTTTAAAAATTAATGGAGATACGTTCATTTGGAAACAAATACAAACCCTCTTCTTGAACTACACGAAGGATTCTGGTTGATTGATATTTCATGGCCCGCCAACTACAATTGTAATTAGTCCTGTAAGTGTATTGCGTGTTTCGTACGTGGAAGTAACTGTGATTGTCCCCTATTGCGTCTGAGATTCTGCTCCGACCTGCAAGTTGGATTGAGGCGTTCCCCTCTTTAGGTTCCTCCTCCAGATTCGCCTTAGCCGAGGCAAGCAAGTTGCCGAGCGGCCTCGAAGCATGCCCGTTTTAGTGATTCGACATTTTCAACATCCATGACAAAAATGCATCGTCCAAAATTCGATTTTTTTAACATCGACGTTTTAAAGTCCGCTTAGTAACCTCCAATATTAAAATCATGCGCCAAGAAAATTAATTTGATATTTGCTGTGCGTATTAATGTATATTTAAAATGTACCTGAAACCAAAATTAAAAACGCCTCTCCATTTGCAAAATACAAGATAAGACGAAGGGCATTTGCCTCATCTCCAGCGAGGGATGGAAGTCTGCTCGTTGAAGGTAATACAAAACGCGTTCGTTTGGCTCGAACACAAACACAGTGGTGCTATCGATTTTCTTTTTTAACTTTTACAAACTATGATTATGAGCGTTTTTCGTTCGAACATCATAACATCGAGCCCAAAATATCAATTTTCAAAAAACATTGGACTCAATAGATCGATGTTTTGAAAACATCGCATCCCTAACGCCTCGTAGTACAGGGCGTGTAAGCTCGTGTGTAAGGGGACTAGACAATTGTGAGGAGTCGCGCGCGGCGTTTGTTAAGATGCAGCAGCCTTCGACCTTACCAATAGATGCAAATAATATTTATTGCATTACAAACGGATATAAATACATCTAAAAGGATAAACGTGTTGCATCCGCGTGGCCGTCACGCGGGCAGGGGCAGGGGCAGGGCGGCCATCGCCACCAGCATGGTGGAGAGCACGCTGCGCCGCGCGCGCGACCGGGGCCCCGGCATCGCCCTTCCGCGGTCCTGCGCGCTGCGCCCCACCAGCGGGTCCCACTCGTCCTGGCGCGCACACACAAAGGAACCGCCAACGTCATTTTCTCCAAACGTCTCCCAATTATTTTTTCTACTAACTTTCCAGCGGGTAAATGAAGTCGTAGGCTACCGCGGCCAGAGTCATGTGGGTGATCTGGGCTGTCCGGGTGACGCCGCGTCGAAGGCTGTGTTGCCGACGTTTCGACCATCCTGTCGTGGTCTTCCTCCAGCACCAGCCACATACCAGCTCTGAGAAAGACCACGATAGGATGATCGAAACGTCGGCAACACAGCCTTCGACGAGGCGTCACCCGGACAGCCCAAATCACCCACTTTCCAGCGGGTAGTGCTAATTGCACTGTTTATTATGAAATGAAATTAATTTTGGAGTATTTATTATCAAAAATTAAACAAATGTATTCCTTTTAAATAACACGCCATTAATGTGCTCATTTCCAGCAATTTTTCAAGATTATAGAATTTGTGAGTTAAAGTGCTTTAAATGACTTCAAGTTAAGTTTTCCTAAAACTCAAAAATCTTCTGTAAAAAAGATCTTCACATTTTTAGTAACACTTAAACGATATTTTCTTAAAAACACCTCCAATGTTTTAATGAAAATTGCTATTAGGACTAGGTTTTATTCTTCTTTAATATCACTAATATTTCGGATCTGCTATTAGGGAACCGAAAAATTGAGAAAATTTCAAAAAAATGTGCTTTGGGCAGAGATAGATGGCAACTGGCTGGAATACGTGGCAAGTCCAATAAACTAGCCCAAACAAAGGAAAAAGTCCGTACCATTCTGTAACACTACAGTTATGTATTTATAATTCTTTACCTCTTCATTTCTACTTCTATTAATATTTGCCTATGTGCGATATTAATATTTACGTATACTGAGCAAATGTCCCCTCGAGTTACGTATGTTTTTGCTAGTACACACACACACACACACACCAAATACGAGTAAAACGGAAATAAAAATACATTCACCACACAACAAATACCGGGTCGTACAGCAGTTTAGACACTTTCAATATGGCGACCATGCTGATCATATCTGCGCACGGACTGTCGGTAGCTTTCCTTTATGTACAGTATGTACTCTGTGTCAGTGGCCACGACTATTCATTACGTAACGCACACATTGGTAGCTTGTTGAGAACATCCCCGCCCAGTAACGCGAGCGATATCCCCCTTCAGATTCGACGCAGCGCTTGCATTACCTCATTTACAAAATGTTAAGTTCAATCAATTTGTAATCATTTTGTTTTGTTATGCTGTATACAAATTTGTAATATGGAAGTTTAGTATTTCTTATATAAATTAGAAACGCATACATTCTTTCGTGCAGGCAAAACCAGGATTTTTGTAGTTTATGTTGTAGCCATCCGTGGACTACTCTTTCGATAACGACTAAATTTAGTTTCATTTTATTACAGAATGAATAAAGGGGAAGGGATAAGAAATTCATGGTAGCGCTGCATCCCGTTTTTACGTAAAAATTGCGATACTTTGAACACTGATAATTATTTCCGTGGAGGGAATTATTCCCACGAATTGCGCACGGCCAAACATACACCGCACTTTGAACGTCCAAAATGATCAGTTTTTTGCCCTTTCCTAGAATCTTTAAAGAACCTCTCTACCAAAAAAAATGGCCACTTTTATTCCGCAAATATACAAACACTCGTTAAAAGCGATAAAATACATATTAAAGATCCAGATTGTAGTGATCATCCACCCAAAGATTCTGTTGGCAAGGGCGCGGCAGTGAAAGTTCGATACGTTTCACCGAATACAACACGGAGTTCACCACCGGAACTTGAACCCTTAGAACGCCCCTCGATGACACTGCAGTGGCAATAACTGTTATTATAAACGGTTCTCAAAACGATACAGGTAGCCGAGATCGCTAAGGCAGTAGTGCCGTGGCGATATCAGACGGAAGAATTGCGGGTTCGAGACCTACCTCGGACATGGGTGAGTTTGTGTACGTGTGTGCGTAGTCCATTCATCTTTCATTATCATCATTTCATTACCCAGGCATAGGGAAAAAAATGGCGAATAAAAATTCGATTTAGGATAATGCTGATCTCCCTAAAAGGAGTCACATACACTTACTACGGGATAAATTAAACTGAGTCTCGGTAAGTACAGGTGTATGTCCACTTGGGCCTAGACAGCCAATTTGCAAACACAAAAACAATATAGATCCCAAGTGTATTACAGTGAAACAAAACACTGTTATACAAATTTTACTGATACACATTACGATCACGACGTTCAGACAATTTTTATTATTTTTCGTCATTTTCTGGTGCTTGGAGGATCACAAAATTATAAAAAGAAGTAAATCCAACATTTTAACAAAGAGATACACAAAACTTCAAGTTAAACCAACTTTGTACATCAATTTGTTAAATTTTGGATTTCCTTCAATTTATAAATTTATGTACTTCCATGACCTATAAATAACAATAAAAAGAATAATCGAAAAGTTTTGATTGCAATATGCTTCAGTGAAATTTGTATGTTTTTTATGTTTGTCGTTTTTCCCCTCGGTCTTTTATCCAGCCAGTTACCCTTTACGTCCCGATAGGAATCATATTCGACCATACACGAGACTCGTACGAAAACGGTTAGACATTGTCCAAATTTTTAGAATCCGGCGGTTTTCATTTTAGACGCCACGAGCTCGCATTGTCATCAGAGACGAAGTGCGGAAAGCTCAGTAAAAAACGTGTTCGACGCATTCAAGGTTAGAGTCAGGGTGTGTCAGGCAACCTTTCTGCAGTCTAACATACAGTAAAAATCGACGAAATTCGTAACGAAACATTTGATTTCGTCTAGACAGAGGCAACCATGACAATCTCTTCAATACTCGTAAATTCTTTCTCCAAGTAACAATATTTGTAAATTGTGTGTCGTGTCTTTTCCGGAACACTCTTGTTTGTTGAAAAATTATCGATGTTCCTCGCAGTTCCTGCTAATTGCTCTCCCAAGGTATCTAACAAATATTTCGCAGCGGCTACAGACAGTTTAGATCAATGCATTTACGCCAACAACTACTGTCCTGAGCCGACCCAGAGATGTTAAAGACAAGTTAAAAGATGTGGCCCGAGACTCACGTGGACGTAGACCTTCTGGAAGACGCCCGGGAAGCCCGGCGCTGCGCACCCTCTGCCGAAGGACGTGATGCCCGCCTGCTTCCCCTGGCACATCAGCGGCCCTCCCGAGTCACCCTGCAATCACACGAGCGCACGGGAATGGGAAACACTTCCAAATATTGAATGCTAGAGCACCACTACCTTTTAGGCATCACTTTTTTTAACTGTTGCTCTAATTTAGTTCTAGGAAGTTACAGAAGTTTTACTCCTCAAACACGCATGTAAATATGCACAGAAATATTTAAAATATGCAGCATCTAGTAACAAAAACAAATTTTGTGTGATGAATTTAACACATTTTTACTAACGAAATATATATACTGAAAATTAAAAAAACAACTAGAATAATACACGAATGTTCATTCTCTGATAAAAAAGTTTTACCAATTTCGTGGCAGAACAAACAAAACCCTGTGTCAGTTTGCCAAGAATTTTGTTTCCTTATGTATTTGATAGGTGTGTAACCGAAAATGTGTCATTACTTTCTTGATCAAGAATCAGGACAACCCCATTCTTTAGCTTGTGAATTGCTGCAAATTATTTAAGAATTAGACTTCATTACCACAACAAAATTGTCAAAAATAATGTTAACCATTCATAAATCAGGCAAAGTTATACAAAACCTTTTTTTTCGTCAATGATTTACGTAAGTAATTCTAAAAGGCGTTCACTGATTTAAATCTGTGTGTTTTCTAAACATGCACGTGTTGATATGTTTTGGGTTTTGGTATAAATGCTTGTATACACCTCCCATCAATTCTACCCCTCGTTCATGCCATGGGAGAGTGGCAACACCTAGAAGATATAGTGAGACTGTTACCACTAATAATTGCAGAGGTTCTTTAAATGTTTTGTAAATGTAATACCTATACATATATCATTAGAAGTACGATGGGGCAAATAATTTTAACTTATTTAAACCTAGAGATAAAATTAGGAGAATATGTGTACAATAGACCTAACTACAGACCATAGGACGTATGCATGTGTGTGTGTATACTTAAGCACACAAGCTCTTTACGAAGTAAGGCCTTCCAACTGCTGACCGACCTTGCGGCCACGGGTTACGGTGTAGTGTGATTAGCACATAGCTATCCCTACCATGTATTTCTGATATTCGCAACCTGAGAAGTGGGCTTTCGCATCGTCACACAACAACATATACTGGGACACTGCAAGGCCAGCACACAATTTTTTTTCTCCGACTGGGAATCAAAATCGGTGTTGCGCCGTAGAAAGTGAGCACGCTCACCAAGGATCCACCACGGGCTCTAGGACGAATGTAATTGTGGATAGTGACACTAAACGCAAGAAATATATTCTGAATTCTATTGCCTAAATAGTACTAGACATACTGGCTGTCAGAGCTATTTTTCTGATTGAATTTTAAGGTAAATGGTATTTTCTTGTGTGCACTGCTATCCTGATGAGTTTTATTGATTGTGCTACATAGAGTATGCTATCTCAAAGCATCAAACACGTCTGAAGGAATAAAACTATTATGTATGTTGTGCCACCAGCGCGCGTAATTGTGGCAAAAAAATTGTGAATCTTGGTGGATACAATATTTTGAGATTTATATAATTACCGATGATATGTTACACAATTGGTTAAAGCCTGTAATTGACTTGGACTGAAGCTAATTTTAAAATTAGTTCTCTTTGCCGGACGTTAATAATTATTAGTAACACACACTATGTTTTGTTAAAATTGTTTTATAGTTCATTACCAAATTGTAAAATTAATTATGCATTGCATAGGACCTCCTGAATGCCTTGTTATTTTTTTGTGATTTAAGGTGATCGAGGTCATTAGCGACAACTAATGAGTTTAACGTTATGGTTTCTATGAATATAACATGATGATAGTGGGTGAAACGAAAAATTACGTAAAACAATTTGATCAAAACCAATTCACATAAACAACCCATTCTGTTAAATATGTTATTGATGTAATCAAGGTTTCTTCCTTTCGTTCAAGTGAACTCAGCTTCCTAACGTTCCTTACCAGGAAATCGATGTCATTATCATGATCATTACTGTCGCTGTAGTTATCATGATATCGGCCGAACTCACAATGGCGCCGACAATGGGCGTCACTGGAACCTTAGATTACATAATAATCACAACGCCTGACATTACAATATTCGAGCGAAGACATCGAATAGGCTACTCAGGACTTCTGTGGTGAACATTTGTGACATGCCCTTATAGAATATCAAATAAAAATAACGAAAAAAAAAAATTGATGTTTGAAACAAATTTTGAATAAAGGATTGTTCTGTGTTATTGACAGATTTTTTGGAACACTTCACAGTAATTGCTTAAAACTAACATTTGAAGTAATTCGACAACTGTGCTTGACAGTTCGCTTTTCGCTTTCCATGATGTCACACAATATTAGAAAAACGTTTTCTAATATTTCTAAACTCTTTAAGGAAACAACGTAAAGTTGTCCATGCGATATACAAGATCGGGCAAGTACAATCCACCCTGTGGAATATTGTTGAACTTTATTACCAAAACGAACCGGCGCAATTCAATTGCTTCGAATGTCAGTAGTTTAATTAGTTGCAGATTATGCACGTGAGATAGAGATAGTATCGAGAAGCGCCGGACCAGCAAAATGTAATAGAATATCCTATCGTCTCATAGATTACAGTGTGAGGAACGAAATTACAATTTTTAAGGCCCTCGGACGCTTCTTTTATTAACTATATAGATTTTGACAATGCTGTCGAGTGTTCCACGTGTTGAATTTGACATGAATATTAATATATTTGTTTTGTTTCAACAAAACATTCATATTTTTAAAGTCAAACTGCTATTCGTCACGTCTACGCGAAATTCTCTTTCTTTAGAGACGTCATTTATAAAGATTGGTTGTCTGTAAGCTGCAAAATGTATCTATATTACTGAAATAATTTAGGAGACGATTAAACTCGATTAAATCAGCACAAAATGCTGTAAAAGTGACGGGAAAGGGAAATAGAATAACTTATTAATCAAAATCGGCGAAAAATGCAGTAAAAATGTCATACAAAAATGGAACATTTTGTATTGTAACATAAAATTAATGTCTATTCTAAAAATCTTTGTTCTAAAATGAAAAGAAAAAATTATATTTCATTAAAATTCACACCCTAATTATGACATAGTAGGCCAGTAAAATTAATATTATAGAAAACATGTGTAAATTGTAATAATACTTCATATCTAGTATAATTTTCTTGTTTTTTGGAGTGTACCTAACTAAACTAACATTGACTGGATGCACGTGTAAGAGGGACTGCAGCCAGCACGAGACCTCGTTTGCTCATTTCCATCCCATTATATATCCTCTTTCTTTTGCTACGATGCCGTGACCTGCGACACGTATTTTTAACCCTAGTTGGACTCCCGTCCTGTAACCACTCCCTGCATCTTCGTCTGGGAGATGTCTTATCTATATTTCTGTTGAGGTGTTATTAAGCATTTTATATTTTTTGAAAAGTAAGGCTGATATGGTTTTATCAATTATGTACAATCTGCATGTTCTTTGTATACTTATGTGTAGTTATTAAATGTATGCAAATAGTGTTATTTTTATTTTTATCACTTTCTCTAATGCTGAAATAAAATATTTTGAGACGTTAAATAATATAATTATTTAATATTTTAATTACACTATGATCAATCCTATGATTTAATCCTCCAACATTGAACTATATGGTCGTGCATCTACGATGGCTAATTATATTTTACTTTTAATAAACAATCTACACAAGTGTATTGTGTCAATCTTTGCCTTTCAGGTGAATATCGTATCAAGGTATCGGAGACATTGTATTTAAAGTACATAAAAGTGTTTTTGTTTATCTGATCGATTGCATTATAATAATGGATTTATTTATACGGTATTCTTTGAATTAAGTGCGATCCGTGTAGGTACATTGTAATATATATGAACGGCAGGAATAAAATTGAGGAACTGCTCTTTCTCGCAAGATTCGATCATAAAATGTACCAACATGTGAAAGAGTTTTAATGCATTTCAATTAGACAATAGATTTTATACACCTACGTTGCTACTCATGAAGCAAAATCTTGGTTCTAAAGATGTGAACATGTTTTATAATGAATTAATGTGTTTTGAAATATATAGATTGAAGAGTGTAAAGAAAATAAATGAAGTTGCCAGTTTCATGGTTTTTGGCATAGAAGGTTACTCTTTGGTTCTGGTAAAATACTTACCAAACAAGCGTCTTTGGAAATGGTGTAAGTGCACAAATGTTGATTGGTGACCATTGGCATAGTCCTTTGGCAATCGTCCAGGGAAATTATAGGAAGATCTACCACACGCAATTGATCCTCCTGCGAGCAATAATATTTTAATTAGTGGTGCTACAGAATGGTACGAACTTTCAGGTATTAGTTTTTTATCTATTTTGTCTGGGCTATCTTTCCGATTTCGTTTCATTTCCTTTCCGTTTCACCGTCTCTTTAGTTGTCAACTACTGTTACCTCGAGGACATTATTTCTTTTTCGCCATTTTTCAGTCCCCTGATGGTAGAATTGACATGAGTTTAAGATAAGTAAAACATGGTTCTATACGCAAATTTTCTTTGTAAAATATGAAGCCATTTTTGAGATATGGCGTTTGAACAATTATGAAGTGTGAAATTTTGAGCTCTATTGCACAGAAAAATTTTGATTTTTGATAAATTATATAAGACATCATTTGAAACACTTCTCTTCATAAATGTTATTATGTTTTCAAATAGCAGGTTACTTAAATATTAAAAACGTAAGAGATATTTGAAAAATAAAACTGCATCTTAATTTTTGAAACATAAATGAAACATCAAAATGGCGTTTACGTCATGCTCTTTGATGCATTTAGCACTACTTGCAAAAGTTTGAAGAAAAATAATTTTGTCGTTATCAAAAAAATAGCATTTAAGCGTATCTAAAAGTACTGAAATTCATTTTCACAGAAAAGGTTTGCGTTTTCGAGAAACTTTATAAGACATTTCAAGAAATTACTGTAAGAAAAGAAATATTATATTAAAATTGCCGGTAATGTCAATAATATTGTTATGCAATACATTAGACCTAACATTGCTTGTTGCTAGCGAGTAAAATTGCAAAAACACTTAGCTGGAAATTAGTATAAAGGCACTTGGCATTTAGCGCCCCTGAATCTTTGTTTTTCTTTTTGAGTGCGAAGAGACAATTCAGTTATTGCTTAGACAATGTCACGGGGAAATTTGTCAGAGCAAGAGAAAGGAAGAATTCCTGCATATAAAGAAATGGGACAAGGAATCGTGGCGATGAAAGTACTTTATTCATAATTTGGTTAAGCTTACTTTATTTTGTTAATTTTGCCACAATACGGCAGAAACAGTAAGTATGGTTGGACAAAGAAGATCACACATAGCACCAAACGATCAGTTTCGCGAAAAGCGAAACTCAATAACTTGCATTCTTATCAAATAGCGAGTTGCAATTACCTGTCGTTGCTAGACGGATTACGCAGGTTACACGGATTACTCAGGTCTGGCCGTAATCTCAGTTACAAGAAACGACTCAAAAAATCCGCCTCGAACCAGTGTTCACAAGATGGCTACATTGGAGGTTTCTGAAAAGCAAATGTTTTGGACTTCAGAGTGGAACAAAGTAATTTTCAGCAACGGAAAAAATAATTTGTTGATTCTTATTGTTTTCAATATTTCTGTTATGCTCTCCGTAAAGAAAATTATGTTCGGATGGCTGAAAATTTCGGGAACGAAAGTCTGGTATACGTAGGTAGTATTCTGGGCGAAAGGTAAATCAAAAAGTGTGTGGCGGATCACAAGAGTGAATTCTGAGAAGTATACAGAGATGCTCAATTGAGAGCTTATTAGAATATATAAAGAAATCGTAATGTTCTCATATTTCAACAAGACAATGTTGTTATACACGTACGTACAAAGTCAAGACGGTGGTTTCAAGAGAAAGGTTTCATATGGCAATAGATGGTAATTCGAGACTGTAGTTGATATGAAAAGTGCAGTTTGTTCAGTGAGAAATAATCTCCATTCACAAAATACATAAATTAATCAAATCCATATGGAAACGAACTTTTCAGATCATCAGGAACAAAGGAGATTCTACTAATAGTAGGGAAAAGTTTCTTGACTATTGTCACCGTGAATAAATCGAAGATGCCTTTCCTAATTTGCAGTAATTTTCATGTGTTGTCAAAAAATAGAGTATTTTGTCTCAATTTTTTTCAAAAATATATTTTATGTGAAAGGACGTGTGGTATGTTCAATAATATGAATAATATAACTGACAATAAATTATTTTCATTTTTATAACATTAATGCCTTTATACTAACTTCCACGAATGTAAGCGCCAAATGTTTTGTAACGATTGTGAAGTCCATAGACCATTTGAGAGGGTGTTACGTAGTTATCGATTATTTTATTTTGATTTTCAACTGCTGTAGTCATTGGTCCCATTGGACCTGCACGTCGGCTTGCGAAGGAGTTCCCTTTTTATATCGCCCTCCAGCGACGTACCGTCCCAGCGGGACAACCTCCACCTCAAGGCAGGTTTTTTGACATGTGTGGCAGTGTAGAGTTGGTGTCAGTGAGTGCAAGGGGTGAGGATACAAGGAAGAGGAAGGAAATACTGCGAGCCATCCGTGGTCCGTTTGTAAGGGGTATTGCTACGGAATTTGCCTGTTACGGTTCGAAAATCCCAGAAAAAATAAACCATCAGAGCAGCCAGTGGCAAGAATTATACTCTAGACAGAGGCTCAATTCGACCTAGTTGCCTAACTAGAGTCGAAAATCCGTCGCCATCGAGTCTCGAACCCTCGTATCGTGCGGTTGGAATCGCTTAAGAGACCGAGGTAATGCTGGCTGTGAGCTACATCAGTCGGCGAGTGGTTCATTTGCATGCTTTGAGAGCTATTCAAGGAATGACTCAGATAGTCACTGCGGTCCTGTGATTGAGAGGTCTTGGGGATCGAGTCCTGACGGTGGCAGAATTTCGACCCAAGCTAGATAGCTGGATCGAGTTCTGTCGCTGAGTTGAGGAGAATTCTGCAGGCCGGCTGCTCTGATCGATAGCTTTCCGTTATTTCTCCGATCATTACATGGCGAATGCCGGAGAAGTACCCTAACAAACGATCCACAGAGCGCGCGCGATCTTTTCTTCCCATTCCTTGCCCTATCCTCATCCCTCACACACGCACTCACATGCCCTACACCTTCAACACATGCCAGGAGACCCGTCGGGAGTTTAGAGCTTGTCTGGGCTCTCGCGGTGCATCGCTAGTGAAGATACGAGTTTGGGCACATACGAATTTTCAAACACAAATATCTACTAGCACATATTGGAGAATATTGTTATAAGCCAAAAGACCTCCCTTCAATATATATAATTTAAATTGACATTCATTACAATCGTCGAACTGTTCGGATCGTCGTGAGGTACATGTTAGTCTTCGTGACGAAAGGGATTGCATTAGCAGATATTGATTTAATTATGTTAAGAAAAGTGTGATGTCAAGTTCCGGATAGAAATATTGTTAATTCCCATTTTGAAAATTATTGAATAGTATTAAACACTATAATTAATTTTTCATCATATATACTAAAGCTGTATGATATTGATGTCCCTTCAAACCGTCTCCCATTGAATTGTTTTAAACAAGTGAGGTACCAAATAAAAAAGAAAAAATAGAAGTAGATGTCACTATATATTGAACAGATCTCTTTTTTTAACAAAACGCTAGGAAATTTGCGTTTTTTGAAATGCGCGGATAAAAATGAAGCGGGCAGATAGCGACAAGCTCATCGTCGCAAGTTGGCGGAAATGGGAGAGCAACATGGCCGCGCAAGGCCTTGGTTAGAGAACGAGTTCCATTTTCGATCAAACTCTTGTAAATGTTACTACTGACGATATTACAATAAACAATTATTACCAATTGTAAGTGTTTAACGAACGTTCTGAATTTTCATGCAGTGTATAAACTAATAATGTAACACTTGTAATATGTAAAATATAGTAATAATATAATAAATGTAAAAACTGTAAAATGAACAAAAAAATGTATTTACGGCTAAAATACACATCGCGCGTCGCGAATACACGACGAAAGAAAGCTGCTCCCGTCTAAACATTTAAATTTAAAGAAATGTATTTTTCGCGCTTCGTTTCTTTAAGAATTTTTCAAATGGTCGCTCAAGTGCCAGACTGAAATTTTCATATTACAGTATTACATACCCATTAACAATATCGCGAGAGAGTGCGTGCTGTTGAAGCACATCTAATTTACATTATGATTTTTGGGAGAGTTGAATAATTGTAAAATATGTACAATATTTGTTTGAGGGCATAATGCATGCAAATGTGTCTAGCATTTCATAGAATTTGTAATATATCAACGTTTTCATGAATTTAATAGTATTTTGTTTCAGTGTTTTAGATATTACACGTCTATTTTTGAACTAAAAGCCGATTTGTTCGCTACCCTCCCTTCTCCATTACTCCATCCTTCTACTACAATACTATTATGTTCAATAGTTACTATTATATTATATATACTATTTTTTTTTGCTCGCGAATAGGCTGACTTGGACCACACAGGAACTCAGCATTTAGCTGGATCCGATTTTTATCCCTCAGGGTTGTTAGCCCTGGAGGCACGGAAGAAGAAATGATGATGATAATGAGGGGTGAGAGGACGATACACACATACAGAGAACACACGATGCCTGAGGTGGAAACCGAACCCGCGATCATCTGGTCCGAGACAGCTATGGCACACCTACTTAAGTGATCTCGGCTATCTGATCGGCCGCATTATCTATTCATTTTTAAATATGTTATTTTCTCACTTACTGCTTACGCAGAATAAGGCTAAAAACTCTTCGGTTCTATTCGTGAATACACTGCACACCTTATACAACGAATTCAATGCCAGAAATATGTTTTCATTTAAAGGTTTGAATAAAAAAAATATTGCTTGAAACTATTTAATTTTCGCACTAAATGTTCTACGATTTTAAATACGTTTGTCAAGTAATGATAACTGACATGTGTTAATTTGGAGAGAAATTGTGGTGGAAATAGTATTACATACCCATTACTAAAGGCGAGAAAGTACGTGCTGTTATAGCACCATTAGTTCATCATTATTAAGATTTGCTTGACAATAAGAATTACGTGATGGAAAACCTTTGTGATCTTTACCAAAAAGATCTAAAACTGCAAATGAATACAAATTTTGACAATATATCATAAGATTCTGTAAAAAGTAAAAATTGTTTGAACAATATTTGATGGAAAGTTTGCAATTAGACGCCATCAATTACTGTTCTTCTCGTGTGGACTTACAGAATATTTTAGGACACAATAAACAATCGAACAGTAACAGTTTATCATCACCTTAAAGTGAAAACCACGTATGGATGATTTTATTACAGTTTTATTGCAGTTCACGGAGAAAAACGTGAAGGCGAAAAAAGAAACCACGTAAGTTGATATACTGGCGCTACAAGAAAGGAAATCTTTAATTTATTATTATTATTATTATTATTATTATTATTATTATTATTATTTTAATTTTAGGAATGCCATTTGTTTATTATTCAAACTCACTAAAGACTATATATAAACACATAAAATGACCCTCTTTGGAAAAAATAAAAAGAAACTGGTTTTGTGCCTAATGGGAAAATAAGAATTATTTACTTATTTGGTTTTCTCAATAAGACTTTTTTTTTAAATAAGTAGAACGTAAAAATATTCAGTAAAAACATCTGAATGTTCTTACAAATGTTCCTGTAACTTCATCTCGCGCACCAAATTGATGTGAGATTCCCCATCCTAAAACAGTGCATATAGTGCCAGGCAAAGGATCGTAGGGTAGTATATCCACCAGTTGTATGTCATGGGAGAGGTTAACCGGCTTCGAAAGCTGCAAAATAGAAAAATACATATTTTAAAATAGTGTGACGTCATGGATAAGGATATACACCACAAGAACACAGACACGAGAGGAATAGAATTAGGAATATTTATACAGTATGGCTTGAAATTGTATAATAATAATAATAATAATAATAATAATAATAATAATAATAATAATAATTTCGCTTTCTATGTGCTTTTATTGCAATTGAACTATTCATAGTTAGTAAAAGGGCGGGAAGAGGAGTTGACGGAAACGTGCAGAGGTTAGTATACTTCTCCTCATACATCAATCCAGTTTTTACTGGATTTTGACGAAAATATATTAAAATTAAGTTAAATCGTCTCGCGCTGTGCCCAATCTTTGGTCTCCTTTTAGTTCGAACGAGTACCTTCAGTAGAGCGATGTCGTTCTGCATGTTGCGGAATTTGAAGTGCGGGTGCGCGTGGATGGATGAGACATTTCGCGTGGTTGGCTTCCCGTCGTTCCGAATGCGGCTGAACGTTGATCCCAGCAACACACGGAACTTGCGAGGACTATGTGCCACGTACCTGCTTTGCACAGATTCACACACTTATCAACGCACCACCGACAGGAAGCGAAGTATTCAAACGTTGACATTAATTGAATCGGTGAATTTAAAAGGGGAATTAGTCCACTTTTTTCGTAAAGATATTCGAGATATACATTTTCGTTGTTTCTCTTCAAGAAATAAATCGCCGCCGCCATGCTAGAGGGCCGCATGGAGCGCTAAGGCAATCACCAGGCGTCATTTAGGTTAAGTTAAGATCTACTTTGCTTCACCTCGGGAATTGTTGAACTTCTCTACGTGTTTCTATGCGATTAGGCACGCACGTTTCTATGCGATGGCGCCTTGCGATGCACAAGCTCTGCGCGCGGCGATGGTTAGCGTACCGCATTGCTGTACCCAAGTTAGCGGGTTCTAATCCGATCGAAGCCGTGGACTTTTAAGGGTGCCCTCCTTCGGAGGGGAAGTAAAGCCGGCTGTCCCATGTTAGATTTACTTGCATGTAAAAAGTTCTAAACGACGTCTCTGAGCTAAATTCAAATCGCCTGTTTCTCGCCCACGAAATACCTCCTTTCTCTGCCAGTTGGTGAAAGGAGCGTAGCGAAATTTGCGTGGTCAGACGGAAGAAAAGGCCTCATGGCCTGAGTGTCGCCACGTAAAATAAGGCACCAATTCAATTCAGTTCAAGCCTAATCACGCACGCATCCCTCGCCAACCCCGTTCCAGAGCGGCCAGGCAGAGCTGTCTACGCAAGATGACGAGGAAGCCTGGAGAGTGGATCACCACTGAGGTGTTTCCCCTCCATCTGAAAGATTAACGCCCCTTGGGGGGTAAGGTTAAACAGGAGGCGGTTATAGTATGCAAATGGCTCTGTACATAACAGAAATGCAGATTTTAAGTTACAGAGTAGCTCAAGCAATTAATAACGAATTGGTCTACAACGTATGTAGAACATAAATGTCCCAGATGCCAAGCAAGTTTTCTTGCAGAACTATGGAACAAGGACTTATTCTTCCTTCAGTTGGAACAAGGACTTATTATTACTTTTCAAATCATCGATTCAATTATCAACTTCGTAATATGAAGTCTGAAACACATTTATTTTAGATTAAGTAGTTAAAAGACAGACTTTGATTGGCGGAAGGAAGAACAAAGGCATCCTTCGTGAAAGTGCAGAACGAAAGAGGACAGCACATGTGCAGTTTTAATTAGAGCTAGACTATGTGATGAGTATCCGGACACGTCCAAAAGGGTGTAATGGCGTGGGTGTATCGTGTTTTTCATGGAAGGGGCTTGCACCCCTTGTTGTTTTGTGTGGCCCTATCACGGCCCAGACCTATTTGTTGATGATTTAAACACACGCTTGCTTCCCACCGTTGAAGAGAAATTCGGGGATGGCGATTGTAACTTTTAACACTATAGCATCTGTTCATACTGCACGGCCTATGGCGGAGTGGTTACACGATGATAATATCCCTATAATGGAGTGACTTGCACAGAGTTTCGACGTGAATCCTATCGAACACCTTTGGGATGATTTGGAACGCCGACTTCGTGCCAGGCCTCACGAACCTACATCGATACCTCTCCTCAGTGCAGCACTCCGTGAAGAATGGGCTGCCTTTCCCCAAAAAACCTTTCAGCACCTGATTGAAAGTATGCCTGCGAAAGTGGAAGTTGTCAATAAGGCTAAAGGTGCGTCAACACCTTATTGAATTCAAGCATTACCAATGAAGGTCCCACGAACTGGTAAGTTAATTTCAGTCACGTACCGTATACTTTTGATAACATAGTGTAGTTTCAATTGCGAACATTTTTGCTATTTAACATATTAAGATGAATACAGTTTGACAAAGTATTTTTGCATACAAACGTTTCGGAAATAATGCTAGAGAAGGTTGTCAAGTGCTTTCTACTTCAAGTGAATACAATTTTTAGGAAAATCCGGTGTATGATTTAGGTGCTTGTGTTGTTCACAGAGACTAACAAATATATGAAATGCTCCAAAACATTTTTTCGATATTCAATACCGACAAAGCGCAAATTCTGACTACTCATATATTCGAGAAAGTAAATTTCTATATGTGTGATAGAGAAAAAAAACACATTTTCGATATCAGGATCCCGCAAAATAAATTTTTTTGTCGAAAAATTAGCAATATTCTTTGCAGCATTACCTTTAAAAGTACATCATTGATAAACTGCATTTCTGGTTTCCGGTACTTTTAAAGATAAATGAAAGTATATTACCAAAAAATAACCTTCACCTTAAATATCCAAGAGCATGCAGAGGACTGTTTTCTCAAAAAAGAATCAAACATAATTTGTTCACATGGTTATTCCTAGTCCATTATCACCACAGAGCCATCTTTCAAGGGTTGTCAATAAAGTGACAGGTTTTTAACGAAAATAAATAAAATTAAATATTTTGAAAAATCCCATCTTGATCGTTTGTTTTTTCTGTCCCGTTTCTTTTCGTCTTCAGCAATTGCTGAGGTGCCTGATGTGCTTCTGGACAAATGCTGCGTCATTACGCGCTCTCCTATGGAAGTTGGAGAGAAGTAAAGCAACTCGGGAATATTGTTTTGTTTGCAATACTATAAAATCCAATCTTTAGTTCGTTTGTTAATGCAAATATGTTTTCAATTACTCAGAAACGAAAAGGTCCAGTTTTCAAATAACTTAGCCTGTAGTAATCGATCTGTGTAGCAATACACGTCCTAGAACTCAAGAAAATGTGCTTCTTCTCTGCATGTAACATACATTTTTGAGCGATTGGAGAAGTCAAAATAAATTAAAGTTGGGGTGCATTTTAATGTATTTCTGCTGTGGTATCACTAACCGTCTTTGGGAGTCGTAGAGGTGCCTTTTGTAGACGCAATGAGAAGCAGTGAGCACCACATCGATGGTCAACAACGTGCCCCCGCAGTGATGCCTCTCGTTCTTATGAATATCCACCTGAAGAAAACATTCGCTCGTCTGAAAATAATTATTACGTGACATTTTACAGCATTAGGGTATTATTTGTGAACACATAATATTCTTAATGACGTGCTTTATGTAAAATATCTTTATTTCATATAAGCAGGCGTAGGTACAGCTTGTTTTCTAATTCATGCATTAGAATGAGTAGATAGGATCCTAGATCGAGGAGAAAAAGCGGATTTCATTGCAAAGTCCCAAGATGTCAGAGGATGTTCTTAGTCAGAGCTGTTCAAATGCATGAATTGGTGCCAGGTTATAAACCAGCTCCCCTCCATCAGTTTCACTGATGGATTATTGTTTCTGGACGAGTCAACTGCTAAGGTAATTATTCCGGTAAGTGTGGTGCATGTTTCCCCCCGGTAGTTTGCTGTGATCTTCCGGTGAGATCCGGAGCCGACCTACCGTCGGCTAGCAGAGGTTTCCTCCACTACGTATCTCCGACCAGCGGGGCCCCAAGCTGGGACAAGCTCTAAACTCCCGACCGGTATCCCGGCATGTGTGGTAGTGTAGTGCTTGTTAGAGTGTGTGTGTGTGTGTGTGTGTGTGTGTGTGTGTGTGTGTAAGTAAGGGGTGAGGATACGACAAGGAGGTGGAAGGAAAGTTCGCGCGATCAATGTTTTTAGATGTGGACTTATATTCATATTGTAATTTGTATATTTTAAAATACTAATACGACTATGTATCTGGGTGTATGTATATGTGTTTATGCATTTGTATGTGGGCAAGTACATTGCCTATGTATGTGTACAAATGTAGATATGTGTATGCATGTACGTAAGTATTTTAGATGTATGTATGAGTGGGTATTTTTGTTTATGTACAGACTTCGGTAAATGAGGGTTATCTACGTAGGTACGTATGAATGTGATTAGTCAGAAATAAAATAGGTCTTTGTAGGCAGTTCATTAATTGAACCATTTTTTGTTGTTGCATTATTTCTACGAGTAGTTTATTAGAATAGTATTTTAATTTGTTTGTGGGGAAAATGTGGATGGCTATTGTAGATTTGTAGGCGTAAGGTCACCACCTAGCAACGCTAGGCCATGTGTTGGAACTCCGTCACGTTCGCCATGTCTCGCTTAGCAGCAGGCGGGGACAACAAGTAAAGCAGGGCCTAGGCCCGGGAACACCGCTAGCTTGCACACGTCGGACTACTCCGGCGCTAAGATGCCGTGCTCGTGCTTAGATTACTGCAGTCCACGGCCCGCACTGGGTGCCCTGGCGTCCGCCTGCTCCTCGCCCCTCACCATAAAGGGGTATTTGTCGATGGTGGTTTTGAAGCCGCCGACGATGCGCACCTCGTGCGTGTTGTTGTGGGCGCGTGGGGCGAGCGCGAGCGGCAGGCCGAAGCACAGGAGCAGCAGCGTCCACGCCATGGCGCCTGCCGCCGCCCGGTTGCGTGTCTGCGGCCCCTCGCCGCTGCCTGGTGACGCCCTCTTTTGTTACCCCCACGCCCCCCCCCGTCAACAGAGCTCACCGCGGTGGAAAGACTCATTGATGTTTCCGGGCGCGTCATTAACCACGTGAGTGCAGTGAAAGGCATGTGCCGGGAAATGGCGGTGTTCCTCCCACGTTCCAAGGTGAAATGCACGTCGTGCACATACCTGGAGGGATTTCCCCCTCCTGGCATCTCAGCCTGTGACTGTGACCATGACTAGTCCCAAGGCTCGACTCACCACGTTACAAATGGGTTGTTACTTACGCAGGGAATTTGTTGAGTCCTTCCTCTAGGGTGGACATTCGGCACCCTCACTAGTGCAAAGTTAGGCCTCCAGTGATTCCCCACTTGTTCCGAGTTTCACTGACAATATATTTCGCCGCATATTCGACAAGGGGGCATTGAGCGAAGGCGATACTAGGTTATTGTTGTTTATAATAATTTAAATCAACCAATCATTAACTTCCGAGAAGCGCAGAGCTGTCTTGTGAAGCGAAAAAAATGATAGTTACATTTTTTTTTTGTTTCTTAGATTCAGTCGGGGTGTATAACAAACGCATTCAACTGCACCGTTCACCATACATATGTACGTTTGTGCCAAAAATAATAGAATGTCGCAAACAATGTTCACTATTCCTGCATTCCGCCGGCACCCTTTGGCATTAAATGTTTCTCAAAGTCTTCAAATAATTACTGGTGTCCTGAAGAAGTGGTGCTCTGCCATGCGGCATTGTGGGCTGAATCAAGGGCGAAAGCAGTGTCATTAACTTAGTGTTTCGCTATCCTGAATTGGAGCTCGAGCCCGTAGGAAAGCTCTCGGCAAACATACTCTCACCGAACGCAGAGCTGCACAAACCCGGTGCAAACGGCGATTTTTGCCGTGAAAAGAGTATAACTTTCGCATTTTTTAAGAAACTTCCATTGCGTGACGGTTGCTAATTTTTTCACAGCACATAGAAATAGTGAATATTTATCTAGAGAAAATAATGAGACTAGAGTTTGGCCTCCTGCTATTGAAAGGTCCGTAGTTAGTGTAACTGGTCTCCCTAGTCACTAGTGACGTTAGTATCATTTATTAAAAAAAATATGCAAGACATCATTTAAAGATCTAACTTTCAAGAATAAATTGCAATGAGAAAGAAATTTCTGGCTTCAATATGGGAGGAATAGTGAAGGTTCGAAAATAAAATTGATATCTGCAATTTTCAAAATTTCAAGAATTTTAATGAAAATCGAAAATATGCAATTTTTATAAATTAAATTTTAACATCTTCGGAGTTGTACAAATAGATCTTACACTTCTATATTTGCAAAGTTTCAGCGCAGAGCTTGTAATGAGACATATGTGTGACACATTCGATTTATCTAATCACGGGCAACTAGGGTCGGCTGTGATCCAATCCATCCAGACAGACAGACACGCCGACAGATCGTCAGATCGACAGACGAACATCCCGATTTTGAGGATGTGTATGTCCTCGACACTTGCACGAATCTTAACCATCTTTAGAACAGCGGTCACCAACCTTAATGGTGGTAAGTTACAGCTCAAAAGAAAAAGACTAAACACGTTAAACAAGGCTTTTTTGACTTCAAATTCGAGATTGTCTTGTTCAGGTGACGTCGCGAGGTGTGGGGAGGAAAAGTAAAAATACCAGCTTAAATACAAAGCTCAATGTACAGAAATTAATTGCCCTATTACATGTTCATTCACGTGCAATAAATAAAAGAATGCTCATTCAATGTTAGACGTCATGACTAGTTAGCTGCATGATAGATTCAGCCCTGTACATAGGCTACAATCTACTACAAGAAATCGGTGGACTGTTGCAACCTCCATTAGGCAGTATAGTGGCGCACACGGTAGAGAAATATGGCAAGCTCCAACGTAAGGGACGATTCGCGCTCTTCACTAGCATGCACAAATTTGGAGTATTTTGAATACCCTCTCTCCATGTGACGCACCTGTAATGCGTGCTTGAACCCCCCTCTTATAATAATGCAACGCTTACTACACCCCTAGCCATTCCAAAACCCGATATAAAGCAGAAACGAGCAGTAGTAATTTTATTTGTGTTAAAACATTAAACTTTATTATAATTGACGTGAGAATTAGTTGGTGGTACGGACTGCGCATAACAATAAGTTTGGTGACAATTTTTTAATGACGGAAGGACGTGTAGGCCCGAAAATGACAAGCCGAGCACAAGCCGCCGAGATGACGCACAACTAATTGAGTTCTAGAATATACAATTGTTCACTTTGAATATTTTCTTCTTAATCTAAAAGATTCAATCAATGATGAAATTGATGAAAAATATTTTCATTTATTGTAACAATTTATAGAATATAACTTTTTTCATTTATTATATTTTAAATTTAATTCGTTAATATGAAAATGTTTTTGTACAAGACTGAATAAAAGGATTTTTTTCAGTAAGTTTTAAAAGACTTAAAAACTAAATATCAGCATCACGCAACACTAACCCATGACCCCTCTACTCCTATGTAACGCAGCGGCACGCTGCCTCAAACCCCCTCCCCCTCTTCAGCGTTACCTAATATACGGACGACCTCTGAGAAGAATGAAGCAAGATGTGACTCACAGTAAGCAGCCAACATTCACGAGCCGATCCTGTGACTGAGATCGCTAAGGCAGTAGTGCCATAGTGCCGAAGCGATCTCGGCTAGAAGGATCGCGGGTTCGAGTCCCGCCTCGGGCATGGTTATATTGTGTTGGTACTTACACACCCCTATCAACATCATTTCGTGTCATCCTAAGGCAGCCGTGCCGTAGGCATCTCGGACCAAAGGATCGCGGGTTAGAGTCCGGCCTCGGGCATGGTTATATTGTGTTCGTTCTTTCACCTCCTATCTTTCTCACAGGTTCCATACCGTTACAAGCAATAGCGGTCGCTAATGACCTAGAAGTTGATGCCACCTTAAATAAAAAATAAATAAAAAAACACTCACGAGCCGGCGACTGGTAGGATGAAGACGCAGCTACGAGTAGCAAGTCCGTACTCACGAAACAGTCAGCGGCGGGCGGCTTCAACGCTCGAAAGCGCTGCCGACCGCTTCCACTGCACCTCCCGACTTCGCCTACTGGGCCAGCTAATTCTTCCCCCTCCCCTCCGTGCTCGGCCACCCCTCCCGTCAAAGAGATGTCATCTAGCTGGCTTTCTTTTCTCATCGCTAGGGGCGCTTTTAGTGTTCTAAACGGTCCCCGGAGATGGTGCCAAGAGGTTAAAAAAGATTTGTATCTGTAACTTTCGATAGTTGGTAATGCGGCTTCTTTAAAGATTGGATTTCAAGATTAAGATGTCTCTGCGTCAACTTACACATCTTTACACTGTATGTTAAGTAACGTTGATTGGCGTGATCCACGTCCAAGCGAAAATATCTTAATTAGACGCACACATCAAAGATAAACAAAAATAAAACTATAATGAGCTCTGTCTCCGTGAGCCATCTCGATCAATACAACGTAGTAAATATTTTAATAAATACTAGCCTGCTGCAGCAAATGTGCTGCTGAACAAAACCACACAAAATTGTTTTAAAAATGTAACATGTATACCAGTCAAGAACAAATAATATTATCTCGTAAAACACTGCAATAAATTAAATATTTTTACAAAAAATGCTCATTATACATAGTATACCAACCTACATACGTTTTCATAGTAGAATAGTCCTTAACACGTCGAATATTTCAAACTAGTGTTGCTACAACAGCACGCACTTTCTCCCATTAGAAACGATCGATAGATAATTTCGCAATTTTTGGCCATAGTAACAAATCTCGGCCAATACTTGTGAAACTCATTACCAATTGCAGCACAATAAGTGCAAAAACAAATTCTTTTAAATATAATAAATCAACACAAATTCGACAATCCAACAAAGCGCATCATTCAGCATACGCCGCCCAACAATGAGGAATTCTCAGAATGTCAAACTGCCGTGTTGTGTCAGTGCCAATGTGACATAACGAACTCATCTAGTGGAGAACATGAGCAAAAGAAACGAGGGAAATTCGAAATTCCTATTGTGTCGGAAGTAGTAACGTATTGAATACCACAATCTAGTCGGTTCGCGCTGTCCGAGAATAGACGGAATACCACAATCAAATATTTGTATTTTTTTACAAAATAAAAAGTTTCATTGTTTTTGCTTTTTTCCTTGAGTTTGTGGTTATCTAGAAAAACCATAAATATCTCGCGAAAGGCCCGTGGACGCACAATGTTCTTTTAATTTCTGCGCGCATTAAAAATTAGTAAAATAAAAAAATAAACAAAAAACAAGAATGCTCAAGCAAAAGAAGAATATAAAAATTTCAATAGACACGTCATTTAGAGAATAAGTGTTTTGCTATGCTGTTTGTGTACAATAGAGTTAAGTATCTTCAGAGCATTGAATTGGTGAATATACTTGGAATTTTATTTCTTGGCGCGTGAGGACCTGTCTTCACGATGGAATATCTCGCGGCACTTCGGGTGTTTCTCGGTCGTGCCGCTAGATGTCACATGATCGCGTCCGTATCGAGGAATGCTGGCGATCATGCGACACCTAGGCGCACGGCCGAGAAAGACCTGAAATGCCGTGAGATTTTCCATCGTGAAGACAGGCCGTCACGCGCGAAGTAATAAAACCCCACGTATAAACGAGACCACAAAGTTACCACGGGGGCATCGTTCCCGGGGCGAAGACGAGGCGGCAGAAGGAGTACTAGGAGCAGCAGCAGGAGGACGGCCGGGTGGGGGCGCAGCCGCGCAGACGCACCCTCCGCCGCACGTGGGGCCGAGGCCGGGGCCGTGGCCGGGGCCGTGGCCGTGAACGGCGCCGACGTCGAGGGCAGCTCGCGGTGGAGGACAGCCGCCTTCAGCCACGCCTCCTGCACAGTTTCATACGAGTTAGAGAAAACAAGTGGCCGAATCTTAGGCGCAAACATTCTTATTCTCAAATTACCTGATGACCTGGCGCGGCGTTCTTTGGGGCCCAAACGTTCTGTCCTGTCTAGCCTCGTCCCGTATCTAACGGGCGGCCTTCTCTGATCGTTAGCTTTCGGGTGGTTTCCCCGATCAACAACAAACGAATGCCGGAGCACTACCCTAACAAACGGGCTACGCACCGCGTGCGATCTTTTCTTTCTATTCTACCTTCCTTATTCTACCTTCTATGCACTACACTACCACACATGCCGGGAGACCGGTCGGGAGCTTACAGCTTGTCCCGGTTGAAGCGGTGCCACACTGGTGGGAGATACTTGGTTGGGGAAAACCAGCAAGCCGACAGGCCTGGGACGGTTCTCGCCATCCGGCGGGAGAAGATCACCGCCCTTCCGCGATGAAAGCATGCACTATACGTAGGGACTAACGACTCAATCAACTGACACGATCGGTATCACTAATCAACGAGTCTTGGTACTAGCGCCCTCCGCGCGCTTACGTGGATGTCGACTCTTTGGCAGACGCCGGGGAAGTCGGGCGAGGCGCAGCCCCTGCCGTAGGAGATTATGGCCGCCTGCTGCCCCGCGCACAGCAGCGGGCCCCCGGAGTCCCCCTACGGGCACACACGCGCTCACGCAACCACTGCCCTTCTCACGGTCTGTTTGGAATTGGATACGTGGGTTGCAAGACGGTAAGAGGAACGAGCTGAGGAAGGTGTCGGGGCAACCTCCGCAACCGCGCCTACACTGCGATTTTCGCAACTCTGCCCCTGGCATGTATCAACTGTTGACGGTTTCATCCAATAGGGAACATGCTCGTCAGCTATGGTGACGCTCAAGATCCAGATTGGATGAAACCGTCCACAGCTGGTACCTGCCAGGAGCAAAATTGCATAAATCGCAGTATATAATCAATGAATTGTGTTTACATGTAGTAATTTAATGATTTCGTGTGCCTTACAATGATCCAGAATCTTTTATTTTATTCAGCTCGTGCAAGGGCATCTTGTATTTAATCATATATTACTCTTTTGATTGTCCATTGTGAGAAGCTTTTAATAATGTTGTTGAGTCTGTCCGTAGAAATGAAGCAAAGGCTGTTATGAAATGAAGCACAGCCTCACATACGCTCCCGTTCGGAGAAACCCTGAATCCGCGCACGGGATCCCGAACATTCTGGTGTCAGCTGTGCGTACCCCTCCAGCCCACACCCGCACGTCATCAGAAGAACCAATGCCCAGGTCTTCCACTACAGGTCAAGACAGAAAACGTCGCTAAAAAAAGGTCTTAATTAAACATGGTTCAAAACAATATTCCCTGTTAAATTAATTTAAATTATTAAAACTCATGTAATCTTACAGCTGTTCAAGCCTTCTCTGATTGGCTGAACAAAAAAAACCTACGCGAACAGCGCAACAATCAGCCCACTGCGGAAGCGAACAGCTTAATCTACTACCGGCTGTGGTGCCGTGCACCTCGGCGCCGTTTTATGTCAATTTAAAAATGTGATCACATTCAATCTTCTTCCAGCTTCGGTGCCGTACACTTCGTCTCCGTTCTGAGCCAATTTAAAACTGTAATTGCATCCACTATATTGTATAGTTTGCATCTCGTGGTATTGAACGCATCCGCAGCTTTGTATTAACTTGAAACGTGATTATGTACATTCAACAATCAGTCATCCAGAGCTGTGTCCGCGGCTCTGTATTAATCTACAACGAAACTGTGGATTCGACAACTGATCCAGCTAAGTGCAAACGCACCACTCTGTACTCGCCTAAACATAATTGTACACCAGCAATGAGTTGTTCAGCTCTGTGCATCTGAAAACACTGTTTACTTAAAACTAATATCAGTCAATATCCAAATGATTTAATTGCTACTTTAAATGTGCACACAACGTAGTCACTTACATTAATTACATTTAAATTAAAACATGAGTAAGCCGTGTTTTCAATTACATTTCACAGTAGCTTTAGACCTCTATGTTAGGGGATTTATGTTGGTGTCTAAGAAACCCAATTGTCCTAGTGGTCTTTAGAGAGAATAAATTAATGAATTGCAGAGTAATAAAGAAAGTGGTAAGTATAAGGCTTGAAGCATTGCTCGTCAGTCCACTGCTAAGACTGGCTACCCCACCTTCACCAGAAGCAAAGGAGCAGAAAAATGAGGAGACGGAGGAGAATGGGAAGGAAGGAAAGAGGAGGAGAAGAACGAGAAGAGGAAGAGGTCAGGGAGAAGGAGAGGAATCCATTTTCTTCGTTCGTCTATATATTGCAATGAATTCCCGGTAGAAAACTTGTAATCGGCTCCTGGCTATTTGCCTGCTAGGAGGCGAGCAAAAGGGTTCGACGAGCATTGCCGCATCGTTGCTGAAGGGGTCTGCCGCAGGCGGGGAACAGTTAGAGTGGACCACGGCCATCAACCTGGTGAAGAATTTCAGTAATGCGACAGAGCACATTTTCATTGCTTGGAAATGAGAATATGCCGTTGACAGGCAGAAAGTACTAACAGATCTAGAAAATGGAACTAGTAGGAATTTAGTGAAAAGAAAGTGTCACTACGGAGATTAAAGATCTGTTGTGAAAGCATTTTCAATAATATTTTAAAACAACTGTTTCCCTTAATAAACAATATTCATTCTCATTTCTATTTCCACATAAATATTTGCGTGAATAATGGAGAATTATATTTATGTGAAGTATGCAGAATTGGACAATTTTCATTGAAAGCCAAGTTTTAAATAAAATTACACTGTCAAATTTGAAAAATAAATTTAAATTGCTGTTTTTACTAAATGTATGATTGTGAAAAAAATGGAAAGGATCATATAATGAAATTTAAATAAAACACACTGAGGTGCTAATGAAATTACTTCATACTGGAAATTACCACACAAGCATCCTTGTCTTCGCCCAAAGTGCAAATATTTTGATCCGATGCAATATTGAATGCTTCTTGGCACTTCGTCAAGGGATATATAGGCAGCACCACCTCATGTAAAACAAGCTCCTAGAAAACAAAAGAATTTTTTAAATTCTCTAACACTGCTTTTACAATTAATAATCATTCTGTACAACCCATTTTTAGAAGTTTCGTGGCGTAATTCAAATATTATTGTCAAGGCTTGTGTGAATGGATGGAAGGTTTTTTTTTACGAATTGTTCTAATCCAAATTCATAATAGTTGTACACTTTGAAGATTTGCTGTCAAACTCATAAAAAAACATGGAATTCGTCCATCAGACACTCATTTTTTTTGTTTTATTGGTTGTAAGTGTATGAGTTTCTGAGAACGTAAACGCAGGCTTATTTTTAGAAATATTTACTTAATAAAAACCCACCTTCTCCAATAATTAATTGAGGAAATCAAAAAGTAAACTACCTGTTCTCAAACAAAATGCCAAGAACATATGAACGACGGTCTTAGTTAAGTGGTCCTTGTTACTTCCGTACGCAAATTGCATAGTGAACTCTTTTGCACAGCGTTAACTAGACAGAGTAAACAGTCAACAGACTATCATGTGACCATTTAAAGTTTCAGATGCTAATTGCGTTTTGTGCATTGTTTTCCTTAAAGTTTTAGGATGTTTCTCGAAAGTTTAATTGTAGACTATACTACTAGCGCAAACTCTTCATGACCGCACATCCCGTGTTGGGTTTTAGGTACATAATATATCGTTTGCGTATTCTTTTCTTATGCGACAAGTTTATCGATTCCTACAAGCACACACTGATGTTACAAGATACTCAGAGAACTCAGTAGAACTACTTTCATTATCGACACGTTTATCATACATGCAACACCAGTTCCAGCCAATAAATTAGATTCGATATTGTTTTCTAATATGCTTCCAATGTAAAGTTATAGATTGCACATGGGCGCAAGCTCCGAAGTAGGTACTTGGCGCATACGACACCTTACTTTCCCCCGATCTCCTGATTTGCTTGTGCAGGAAGAATTGTTGAGATGGCGAGGAGTAAGTGTTTTTGATTTACTCTTGTATGGATTGATTCAAACTATTCAATGTTTATTCAAAGTTCTCAACTACAATGTTTTGCGAGAATCTTTTTGCTTCTAACATGTCGGAGTTTGTGGCGTATAAAGCTACAATGTTAGCATACAGCGCTACGATGGAATGACGTAGTAGCAAATATCCAATAATCAGAATGAAAGAGTTCATCCTTAAAGTGTACCTGCGGTAATAGGATGTTTTTAAAAATGTGTTGTTGATTTTAGCTAGAAATTAATTTTCTGTTGGAGGTCAATGTTGATGTAGTTTTAATGAGGTATTCTGCGAACCCCAACTGATGCCTTTCGTATAGTGCGTGCACTCCATTCTTTGTCACAGGTATGATTAATAAAAAGGAATGCTGTACTTCTGTGTTGTTTTCTTGTACAATTCATGCACGTCTCGGGTGGGCGACTGAGTACCTCAATATCCTCTGAATTCCCAGGGCGCATTTAACCGTAAACAATACATGTGTAGAGTTAAAATCTTAAATTATGTTAATAATTATTGTAACAGAATGGTCTACTTGGTGATTTAATATTCTAGTAAGCTGTTTCAGTTTCTGTTTGATATCCTGTGTTGTCCTGAAAATATTTAAAGTTACTTTTTGATTTGATTATGTTAAGTATTCTGAACTGAATATATTTTGATTTAGTTTCAAAAATGTGGATTGATTTATTGCTTTCAAACTAGTGTTGGTGAGATTACTTATTGCAGAATAAACTTATTGAGTTTCTGCGGGAATTTGAAGTCACTTATTTGGTTGATGATTTTTCCCAGGGAGCTCCTGTAAGTCTGGTGTCACATTCTGATGTTACCCTGTTCTGATTGTCCCTGATGTTGCCAAGCGTTGTGGGAGGTTCCGAGCATATTTCACTCATTTCATGCACTACTTTGACAGCAATATTGCTATCACAAATAACACTACGCAAAATATTTTTGTATTCCTGCATAGGAAGGGAATGTCCTTTGAAACGAATGAAATTTCACTCTCTACAAAATAGTCTTCCTTTCGAAATTAGTAACTATTCACTTTCCCTGTATCTTAAACTAAACAGTGAGTAAAGCTTAAGCTTCCGTGGGACATTTCTGACATTTTGACTAAAAAAAATTTTATTAGCCGTGAATAAAAATTCACAATAATAATCTGGCATAATTGCACAGCCGCTGTTGCAAATGAAGAGCTCAGCAGAACATGGAGCTATCTCAAATTTCTTATAAAATTGAGTTGGCTCTAAATAAAATTTCAGATATTATTTTTTTAGAGTAATATGTTATTGAAATCCAGTAAGGATTTACATAAAAGTATACTGTGTTTAAAGTTTTAACATGTATTGAGTTATATGAGGAAAGTTCAGGTAAAAGCATCACTCATATCTCAGAACTGTGGGATCGCCCCTTGCTCTACTGCGCCCTTCAATTTTATGCACTGTCTGACTCTCGCATTTGGTACCGATTATTTTTTTTTAATATTTCCTGCGTCTTTGCAACACATCCCTTAGCCCTTCTTGGACATTGAGTGTCTCTAGAGTAATCCTATTTTATGTTTCTGAGTTTTTGCCTCGTCACGTCAAAGGCAGTTTCTTTTCTTACTTCGCCCAGGGCCTCGGGGTGCCATCAGTAATCGGGGTTCCCAGACGGTCACCAGTCCAGGAATCTGTGATATCTGGAATTGCTCAACTTCACGGGGCGTAGTTAAGCAATTCGGCTAAAGATACCGACACATGTGGGTACATTACACAGGTACACAAAATAAAAACAAGTTGTCAGACTAAAAAACTTGACACATGTTTCTCTATGTATTTCAAAGTGCTAAATCCGAATCTGAACTCAGAACTGCTCCATCACACCTCCGTGGAATTGTAGATTGTAAATCTGAGAGTGTTTTATTACAATTTGAATAAACTGGAGGGTGGTAGCTCAATTCTGGCTTCAGTATCACGACTAAGAGAAACATGTATAAAGTCTTCGGGTCTGACAACAACCCCTGAAAACAAAAAAAAAATCAATTTCACGATGGCTTTAAGCGATTAAAAAATTGAAATGTGGCCCAATTTTGGCTTCAAATTTGGTTCCAGCGAATCGACATACATCGAGAAACACGTGACAAGTCGTTGGGTCTGGCACGTGTCTGGGTGCGTGTATGATGGACATTCCTCAGCCACGTGCATCCATCTACTTGTGTGACTAGTGCCGTAGCGCGTACCGCATGCGTGTGCACTTGCTGGGAGGCGTTCATTCTCCGGGAGAAGCCCCAGCCAACGGCGGCGCACAGAGCGCCGTCTCGCGGGCGGGGGGCGTCGGCCGGCCGCAGCGCCACGAGGCTCACGGAGGCCGACAGCGCCACGGGCGATGACAGCTTCACGGGCGAACAGGGTTTGGTCGAGGCAGTGTTAGTGATTGCAACAGCTAAGGATGCCGGGCCGGATGACCGAGATCGCTAAGGCAATATTGCCGTTCGAGTTCGAGTCCTGCTTCGAACCTGGTTGTATTGTGTTAGTCCTTTCACGCCCCCATCATCGTCATATCGTGTCATACTCATAGTTATCATACCGTTACACGCAATAGTGGTCGCTAATGACCTAGAAGTTAATGCGACCTTAAAATAACAAAAAACTGCTATAATACATATCTGCATGCCTGACAACACGAAAGACACGGTTGCGTTTTGTCTTTCTGTGGAAGTAAAGTCTGATCTGAAAATATAAATAAAATAGGAAGATAATACCATTCAATATTTTTTTAAATTTTTTCGTCGTGCCCCCCCCCCCCTTACGCACACACTTTGTTCGCTCAGAAGGAAACCCATCCTACTTTTGAGTACGGCCTCCGATCCCTTTTGAGGACAGCTGCCCGTATATATCTCCTTGACGGTGCTGGCGATTACACAAGTGAGAAGAACGAATAAGATTATTCCATTTTAACTGCTGCAATTTCAAGATTCAAAACGAAGTCCACAACAGCATTTCGACAAGAGCATTGGGGGGAAAATAAATGAGAAGCCATTATATCGGATGGTCAAGTGGAATCATAAGATTACGTAGAAAAGATCGTGCTAATGTACTTTTACTATCCCGCATACGTTCGTATATATGGAGTAATTTACATAGTATAAGGAAAGTTATAAACTGCGGAAAATCTATTTCGACGAAAATACACCTTTTGGGGTTCCCCGATACGCTTGTTGTTGTCTTATTTTTTTTCAAATCGTCTGTCCGTACGTTTGTCTGGTGTCTCTGAACACTACTAGCGCCTGAACCATGCGTAGATTTTTTTCCAAATTGAAAAAAAAAACCCTGTTCATCTGGCTCGATTCGAAGCTTTGAGATTTTGAAAAACATTCTTTAGAATTTGCGGGTACTTTATATGAAGTCCCCCGGGCAATTTCAAAATTTTCTCATTTTTTTTCTTTAATTTCCTATAAGAGTAGAATACACTTCCTAATAGAGTAGAATACACTTATAGATGTCATATATGTCCAATTTTCGGGTTTGACCCTGAATTTTCGGACATTTAAAATTTTTTTCGGGCGTCTTCCTTCAACTAGAAAATTGAAGGTAGAGATTTTTCCTTCAAATAAAAATTGTTCTCCATAACAAGTGGTTTCATTAAGGTCATGCAAATTTTAGTCGTTTCCGATCAATATTGTGTGCAATATGTGCAATTTTTTTAAAAAATTACTAAAACAAAATTTTCTCAAAAATATCTTTAATTCTTTTTTGTTAACTTTTGGTTGGGATAGTGCCAAATGAACTCTATGCAATGATATAAACGCCATATTGCTCTATTCTTTTGTTGTTTTTTTCAAAAATTAAAAAAATGTATTTTTTTGACTAGCTCTTATGTCGTTAATATTTGTATTAGCACCAATTTGTTCACATCATTGTATTTAAGGGTACATGTGCTTTAAATAATGTCACATAAACTTTCTCGAATACTGTACCGCTTTCTGTGAAAAGTAGCATAAAACAACGCATTTTCAGAAACGCTCAAACGTTATTTTCTCAAAAACGCTCAAAACTTTTTCTTCAAACATTTATAACAGTTAGTCGTAATTGCACTCTTTAATATGACGTAAAATTGATTTCGTTGTACTCTGTTTTGTTTTTTTCAAAAAAATACACAAATGTAATTTTTTTGAAAGATCTCTCACGTCGTTGATATCCACATTTCCAGAAATTTGTATAGGCCATTGCATTTGTGAGTTAAAGTACTTAAAATGACTTCAAATTAATATTTTCGAAAACTCAAAAATTTTCTGTGAAAAACAGCTTCATATGTCGAATTTACAGTAACGCATAAACGCCTGTTTTTTAAAAACAGCTCAAAATTTTCCAATAAAAATCACCATTTTGGGGGAGGTTTAACTATTATTTAATATTCTTAAAATAATATTTCCGCACTACAATTAGGAAACAGAAAAATTAAAATGTCAAAAAATGTACTTTGGGCGGCGATAGATGGCAGCAGGCAAGAATATATGTCATGTTCAAATAGATAACTGTGACCGAAGGAAATAGAAAACTAATACGGGAAAGTCTGTGCCATTCTATATCACTAGTTTGAATTAGAATAAAAACGCGAATAATTTTAATTATTAATTTTTTTACCATAATCCCTTTTCGAATGTACGCTTGCGAAATACACGCAACGGGCTGCGTGAAGGCTGACCAGTGTGGGCGTCGACTTCGCTTTTGCACCGAGTTCAAAAATTGTTACAATTTCAAAGGTGACGGATTTTTTGCCCGATACTATTGCCTGAACCGTTTAACCTGTTAAGAACAGAATTGCCTTTGAATGCAGAGATGACACTTGATTTGCTTCTGGATATGAATGTATCTTCGCTATCTGTGCACTTGTCTAGAGCTCATTGTGGGATGCAGGGTCTAGTTATTTAAATTAAAGTTCTCCATGTTCTCAGAAGGTCGATCCTTTCACGAAGGGCACGATAAGAAGAAAAAGCCAAAATCTTTAGCTGATTTACCTTTTCATTACATAGGGGGGAAAATTTTCTCATCAAGTTTTTCCCCAAACGCCCCTCCCATCCGAATTCATAATTGGGGCGGTGACAAGAGGACGTGCCCTTAGGACTATGAGCCCTTCATCTGGCGAATTCAGAAATGAAATTTTGTAAATTTCAGTGAGTATCTAAGCAAATTTTCATGGTTTTATCTCTATTCGTTAGGTTGGTAGAGTAATATTCCGTTACATGAGAGTTCCCCATAATATTGCACTCCACACTGTCATTCAATTTTCACTTAATCCGGCAAAAATGACTGATATTCGGGACTTATATAAAGGAAGAAAGCAAACAATTTTACCAAAACTTGTTGATCTCTATTTTTTATCAAGAAGAAAAATAATGTTTATTTTAACAATATATATATATTAATATTTATTATATATATATATATTATATATATATATATATATATATATATATATATATATATAATGTATTAGTTAACATTTGAATTAAATATTATTTTAAAAGAGTTAATATGCTTGTAACAAATAATGCACTTCAGCTTCTGGGTCAATGACCCCGATCTCCTTCAGGTTTTTGTCGAGTTTTCCTGATGCATTGAGCAAATGTTCCGATGGCTCTTTCTTTTGATTCTGGGCGTAAATGTATCTTCACTAGTCGCACGTTTTGTTGAACTCTCTTTTTGCTTTTAATGGTAGAAGTAAGGGTGAGTTACTATTTTGTTAGCAATGCAGAAAAATTGTACTTCCAACTCGTTAACCGATGCAAATACGTTTTCCATAATTTGGGAACGAAAATGTCTATTTTTTTCAAATATTGTTAATCCCGCAATTTTTTAAAATTGTTATTTATTTATTTCCAACTTTTACTCATCTTTCAAATATTTATGGTTAAAATGATGGGGAAAGATTCTGGAACTCAAGAAAATGAGCGCAAATGATCTTCTCCATACGTCACATACCATTTTTACTGTTTTTGACTAAATAAATCTAAATCTAAGAAGTCACCTTCAATGATTTGCACTTTGGAATTCATAGTTCATTAACATTCTGATCACAAAAAAACTATCTCACAATAAACACTTATGAATTCAATGTATTATAATTAAAAAGTACACTTTGATTAGATCTCACAATCTCTCTCCACATTGCTGAATTAAAACAACTTCAAAGATATTTTATCAGAACAGTTCCTGATAAAACCTTAACATTTTTAGTCATAATTAACAATTTAACATAACTAACTATGCCAGGAAGATGAAATCACTAAGAAGTTAAACAGATGTCAATATTTTATACATTGAAGACAAGACAGTAAAAAATTGTCATGGTAGCCACATAAAAACTTTAATAAAATACTAAAATTCAAATTCAGTTTAAAAATAAAATACAATTGAATGCCACCTACAAATAATTTTGAATTTTAGACAAACCTGTTAAAACCTTTAAAATTTATCTACAATTATCTTCAAGTGATGTATTTTACCGGTAATAATACAATAACTTAATAATAATAAAATTTGAAATGATCCTATTTCTATTGCAGACAACTTGCATAACACACTTAGAATTAAATGGATACTCTTAAAAATAAATAGCTCTTGTTTGAAACACGATACTGTGTACAAATTAATTACTGGTATTGCAACTTGTTTATTTACATTTACATTAACATTATTGAAATGTCTTTATTAATAACCATTCATATAATATCATTGTTTTTTCTTTACTTATTAATTTTATTACAGGAAGTTTGAATTTGAAGGGGAAAAAAATGAACATGAACTGAAACTGATATAATATTTATAGAGAAAACTCAATGTATGTATATCTTTGCATTAATTATGCAGTATTTGTTATTTCCCTCTTGAAAACAGTAATCTATAATTTGTTTCTCAATAAGAATGTTTGTTTTTGTTTTATCAAAGAAACTTGGAGATACTATTACATCCGTATTTAGTTAGTGATGCTGTTGGCAGCTAACAACAAGTTTGTAGACAATGATTGAATGAAGGAAGGATGCTTAGGCAAGACCATTTCTGACAAGTCGTGCACACGTTATCATGGATGATGCATGGATGAGACACTATTGTGACAATTTAATTTTATTCTATAATTCACTACAGATCAGTTTTGAATATTTTCTTCATAATCTAACAAATTCAATCAATATACCATTGATGAAAAACTATTTTCATTTATTCTAACAATTGCATATATATATATATATATACATATATCAGTGATAAGTGGTAAATTGTATTGATAAAACATAATTAAATTTTTTAAATTGCAAAACTTCCAATTTTGTTAAAATGTGTTGTATTTTTAATATTGATTCTAGAGATTTCTTAAATTATACAATTTGTTAGTGAATATTAGATCTTCAAATCATCTCATGTATACTTTTTAAAAATATTATTTTTTACATATTTCAAGTTGAAATATATATATGTAAAATTTTTAATTTAAAAAAAAAAATTACATATCTTACTTAAACATCAGGGGATACTGTGCGCCTTGGAGATTATCCATAATTATGTCATGTATGTATGAGGGGGTTTTAGGCAGCATTACGCTGTGTCACATAGTGGTAAGAGTGTAAGTGTAGTGTAACATACTGTTGATATTTTTTTTTTAACATTTTGTCAAGCAACTCCTTTCATTCAGTCTTATTTGTAATCATTAAAATATTAACAAATTAAATTTAAAACAATATTAGTAAATGAAAAAGTCATGATGTATAAACTGTTACAATAAATGGAAAATTTGTTTCAACAGTTGTATATTGATTGAATCAGATTACACAAAAAATATTCAAAGCATGCTCTATATTCTAGATTCAAATTAAATTGGCACAGTAGACTATTGCACATGCATCAACTATCACGTGTATGCTGTTTTCTTGCTAGAAATTTTCTAACCTATGAATACTTCTTTCACTCAAAAATGGTCTTAAATCTTATTATTAGTTGTAGCTTGTATTGCCAAAAATTGTTTTACTGCTAAATAATTTATTTTACTTTTATTTACATTTACTTGTAAATAAAAGTGTGGTCTCAAGCATTATTAATTAATCAGAGAAAGGGAGTTCCAAGTGTATGTTACAGAAATGTAACAGGGGGAGAGGCAGTGGCGAATCCAGTGATGGCCAATCCCCAAACCACCTATGTTTAGTTTTAGTTTGTTATATTATTTTATTTGGCAAAATTGATTTAAATATTTATTTATATTAGAATTACCTAATTATTTAAAACAGAATGTTGTATAGTACCATAAATACACTACAAAAATAGTATCCAATATAACAAATGTTTATTATTTAAGAACAATCTATGATGACCCCCTCCAAAATGATGGACTGGATCCGCCCCCGTGGCTACTTAAACCTTTCCAAATTTGCTTTACGTAATATATATGAGACACTTAGTTTTATTGCTGTTTTCCTATTATATTGTAGGAAATCTGGATGTTTTTGTGCTCTAAAGGAAACTTCAACCAAGTTTTCATTATAGTAATTATTTCATAATTTTCCATATTTTTCATATTTAAATTAAAATTTTTTTGGGGGAAAAAAACTAAACTGGCCAAAGATACATTACCTTGAGCCTGTTACCCAATGCTGTATCCCCACCCTCCTTTATATGGACAAGGTATTAGGGGAAGAGGGGGGGGGGGAGGTAGAGAGTATTCATAGATGGTGAACTTAATTCTTGTGCAAATTTAGTTAAAAACTTGAGTCAATTTCGAGTAACTTTCTTTTCAAATGTTTTTATTTTCTTTAACAGGAACATTGTTGTGTTTCACCCTCACTCTTTGACTAAACTTTGGCACAATTTTGTACTTCTGAATTCTTGGGCTTTAATTCTGTTTTTTTTTCTGGAGAGTCTGACAATTTCCTTGACTTTCCTGGCTTTCAATCACCTTTATCCACTTTTCATTAGCTGGCTTTTGGTGATGATTCTCTATCAATTGTGGCGATGCAGTCAAAATTGTATTTATTTTATCCAATGATGAGGGGTGCCAGCAAAAGTAGGTGCATTGGTGTGACTGTGACAAACCTTATTGCTCATCATCTGTGATGGATTTTTATTTCCTTAAATGCTCATATCTTTTGCATTACTGTTCAAATATTCATCTGTATGAACTAGAAAGACACTTAAATCTTCTTCAATATTCTTAATTTTTGAAGATTATAGGTCACCCAAGGAACATAATTTTTGGCCACAGACATGACAATTTCCCTTTTGATGAACAGTTAATAACTACACTATTAATTTTGTTCTTTTAAATAAATAATCTTACCGAAAAAACTATAAAGATTATAATGTATACAGAATAATTAAAAAAATGTTATTAATGTTTTGGAGAGAAAACTTGCACAAGTGGAAAATTTGACTTTTGACTTCATGTAATTAATTCATCAATCATTTCATATCCAAAAAAATTTTCAGTTCCTGATTTTCCCCGGTTATTAACCCCACAATTTGGAGAATTGTTAAACATTATGGGGCAAGTTCCTCCAAATCATTTGTCAATCCTGTAAATAGTTCAATATGAAATCAATTGTATTTCTTCATTATACCATTAAAGTTACAATGTCATTTTTCTTGTAGTAAGTTTCAGTATGTTCCATTTCTTTACACGTAAAATATCCCACACGAAAATAAAGTATAAAGGAAAAGGGGGTCCAGAAATGTAGTTGGTCCTCTAGTTTCAGGCTGTGCATGCCAATGGCAAAAACCACTAACGTATAATATGAAAATATCTCCAAGCAAATTATAATTTACCAAAAAAACAAGGAAAACAAATAACCTTTTTTTAAAAAATAATCCATGGGTAAAAAAGCATCCTTTTAAATCCTTTAGATAAATTTATTAAATCAAATTCAAGAGCCTTGAAAGTAAAAAATAATATAAGAAAACAAATAACATAATGAAAAATCATTACTCAGAAGACTGAACAAAAACACTTGAGACTGGAAGGAAATAGAAGTTACTTTTTTCCATAAACATAACTGATGAGAAACGTAAGCTATTAAACACCTTAACATTACAACTACCAGATTCGCAGATCCATTTGCTTCATATAATAAAACATTTTACTTCTGGCAATATGGTTAATACCTGAGGGTGCCCTTTTTTAACTTGAGCATTTAGGGAATTGTTATATAACATTTGGAGGAAAAGGCTCCCCTCATCTGAGCATTCTGTAAATGATTCAACACAAAATCAATTGTACTTTTTGGGTCTTCAAAATGATAATTTCAATCTTCTCATAAAATATTTAATACATTTCCTAACCAACTATCTTATGTTAATAAAAAAGTTCAAGAAGATAAGGTGAACAAAATTGCAGTAGCCCCCACCTTCTTGGTTTAAGCTACACACCTCTATAATCAGTAGTTTCGGGAGAAAGTAACATAATAAGACTGAGTTTTCCCTAGATGCTACAGGTTTACTTTAAGTTGCTATAAATCTACATGCTACAATTAGTTGCTATAAATCAGGTTTTAACATTAATATTTTTTTTATCTGAGGGATGTATACTCTACTGTACACAATTTGTTATTTTTAATTTCCTTCAAGGATATTATGTGAGAAATTATGGATTATGTTTATTATAGATAATTTTTATTATTATCAAACTTCTTCTAACAAATTAACAAACATAGTAAAATGTTTCCATAACATTCGTTCTGTTTCCATCTTTTTGGTGAAATAAATATATAGTGGACACAATAAAAAAAAAAATCACAATTTAATTACATAATTTTGAGCGTTATAAAATAACTACATACAATAATAGAGATACCGTACAACTACATTCAAAATCTATTTGTGTGTATAAAGTATCTCTTCTTTCCACCTTGTCAAAGTATATTTCACACAACTGAAATTTAAGTTAAAAGATTGAAACCTGGTCCTCAACATATATCAGGTGAGAAAAATTTGCATGTGCTGAGTACGTTTTCAGTTTTGTTTTTACAAAATTAGCAAACTTAAACATGTTATTCGGTTCTTTTGAAATTTTACAAATTGATATCTTTAAAAGAAATAGTTACCTTGTTCTAAAATATAAGAGATGGATCAATCAAAACACTTGGATTATTAAATTCCGACTAATAGTTATCCTAAATAAAGGTGTATAAATAATATATACTACTGTACCTCTGTAAAAAAATTTCTCCTCCTGTCAAGAGTATACTATTTTACAGACACAAGCACATAATACACCCACCCCCTCACCCATAAATTAACTTGTTCAAATACATATTTCAATTTAAACTTAGTATTCATTATCCTCTCTCTCAGACTATCCTTCACCCAAAAACAAATTTTTATTACAAGACAATCATATCAGGTTATTTTGTGCCATGGCATCAAAGCCCTTAATCCAAACTCGATCTAAAGGCAAAAAAATATACATAACTACTTAAAATTATGTAGACTTACACACATAATAAATTAAAAAATATACAATAAATAAAAAAAAATGTTCTTCAAATGCCTTTCAGTAAATTCATTTACTGAAGGAACAAAGATAACAAGAGATCACTGTAATATTTAATCAAAATATATTAGCAATATCTTCCGATGTTGCTACCAAAAACACTTTGAGTCTATCACAGTCGTTTCTATAAAATGCGTATTTTCATTTCTCAATGATTCAACATATTTTAAACTTTATTTAATGTGGGTTTCTAAGAGGGAAAAGAAACTAACAATTATATCTACATTACAAGAATGTACGAGTAAAGAAACCATCAAAAAATTCTTTTGTAACATGACATACCATTATCAAAATTTTTATCCATTTAAAAGTAAAAACTCAAAAACGATTTAACAACATAGTATAATATCAAAAAAATCATACGTAATTTACTTCAAGACAATCACTAGAAATTTACCGACAAAACGCATGCCTCAACACTCATGCCTCAACTACAGACATATCATTATGTAAATTCTTATCACAAATAAATACCAAAACTAAACCAAATAAAATTCAAAAAACATACATAATTTTCAAGGAGAAAACATTTTCAAACGTCCCTCCTTTAAGATAGACTTATTTCCATAAACTCTGTCGACATACCCATCTTTTTTAAACCTCTGTATTTGTATCGTCGACGATATCTTAAGCAAGGATGCCGCAGAAACACTACAACTGATT
>BOPP01000200.1:0-26394 GCA_017312745.1 Gryllus bimaculatus
ATATTGTGCATTCCATTTTTTTCTATTATCTGGCGTACGCAATGGATGTTATCCAAACATGGCCTCACACTCCTAAAACCACTTTGTTCTTCGCTGAAAGTTTTTCTTTTTTGTATTTTTTCCTTTAGAACACTGGCGAATAGCCTAGCTATTGATGGGATGACACTAATTGCTCTGTAATTTTCACAAATTGTTTTGTCACCTTTCTTGTGTATGGAACTGATGTATGACATATTCCATTCCTGCGGGGTATCACCGCTAACTTCAATATTGTTAAAAAGATTTTGGAGTTATTCAATTATACTAGAACCTCCGTATTGTTTCGTAGTAGTCAATCCATTTTGTAGGAGTTATTATTTGTACTTTGCTTCTGTTACAGTTTTTCCTCATATTTTTAATTGTTTTCCATGCTTCAGTTGATCTGTTATATCCCAATGTATTATCTATATCCCTACATAATCTCTCCCAGTGTTAATTTTTTTCGAATTTTACTAATTCTTTAACTTATTTTCTCTTTTCTACATATTTATTTCGTGTGTCGTCATTCCTATTTGAAATCCATGTCAAATATATTTTTTTCTTTTCCTTAATCATACTTGCCATGGAAGCCACAAAAACGACTACTTAGCAGACAACTGATGATGATGACTAAGCCATCGAAAGTTGCTCTTGCAATAAATACTACTGTTGGCAATGACAACGTTTATAATTATTTCATTAGGTTGATTAATCTTTTTCCATTGTCATTAATATTTTCCTCTCCGTATTGACCTACTACTTCACGTTCTCTATTACCTACTCTGCTATTAAAACCCCCAATTAATATTATTTCATTTTGATACGGAATACTCGCCATAGTTTTACTGAGGTATTGAAAGAGCTTATTCTTTTCATCTACAAGTGCATTATCATTTACGGCATATATCCCTAAAATTGTTGTCTTATGACGAAAAACGTTCATGTCTATTCTTAGTGTCATTTCATTTATATTGTGACGTAGTGAAATGAGAAATAAATTCAAATAACAAAATAAAAATAGTATATTGAAAAGTTACAGACTAGTTACAATAAATTGCTAAATTTAAACACTCCGGTAACCTTTTCCTTCCAGTACCCTGCTTTACCGCAGAAAAATAAAAGCCACGCGTGATGCGAGCTGTCGGACTTCCGTCCCGTGACAATTACTGTTACATGGCCTGACGCCAAAATTCAAACCGGTCGTGGCGACCGTGTGCCTACAGCACGCGAGATCGTCTGGCCCTTACTCTCCGGACATCTCGCCCACACTCCTACACTCCTTGTACTTACACGTACAACGCTCCCCGATTTAAACTGAATGAGAACGCGGGCGCAGATGGCACCGCGTTAAATAGTTGAGGGCTACACCCCCCCACCACTGTTCCCTAGATAGGCTCGCTTGCTGTCGGCAAGCGAGGGCTCGCTGGCTAGCATCTTGGGAGGGGGTTACGCCCCCACACACAAGATTCCCAGGTTGGCTCGCCTGCTGTCGGTAAGCGAGGGCTCGCTGGCTAGCATTCTAGGATTTTACAGCCTAAGGTTATTTTTGGCTCTGCTACACCTACCTTCTTCAACTGCCAGAGCGCAAAACCCCGGAAGTTCAGGCTGAACCCCTTCCTCCCCCGCAGCGCACTTTTACCGACCTGACGGTTCTGGCCCTCGTGTTAACGACGCCACAATATTCTCTATCTGTTGAATGAATTTTGTCCATTTACATTTAACAAGTAAAGTGACTCCACTTATGGCTCTAAAATCTTTGGGTACACCACTCCAAATATGAAGATATTCATTCAAAATTTCTTCCCCTGTCCCTTTTTTCTTCGTTTCCGTAAGTATAATTATGTCCAGGTTCACTTTTTCAATTTCTGAGATGACCTCCATCTGCTTTGTTCGTAGGCCTTGTATATTCCATGTTCCAATTTTCATTGTCCTTTGTCATACATTTAATTTGGTCCGGTCCGAGGCATATTTAAATTGCTTTGAACTGAAGTTTTTTTTATGGAGCCGGGATGTTAGCCCTGCGTCCAATCCCCATGCTTAATCCTGGAGGTAGATGTCTTTTTTCAGGGTTGTCATCCCTTAGGAAGGTTGGTTCCACCACACCTACGGAGGCCCCCCTCCCCCCTTGGTTTTCTGCCAGGGTTTCCTTTCCTTAGCTCATGGTTCCCGTTTTAAGACGCCAGAAACTCGCCTTTCGTCCCACCCTTTTCGTTACTCTGTAGGTTCTCACCACGCAGAGCATCCAGGGCCACCACGAGGAGATTTGGGAAGGGACTTGATGACTCAGCCTCACTACAAAGGTTTCCCATTACAGGAGGGCTTTTCCTGGTATTTAATAGTGTATACCTATGAGCCTCAGTATACCTCACCAGGGCCCGAGTCGTCCATTAGGACCCCATATAATTTCTAAAAGATTAATTCGTAAAGGTATAACAAAAGCTCGAATGTATGAAACTAACAAAGAAACGCCAAAATACTGATATTTTCAAAAAAATCAACAGGAACTTACTTGAAGATCTGTGTCTGATGAACACGATTCTTAAAAAAAAGTATCTTTACAATCGTAGTTGAAGGAAGACGCCGAAAAAAATTATTGAAAACTAAAGCATTTCAACGAACATTAGACCTAAACCATTTTATTAAGCGTTTTTTACGCTACCTAGGTCCAAACTGAATCAAAACGTTTTCTCCAGTTTTAAGAAACAATTGTTTATAGAAAATAAACGCTGCCTATGTTTGAAGCAAAATTTTAAACAACATACTCATATTTTCAAAAAATAGAACCTGATACTATTTAAAGATTTATTTTTGGTAAACAAATTTCATTAAAAAAGTTTACCTTACAATTATAATTCTAGGACATGCTGAAAAAATTAAATTTTAGCAATTTTCAAAAATCAGAATATTCAATTAACGTGAGATCTACAACATTCTCTTCAGCATTGTATACTTTATTGGAGACTTGCACCATTCTCTAAATCATTACTTGCTATATCGGAGGTCAAAATTTAAACAAAATTGTTGGTGCAGTCTTTCACTATCAGGAAAACTGTATACAGAAAACTTAAACAGAAAATACAATAATGCTTGCAAGTTAATTTTAGGTTTCCAGCTAGAGAGCTGGTTTCTTCCATACATTCAGTTAGATAATAAATTGGTAATTAAACACTAGCACCTTTGCCCCAAAAGTCGAAGAGGTGCAGCGTATGTATCAAGCACGACAATAAACGACCGCCTCAAAAGGGCTACTGCGAAAGTAAGTTAAAAATTACATTTAGATCTTCTGCATCGGTTCAAAATGTTTAAATTTCGGTATCAAGTGTTTATTAATTAGAACACGATTTTGTGTATAAAGATTTCTGTTTAATGCGTTTTCCTTGTATGGGTATGCTAACTTAACGTTAAGTTAGCGTACCCACTCTTTAGTGATGAATATTTTGATGTTGCGCACGTTTCAAAATTTTGCAATTTGGGTATAAATAAGTTCATAATTAGAACAAACGTCTGGTTGAACTTCTTGTAGAGAATGTTTTTTTTTAAGATAACGAGAGAAATGTCAACGATCCGGCAACAGTGGTTAGCCTCTTTAACCAATTTCGGGAATTGCTGCCGATCTCACTAAGGGTCTTCGGCCACAAAATTCAGCATCACACGTTTCCTCCAAAATTTCAGGCACGATGTTTCAGAAACTTCTTCCTATGAAATTCTCAAGCTAATTGGTAGACTAAAAAATAAATATTCGCCCGGTTAAAATGAATTTCCAGATTGTTTATTAAAGATTTGCACGACCACCATTATTCACCCGTTAACTCATATATTTAATGTATCCTTATGCACAGGAATTTTTCCAGATATTTTTAAACGGCAACAAAAATGAAATTAAGAATTATTGGCATACCTCTCTTGCCGGTTTTTAAAAAATATTACAGACACTTTTTACGTACGAATGGAAACATTTCTTAGTCAACACGACGCGTTTTCAGATTGTCAACATGAGTTTCGAAAATCAAAATCTACGGAAAGAGCCATATTTTCTTTTCTTAAAGATGTCGCCTCGTCCATAGATTAAAACGAAGCACATATTGGAATATTTTGAGATCTTTCAAAAGCTTTTGATTTCATTGATCATAACATTTTACTCTCGAAATTACGTTCGTATGGAATTCGTGGTGCTGCTCTAGAGTGGTTATGTTTGTACCTTAAACAACGATCTCAGAGAGTAGAAATACCTTACTGGATTAATGGAACATTATGTACACACTTTTCTGATTCTTTGCCCATTGCATGTGGAGTCCCGCAGGGATCGATTTTATCGACAATTCTTTTTCTAGTAAACGTAAACGATATGCCCTCGATGATTAGAAACGGAAGAATAGTTCTCTTTGTGGACGATATGAATATTCTTTGCAATAAAGAAACCGTAAATAGTACAATATCAGATATTTCAAATTAGTTTCGTAATAAAAAATTAATACTAAATGAAAATAAAACTGTTTCAATTCAGTTCTCCATTTCAAATAAACAGTTCGACACTTCACTGAAAATGAACGGCATGCTATTGGCTGGTTAACAAAATTAGTAGGTCATTTAATTCAGTCAAACCTTAAATATAACGTCCATTTAAATGAATATAACACTAAATTCAGTTCTTTATGCTAAACTTTTAGAATTCTTTCAAATTTAGTCAGCCTCCACACTGCTCGTTGTGTATATTACGCGAATGTTTATTCCCGTCTGAGATATGGCATAATATTCTGGGAAAATACAAAATACTAGGGAAATTCAATCTTTTAGATTACAAAAAAGAATTGCACGAATTATAAGTAAATCCCACCCACGTGATTCTTGTAAGCCTCGCTTTATTAATATAAGCATTTTACTATTGTCTCTTAATACTTTATTTCTTAATATATGAATCAGTGGTTTTTGTCAAAAATTACTTACTTGAGGGTGGGAATATATTTTCAGCAAACTCCGATGTCTATAACTACAACACTCGACGTAGTAATCATCTTCATCAGGTGACAATATCAGCTCACAAGAAAAAATGCACGTATAATACATGTACATTATTTTACATCTTGCCAGATGACATTAAACGATTAAATTCCATACAAAAGTGTAAGTCCCATGTAAAATCTTTTCTGCTGCACAACTGTTTCTATACAATTAGAGACAATACCGAGCATCCAAAAGGTAAGTAGTATTAATTTTAACAAAGACATTTAATGTATTATATATCATTTGGATTGTATCATTGTAAAGAGCCCGTAACAAGTATTGCACTTCAGCTTCTGGGTCAATGACCCCCATCTCGTTCAGGTTTTCGTCCAGTTTCCCTGATCTTCAAGCAAATGTTGAGATGACCCCTTGTTTTACTTCTGGAGATAAATGTAACTTCAAATTAACGTCTCCCCATAGCACGTCACACACAGATTGTAACTGTTTTTGACGTAAATAAATAAATTAAATAAACAAATAAATAAACAAACAAATAAACAAATAAATGAACGAATAAATGAACGAACGAACGAATAAACGAATAAACGAATACACGAATAAATAAATAAATAAATAAATAAATAAATAAATAAATAAATAAATAAATAAATAAATAAATAAATAAATAAATAAAAAACATTTTTAGAAAGGTGTACCCAGTATCCAAATTTGTGGGTTCTTGATACAGATAAATAGTTTGACGACAAAACGTCTCTCTGTCCGTCGACAACGCTAGCGCGCAAACCGTTCGGCGAATTTTCTCCAAAATTGATATTCCCTAATCGTTTTAGCTGATGTCGCGACCCCTGGGAATTGTTACACATATTTGTGCTACGCGTATTTTTGATATTTTATATTTGAAAATGTTTATACATATAGTTACAATACATAACAATATTTATTGTTCAGAAATTTGTATGACTGTCAATTACTAATTGACAATAATTGACAGTAATTGACAATATATGATGTTAATAAAAACATATTTACACAAATATATTTACACAAATATATGTAAACAAAAATATACCCCTACCTCCCGAAAAATAATCGGTTAGATCCTACTGTGACACCCCTCGTAACTCCGTAAGCGGAAGGCAATAACACAGACCCTCGTATGACATCGGAAGCGACCGCAGATCCTGCACAGATCTGGCGTCTCCCACGGCAACGCTTCAAGTACAGAGGCGAAACGATGAGGAAGAGAATTCTTGAATATTCATGACGCGAGCTACAATTACTGGTAACATTGAAGAGAGTTTTAACTCGTAAACTAACAGTAAATTATAATTTTAAATTTCTTTGTACTTTTTATGCATGTAGCCGCAGTTATCTATTTATGTAATGTTTGTTTATTATTATTATTATTATTATTATTATTATTATTATTATTTTATTATTATTATTTCTATTCACATTTATTCAAAAGCACCGAAATCAAGGATAGACCTGCGAGATCTGAGTCGCTAGTACAGACATGCAATACTTTCACAATCTCTGTTGTACAGACTAACAGGCAGATACAAGAGAGAGAATACAAAGCTTTTGTGACTGACTAACGAAATTCTAAAAGTTTGTATATTTTGTGTTTGTAACACGAAAAAAGTAAATTATGAAAAATGAGTGGTTGTCTCTGCGACTTATTGCAGTGAAGAGTTCTGCAGTTTTCGAATTGATTATTTCTGATTTCCGCAGTGATTATTGGAGGATCTAAAATATTATTGAATGAAATGTTTACTAGCACTCAATTCATTGGCCATTTTGTTCTTGAATTGCAATGCAGTATACTCCTCTATAAATCGAAGTTTTGAGTACCTGAGGTAGTACAATCTAATAGCCACTTTCACACTTTGCTGTCTCAACAAATTACTTTTGACGTTGAAAACCTGAGAAGTGTTTACACTAGTGTAACGGTTTTTGACGGCTCATCTTTCGCAAGGCGGCAATTTGACAATAATCTCTCTTAAATAGCGAAGGAAATTCAATTACATTGCACAAATAAAGAAATTTCCAAAACTTTAATAAACCGCATATTTAAATATTATTGTTATCTGTCGCACATACGAGATTGAACTAAAGAATTCGCCGAAGACCTACAGTGTAAATATTCAGCATATTGACGTGTTTTGCAATTTGCCGCTTACGGGAGCAGTCGAAGAAATAGTATATCTGCTTTGACAACATTGTATGAGGTTCAATATCACTTCATCTGATACAGAATGTTTCTTGTTCTGAGAAGACATGAACTCAATGAGTGAGTGACATGTTGTTTGCTTCTTGTTCGTAACACAAGTGTATAGCGTATTCATTTTAATTTGGTTTGTGACTTTTGGTGGAACGGTATGGCCTCTGTTCGTAGTAAAGGCCAAACAATACACAGTTAAGCTAGGGAAATTAAACGTCTCGTTACTAAGAAATGTGACGAAGAAAAGAATTCGGGCGTTCTTCAACACACGCTGCATAACAGCCATTTTCGGGTAGTGAACTATCCTGATGTATCTGTACGAACTGTGACATCAATTAAAAAAGAAGGATTTGAAGCCAGTGGGGCAGCCTTGAGTACTTCCGGTAACAAAAGGTCATATTGTGAAGATAAAATAATTCCAGACTGATGGCATTCACTTATTGCTTCTTTGTTTTCCTTATTCTCGTAGGATGTTTTACTTTTTTTCTATGGATACTTGGCGTAATATATTTGGGACAGCTAGTAGTTGCAGATTAGGCGGAGGGAGAGCAGCTTCCAAGAACACCGAGCGCATTCTTCAGCCTCGCAATCAAGTCAGTTCCCAACTATAAAAATGAGGTTACTCGTGAATGAACAGAAGCAGTAGACACGTGGGCGTGGAGCAGGAAGTGTAAAGCGGAGAAGGGCACCGAATAAGCGAGGCGATCAGTGAACTTGGTGTGAGCATTCTCCACGTTGTCTATTTGCGAACCACTGTCCCTGTGCCATATCGGACTTAGAAATCCCGGGCCCCCTCCCCCACGGCCACTTTACCCGAGTCCAAGCTCGTTCGTGCCCTAGAGTCTGTCCTAGTAGTTTGCGGCTGGTGGCGATGAAAGAACGACTGCCCGATGCATTCGGAGAAACAACCTGCTCAATAGTTTTCACAATGGACAGACTGAATCAGACCCGCAGAGAAAATTCAAGATTTTCTCCGTGAAATATAAAGAAGAAGTTTCACAAAATCTTGAAAACTCATCTATCGATGTGGAGATTCGATGGATTATATAATACGATATAAGCAATACTATAGTAAACATACTTTGGTTTTTACTCCAAACGTGTGCCTACTACTACTACTACTACTACTATTATTATTATTATTATTATTATTATTATTATTATTATTATGTAAAACGGAGTCCTTATATTTCTTTCTGTTCAAACATTATATTCCTCCCCAAAGAACGCAAATGACCAGACGATGGTCAGAAAACTCTATAGGGTATTCCAGCCAAGACAAAGACAAGATTAAGAAACGTTTATTCAAGAAAATAGCGAAGAAGTGGAAGAACATGACAACAAATGGAGATCTTAAGAAATTTTCCAGATCATCCGAAATATGACCACGGAGTGTAAACGAACAATGGCGAATGGTAAGAACGAGAACGACAAAATAAATACAACAAAAGAAGAGATCACGAAAAGATGGGAAGTATACACGAAAACGTTATAAGCGAAGGACTTACAAATAGAGTACTGGATAAATATAGATGATTACGAAAAAGAACCAGAGATAGAAAATATGCAATGGGCGACAACACCACTGAAATATGGGAAGTCCTCGCCTGTAGATAATATTCCAATAGAACTATTCAAAGATACAGGGGAAGAATCTTGGTGAAACTAACACAATTATGCATTGTGATCTGGAAAAGAAAACAGTGAACAACAGATTTGTAACGCACGAAAGTACGAAAACATTTTTAAAATTAGCTTCGGCTATTTTACTTAGGAAAACAGATTCACTAGATGAACTCTTTAAAGCAGATAAACGTCGTTTTGAGATCAAAAATTGAGTTGCAGGATAAAAGAGCTCGTGTGTATACTCCGCTCATTCTTTTCGGTATTTAAACCCGGAAGATCTTAGAGCAAGGCGGAACGCCTTAGAAGTAAAGTATTTCTGAAATAAGATGTGAGGAGATGGAATAATGGTGATATTTACAGAATCAGTTCCTTTTTTAAAAAACAGTTCCAAATCTGAATCGATATTTTGAGTAATGCCTCAAACAATTTTAAGATCGTATTCGAAGGAACACGGAAATATGTGAAAAAGATAGTTATGTACTACTATTACAGACCGTTTACCTCGGTCTGTAGTAGTAGTGCAGCATCTCTAGTTTGGTATCTGTGGAAAAATAGATTGAGATCCAAAGTGACGAAAGCATAGACTGTCTGGCTTGCGTATCCAGCAAGTTCCGCCTGCTCCGCCGGGGCTGGCCCACGCCGCCTGGCCTGGTCGTGCCGCCGCGCCGACAGAGGGCCCACAACAATCGGGTGTGTGACGCAACGGCGCGGAAGGGTAAGGGGGGGCGAGTTGTTTTCCTAAATTTCACTTTACGACGCTCCTATTTTCTTCCGATTTGCATGATTGTCACGGCGTGGGATTCAGGAAGCATCTCGTCATCGCGCTATAAGCCCACAATTTTTAATTTTTTTCGGAAGTTCGAGAACTAATTTGAAATTCAAATGTTTGCTACATTTTTGGAAAAGGGCTTCATGGCGTAAATTCTATTTTAAAAAGGCGCCAAATTCCGTTTACAGATCGAAAGTCAGACCATTGGTTTAGACGTTATCAGTAAAGTAAACTTAACTTATTTTGGTGCTGTCACGTGGTGGCTACAAATTCTATTAGTGTCGGGACATTTAGCATGAACCAGATATTCAGCAGAGATGAAATGATGGATATAATAAAAGTATAAACTTTGCTGGATAGAATGTAGAAAACTTTTGAATTTTCGCAATTTTCGAAAAATCAGGGTTTTTAACGACAATGAGACATGCACCATTTGCATAAATGTCTTTCATACTATCGAAATGAAAAACATTAACAAGAAACAATTTCGGTATGTAAACTAGTTGGAAAACGAGGAAGAGGGAGACCTATAATATAAATATATCAACAACTTCAAACCCAATTACAATTGAAAATAACTATGCAGATATCAAAAGGACAGTAAGATGATGGTGATGATGACTATCGAACAATGAAATTTAATCAAGAACGTTGGAGCTATTTTTCTAAATGGCCCATGGGCTTCATGTAAAGGAAAAGGAATAGCTAAAATTTCAAACAATCCAATTTTATAATTTATTTTAAAAAAATGTATTACATAACTATTTCTAAATGCGAGAAAGTATGTATTGTTTTAGCATTACTAGTTTTGCGCGCATTACTCAACTTTCTCTATTACTGTAAGTATGTACAAGAGATAGTATAAACTGATGTTGAAAACTTTCAATAAATATTCAGTATTATCCCGAGATTTCTTGGAACAATTCACACTTCCTTGAAAATATTTGAAGTAATTATTTAATGGTGTTTGACAGTTAGCTTTTCGTGATAGTCACAAAAATAATAATAAATCTTTTCACTTTTGAGAAAGCTACGTGGCGGAACACGCTGACTTAGAAATGTTTCACCATATTGCTGCTGATAACGAAAATACTGGTACAGGAAAATCACAATGCAGAACTAAGAAGAGACGTCTTCATTCTTCACTGTACACTCCTATTCGTCCACAATTACGTACACAGCACTTCCAGACCTCGACAAAAAGCTAAATCCAAGTTTGCACTACACGAATAAGAAACAATCTTCATTGGAAGCAAGCAACCACTAATAATACTTCTAATTGTTGCTGCGAGAGCGAATTTTGAATTAATAATTATGCAAATAAATGTCGTCAGTCTGCGCAAACCAGTGTACACAGAACGAGCAAAAAGTATAAGATAAAGGAATCTAAGCTTTCTAGGCTGTGACGTCACAAAGATTGCCAAAGTTTGAAATATACCAGGCATTAGTGGTATCGATATGTGCCGACCCTGCAAAAATTTAATGGAATGTCCAAGAATATCTCATCCTATAGAATACGGAGAGAGGAACATTTTTATGCTATCAAATAAGCATTAACATGCGAGAGAAAATTACTGCACGCGAAATAAAGTTTCATCAATCATGCAAATAGCTTAATTAGAACAAAATTATGGTATATTTAGTTTTTATTATTCATGCGTTTTTCTTGTGTGGTTTAGCTAACTTAACGTTAAGTAAGCGTACCCACTCTTTGGTGTTGAATATTTTAATGTTGTGCATTAGTAGACAATTTTTAAATTAGGGTATAAATTAGTTCATCAATAGAACAAACTTCTGGTACATTCAGTTTTTATGTTTCATGCGTTTTCTACCCACCTTTAGTGTTGAATATTTTGATGTTGTGTATTAGTAGACAATTTTTAAATTTGGGTATAAATTAGTCCTTAATTAGAAGAAAATTCGGGGATATATTTTTCAATTTTTTGATAAGTGGGTATGCTAACTTTACGGACGTACTGGCCGGGAGTGCCCATCCGGCTGCAAAGAACGCTCGAGCGCGTGGACCCCAGAGTAGAGAGGCGACCGAACGCTGACCGGTAAAAATTGCGGAGAATGCAGACCTCTATTTGAGGTTATTTATATTTTCTTTCCAAAATTGTATCTGCGTGAATTATATTACGCACGAACATAAACCGCCAGGCATATCAGGTGCCAGGCGTATCAAGCAATAGGAAGTTAAATTATTTTAAGAGTTTTAAAGCGTTGCATTGCATATGGCAATAGCACGTTTTAACAATTATTCATTTTAGATATTTTAAAAATTCAACTTTAAATACTTTTAAAGTACTTTACTTAAGTTAATTTACAAATATATAAATAACTTGAGTGGAGGTTTTCCCAAATTAAAATGTTTTAAAATTAAATATTTATATTGTTTATAATACTTATTAAAAATTTAAAAAATATAAATATGCAATGCAATATGATTAGGCAATACGTTAGTGGACATATATCTATTAATGTAATTGGCATTTTTGTATAAAAATAAAAAATGTTAAAATGAAAAAAAAATTATAAAAAAGTAGCAAATTCAATTTTGCAACAATATTTTCTGGAAGAGGTTCCCTATTAATTTTCTACATATTATCGTGAAGTTTCCCACACTTTAGAAAAATATGAACAAATACAATTTTGAAATGTTTTATGACTTAGGTGGTTCCGTAGTGTTCCTTAATGGATTAGCGAAAACAGTATTTGCTTTGGTCTGCTTATCTAGAAGTTGGTGTAATAAGACTTCATTCCGATGACATGTGGAAAACATTGTTTACATTGCTCGTCTCCCGAAAATAAAAATATCGTAACATGAAAATAAGACTTCTTTAAAAATACAAGCATTAACCTCATTATGCTGGATTGTAAATCACAAATATATTACATGTAACTAATACATGGTATTCATGTGTAGATAATATATATTGTATTGATGTTTCCTTCCACGTGATTTCGCAATCGGCAAAAGCTGGCGTTTCGTGCTTTTTTTTAAATTTATTTTTCTGCCTGTTCGGCATAATATGCCTTTCAGGGGTTTTAATTTCAATTATTATTACACATAATTTTGGCCTTTCGCTTGACAGTATTTTGAAGAGGACCACACGCTAACCTCGATGAAACAAAGGCTGCCAGAGCAGTAATTCAAAAAAAATTTATTTAATTTTTAAAAAAACTTAATTTGATTTTTTCCAGCCAGCGGGAATTGATAATAGGAGGGAATGGAAATTATTCTAATTTAAGGTGTTTAAGAGATCTTGGGGTATCGAGAATATGCGGTTGGATGGAAGCATTTTTGCTAGCATGAATATTGTGCGCTTGTACACGACGAAGAAGGTGAAAAATCTGCTTACTTCATCCGTTAAGATATCGTTAATGGAAGGAATGTTAGCTTCGGTGAATTTGCATATTTGAATAAACCAAGGGGCTTTGTACGGCTTTTTAGATACTTGTTTTGGAATGATTTGGTTAGTTCTTTAGATTGTTTTGCTTATTGCTTCCAAAACTTGACAGGCTATGTTAAGAGGACGTATATCGTTTTTTTGAAAATATTGATAATACGCTCAGTCTCAGACTAAGCGATGACTTGTTATTAATTAGGGCGTAGAGTTTGTGTCATTTTTGCGTATGTTTTGTTCGTATTTTCTTGAATGTATTTTTCCATGTTAATTTTGTCCAGTAATACACCCAGATATTTTACGGTCGCGTTTCATTATTAAGCAAGAATATGCACGTATATATAATGTTAATTTGTCGTGGTTGATGTAATTTTTTTAAGGATAATATTTAGGGCTGTGATTTGGTAAGTGTTTATGCAATCTCCATTCATTGTTCATTCGACAAATTCATTTAAGTCGACTGGAAATCTTGCAGCGCTTGGTAATTGTTTGAATTTGCATAAAATAATACTGATTCATCTGCATAAAGTGCTATTTCTGAGTAAGTCATTTTGTGGATATAGCTTAAATATTGTTTAACAATAAGGGAGAAAGTGGGAACCTTGCGGACGCCGGATTGTGATATGTTGCTCTTGATTATTGTGTTTATACCTAACTTTGAAATCCCTCTCTGACAGGAAAGCTTTTAAATTGATAATTTTTGGGAGATAAATCGGGGTTCCTAAGCGTTTGCAACTTGTAAAGTACCCAAAGATGTCACACTTTATCCAAGGCATGTTGCGATGTCGAGAAATGCAGCATGTGTAACATCGGTTGTGAAATGCTTACATGTACTTCTGTTACTCTTAATATTTGATGCTTGAGTGGTTTGCGACGAAAGTCCGAACTGCGTATTTGTAGGTGCTTTGTTTCGTCTGAAAAAATTGATAGTCGAGATATTATATTTTTCAAACATTGGCAAAGGTTCGGCTTAACAAACTATTGGTCTATAGCTAAGAGGATCTTGGGATTTTTGTTCGGCCGCATACTGGGTTCTAATAGCATTTTCCAGTGTCTTTGGATATATACCTTTATCTTAAACAAGCATTAAGAGAGCTGTTAATGTTGCAATTGCATTGTGAGGTAATTCTTTCATCTTTTATTATTTAATAAGTCATGGCCTGCGATTTTCTCGGTTTTAAAACCTTCATTATTTGAAAGTCTCAGACGGGGCTATAAATTTAGTTTTTGTGGGACGGAATATCGCGGTATTGACAAGTTTGCTTTCTCTTTTAATTGGAAATCCAAAGTCGGTTACCGGGTTAGTCGTAAATATTCTCAAAATTTTCCGTTAAAGTTTCAGCTTTTCGAAATCCGTCGTTGCTAGTCCTGAGTTAGAGGATAACTGAGGGATGAAAGATTTTTCCTTTGTAATCATTTAATTGTATTCCACATTGTTCTGGATTTGGAGTGTGCTGCCTAAAAAGTTTGGAAATTATACACCTCACTTTATGTAATTCTTGTTTAATTTTTACTGATATGCGGTTTAATTTTGTTTCACTGTTTTATTACGTGAATATTGCCACATTCTACGAAGGTTATGTTTTTCTTTAATTAAATTCGGTTCTTTAAAAATAGTGCGTTTAGGAAGCGCGAGTATGATTTTTTGTGAAATTCCTAACTTTAGTAGATACCTTTTACGTAGCATTTTTAATAATGTTTTCGAAAGAAGTTGATACAACTGTCTATAATCAGAATGTTTTAAGATTTTGAATACTGACATTCGTTTATTTACTTTTTCCCTCTAATAATTTTTCGTTTTGATGAGTCTGAAGTTCTGCTTTGAACGAAATTATTACTGGATTGTGGTCTGAGTCTAATTCTGGTTTTACAATTTGGTTAAATCGGAAAGTTTTAAATTTTGTGTAATAAACTATATCTAGAATATTCCGGAAACTACATTTGGGTTATAAGGGTAGTATTGGGCTCTGGAGGAGCCTAGTCATTTAAGATTTTCTTTGCACATGCGAATTTATGAAGCAATTTCCCATTATATGAAGTAGGTATTACAAGTTCCAAATTTGTTTTTTACAATTAGGTTCCCTGCTAATATTATTTCGAGTCTACCATCAAACAATGTTTCAAGAAACTTGACGAAACTTTGTTGTGGGAGTTTATATGCTGCCAATTAAAGTTATGTTAGAAAGAGATCAGTCTCGATTTTGATAATAACTGTTCTACTGTCATTTGAGGTTGGGATTGTATCAGTGTATGTTTAATTTTTCTATTTAAGAAATTGCTACCCCACCTGAACATTTTTGAAATTCGATCATTTGCCGGTATGCTAAATATTTTGGATCGAAAATGTTTCTACCAGGCTTTAAAATGTTTCTGAAATACATTAACATCTATGTTCGATGGACCTTGTAGAGTATCTTAGTCATTCTCTGGCGCTTTAACGCTGGCATCCAGTGAGAATTTTGAAGTTTTCTATTTTATTTTGTGCCATTGATATGGACAGAAATCAAGCCTTGGAACATTTGTTTGTAACTGAGGAATATTGCAGAATAGAATATTATTATTAAATTGTTTGGCTTAAGTTTCGTTAATTCATATCATATTTTGGAGGCTGGGGAGAATTCCTGTTATCTTGGCCTAGGCGCTGACTAGTGTCGATAAGCGAAAGTAGGCAAGGGGTTGAATTAAGCGGCAGAGGAGGAAAACTCTGAGGGGCATAGTGAAAGTTTGATTTAGATTGTGATTAGAGAACTGCCTATTGCAGTTTGTGATGATAAAATTGTTTGATTAATCGATCCAATTTATTTTTTAACTGTTTCTTGTAAGCTTGCAGCCTTTATAGTTAGCCATGTGCCCGCACTGGGGGCAGTTTAACACACTTTGTACACTTATTATGTTTAGCGGTTTAATGACATTTCGAGTAATGATGGTTTCTAACATCTCACACATTCTAGGTTCACATTACCCGAGCAATTTGCCTGTGAATGACCCGAAAGTCTACAATTTTGCAACATGATAGGGATTTTAGACTTTATGCGAATTATGAACTTTGGAATGCTGTATAGTAAACGATTTTATTTTTAAATGCTTGTATTTTCATTATCAGTTAGAAGCGATGCAACGGTAGTTAACGCTTACGTTCTCTTCTGAACAGTCAACAACTTTAAAACCCGCAAAGTTTTTCGAAAAGTTCGTTAATAATATCTCTTCTGAATTAGGGTAATTGGCAGAATCTTTATTGACAACTAAAAAGTTTGGGTAGGATCCTATGTGTGATGCTCGACTTTCCTCTTTTCTCAGAATTTCAGATATTCTCTTAAAGTCTCTATTGAGTTGAATTAATTTTTAAGTGTCTTTTTTGTAATTAGTAGAAAAATATTGTTTTTTTATAGCTTTTAGTTCATGATAATAGGGATATCGAGTACTTTATGGACATAAAAGGGACGCTATTTTAATGATGGAATTCTCACTTTCTTTCTTTCGTTTGGCGATATTTCTTCCGCTCAATATTTGGAAAAACCTTGTACTATTTTTGACCGGGCACGTATTACAATATTCTTTTAGAGCATTTTTTCATCTGTAATTACGTGCATGCGTTTTAGACTTTTTACTGTGTTCATTAAAAACCGGTTGACTGTTGACTAACTGATGTTGCAGAGCAAGACGCATACTTTTAAAAAAGCACTTTAGTGCTCTGACTGTAGGTTGGGTTCAGAGTCTCCTTCCGCCTTCTGCATCAGCTGCCACGCGGGCGTTTGATTGTTGAACATTCACAGGGTTGAATTATTTTCCATTTGTGGTGTGAAATGGAAGCACATCCATTCATGCTGTGAACGACTGGCTTCACCATTTAGAACGTGGCTGCTGACACAATGGTGACCCCAAAAGCGGGGGCACTTGTTGCGAACATAAGCTTTCCGTGCACCACTCAAACTTTTCACTGAGTAACACATATTTCGTTAGAGCCAATAAAACAATTCCATTGCACTTAAAAAAAACACCACTGTTTTAGAAAAATGGGGAGCCGTCTGGGTAGCGGCCCGTTTGTATTCACTAAACCGAGTTTGAGCGTAACACCGAAGCACAGCGATAAGCGGAGCGATGCGATGCTTACTCCACGACGTGTAGAGCGAGACTGTTTCGTGCTTTGCAAACATTAATATTTTGAAATATTCTATAAAGATCATACCTCGTTCCTAATTCTCACGTAAAATTTCTCTAATTCTCTGTATCACATACGACTTCGAATATTCGCGGTAAAGAACACCACATAAAATGCATACACCCATACGTTATATTAACGTGAAATTAATAATTGTGATGCCCAAAACAAAAGATCAGACAGCAATCATTAGCTTAGAGCTGCACTTGGCAATAATAATGTTTATAGTTGAAACGTTAAATGTCTCTAAATGTACTTCAAATACTCTTATTTTCTTTAGTATTTTACATATCAAAGCTATTTTTATTTAGTTACGATATGTAAAATATTTTCTTGTTCCTTGACCATATCGTATGTTTGTATTCGATTATATGAGAAATGGATGGAAAAGTATTTCACAACTGAAAGCTACTATCTCGGATACGTGTTCGTGCAACTGGCTCTAAAACGTATATTTTTCTTACTTTTTTATTCAACTAGTTAGACTGTAGCAAATTATTGGCATTGTATATTAAATATTACTATAACCTAAGATGATGAAAATATGGAACTTATTACTCCTTGTCAAGAGTAATTTTTTGAAAAAAAAATTTGTTTTAAAATGTGTTTTTAATGGGATTGGGTTTATATATACATATATACATATACACATATATACATATATACATATATACATATATACATATATACATATATACATATATACATATATACATATATACATATATACCTTGTCAGAAAACATGCTCTAGGTAGCGAGTTCGCAAAACACATCTTTTTACAACCTTGGTAGTGTCTTGCCCAACACACATCCCCACGCACATCTCCCGACTCTCTTCCATTGTCCGGGATCTCTTTGAACCCAATTACCTTATTCCCAGAACCAAATCCTTGTACTACCTCTGCCATTGTTCATTTATCTACATTTGTCGCCTCCTTTCTCATCTCCTTCCTCACCTCCCGTCACTTCTGGGGCACGATACATCCTTCGACCACCATCTTACCTTGCATCTACAGACCTCCAACAAAGCGAGCCTGAGATAGAAAATCTATAGATAACTCTGAACAAAATTAGATTAATAATCTTTTAAATCCATTGTTTTATGTGGAGATTTCAATATTAATTTTCTGAGCTAATCCCACAAAAAAGAACAGTTTCTCAATTTACTGCATTCTTTTAATTTAGATATTACAGTGAAAGTAGAATACATTTGCGGGTTCTACTCCACCCCGCTCTTTCACTGAATATACACAGATATTACTTAAAATGAGTCTTCATCATTTAATGGGTAGAAGGCGGATTCTCAAACTCAAATAAACACCTCGGCACACACACTCGTACACACCAAACCCTAAACCAAAAATGAAAAATAACGAAAATGATTAAAAACATCCTGGGTAAGGTAAAAATAAATAAGTTTAAAATAAGCAATAAACTGACGAATAATGATAGGGAGAGTACAGAGGAAAGAAACAATATTTTTCTTCTAATATAAATACAATGTCAGATATTAATAATGATGAGAAAATGAATGAGAGTGAGAATGAAAGTGAACGTAGAAATAGTCAAACTAATACTTGTTCTGACTTTCACAACATATCAGTTCGCAAATTACAACAAATATGTGGAACAAATAACATCCATGGCTGCACCAATCGAGACACGAAAATACTAATTTCAAGATTAACTAACTATTTCAACACACCGCACAATTCAAGAAACCTCCATAATATCACTTTTAGAACTTCAATCTTTCTGCAAAACAAACAAAGCCGAGGTTACTCAAAATATAACAGAGACGCACTGATTAAACACATGGTTAAATTTGTTGTTAAACCATTTTCACTTACACAACTACCTTTTTATCGTAAGGACGATAAGAATTCTTTTACCAAAATTAAAGAGTTTAAGAATGAAGAAGCCTTTAAAACCAGACTTGAAACATGGACATTTGAAGAAAAAAAAATAAAACTTCTGATGATCCTGTTACAGCATTTTTAGAAAGAATAACTAACGCTATGATTAAGAAAATTGAGAGTTCTCTTCACAAACAATAAAGCCTTAAAGTGAATGTTCTACTAACATGTGATTATAAGAAAGGACAAGAAATAAAAAAGAGTTTAACTTTAAAACGAAAAGTCTTTAAATCAATTGAACCAGGTACATGAAATACATAAGAAATCGATTACTACGAGAGATGAGTGAGTTCTAAGGAAGAGGTTCTGTATTGGTGTCTCCATAGGATTAAAGCGTTTGATTTAAGAGATAATCAGTATAAACCTTAGTTCTTACTTCGGTCTTCCAAAATTCATTAAATCGAAAAAAGCTGTACTTAAGATTAAAAATAATTACAACAAATGCTTTTTGTATTGTTTAAAAGCTTATTTACGTACACCACCTCGTAATGATCATAATCCTGATAGAGTTTCTAAATATATTAACATACAAGATGATGTTGATAAAGCTTTTAAAGATATAACAGTCACAGTTGTTACTTAAAGATATTCCCAAAATTCAGGGACGAACGGGATTAAAAAATAAACGTGTTTGGTTATGGCTCGAAAGAAACTATTTATCCTCTATACCCGTCCAAAGCAAGAAAACCTTCTGGTAAATCTGTTGACCTTTTAAAAGCAACTAAAAGACATAAACTGTTAGATTCGAAACCGTTCTCGTTAATCAACCTCCCAAATAGGCAAATATAAAGCTGAGATTTACATTTTTACAGGCTGAATGCTTTACTTTAACAGCGAAACAAAATTTAACAATCTCATACAAGACTGTTGTGCTAATGAAGCTGTGAAAATAATACCAGTGGTTCACAAATTTACTTTAAGAACAATCAGAATGTAATGAGATGATCATTTGTGATTTATGTTGATTTCGTATATTTAAACTGTAAAATCTACTCTAAGAATCAAGATCCCAACAAACAAATAAGAAAATGCCAAAATCACGAACCACGTACTTTTAAATACTGAGTTATTAAAAATGGATCATTGACTAAGTTTAAAAAGTTTAGAGGTCCTGACGCACACAAAAATTTCATTGAAAACCTTACAAATAAATCCTTGAACAAATATACTAACAATGTATTCCTTTAAACTTGACTGATCTGGACAAAACATTATTTGAATCTTCAAAAACATAAACTTACTGCAACCAAAAACACACAAGCAATAATCACAAGACTAGACACCACGATCATATTACTGGCGAGTTTATAGCACCAGCTTGTAATAACTATAATATTAAACTTCAACTACCAACATTTGTCCCAGTGTTTATGTATTATCTTAGTTATATCACTTGTTTATCAAAGAATTAGGATGTACAAATGTAATGTAATGTACAAAATAAATCTTATTCTAAACAATGAAAAACAATATATAACGTTTACTAAACATATTAATGTGTTAATTTACGATTTGTTGACTCATTTAAATTTATGTTCAAGTCGCTTGCCCCTTTAGCAAAAAATCTCAAACCAGAACAAATGACTCACACAAGAAAATATTATAACGATGAATCATTAGGACTCGTAAGCAGAAATGGTGTTTACCCTTATGACTGTATGGATTCTTAAAAAAAGTTCAAAGAAACACAACTTCTACCAATATAATATTTTTACAACAGCTTTGAACAAGAAAACATAACAACTGAAGATTATGAATATGCTAAGAAAGTTTGGAATCACTTCAATATTAAGAACATGGGCAACTATCACGATTTTTATTTGAAAACCCATGTATTATTATTAGTCGATGTATTTGAATGCTTTAGAACTACATGTATGAAAGCTTACAATTTAGATCCAGCATGGTATTATACAAGTCCTGGATTAGCTTGGGATGCAGTGTTAAAAATGACTCGAATTAAGTTAGATATGTTAACGGATTTGGATATGATTTTAATGCTCGATAAGGGAATAAGAGATGGAATTTCACAATGTTATCAAAAGTATGCTAAAGCTAACAATAAGTATATGAAAGACTATGATTCCGACGAAGAAAACAGTGGCTTACCTCGATGCAAATAATTTGTATGATTGGGGAATGAGTCAATATTTACTTTACAGAGGCTTTAAATGACTACCTAAACAACAAATAAATAAACTCAATATAGAAAATATACCCAAGAATAGTAAAACCGGCTTGGTTTGGGAGTAGAATTAGAGTATCCACATGAGTTATATGATGAACATAAAGACTTTCCATTAGCTTTAGAAAACATGTGCCCACCAGATACTAATCAACCCAAATTATTAGGAACTCTACACAACAAAGAAAAGTATATTATTCACTATAGAAATCTCCAGCAGTGCTTAAAACTAGTATTAAAGTTTAAAAGATTCACAGAGTAATTCAGTTTAAACAATAAGATTCGTTAAATCAATATATTGACTTAAACACACAAATGAGAACAAAAGCAACCAACAATTTCGAGAAAAGACTTTTATAAACTGATAAACAACAGCGTATTTGGAAAAACTATGGAGAATATGCGAAACTGACTTGACATAAGACTTGTGGCCGATACTTAAAAGTGTTTTAAACTCACTCTGAAGCCTAATTTTAATCATCTAATAACTTACTGAGTCATTAACTATAGTACAAATAAACAAAACAAAGGTCTCTTTAAGAAACCAATATATGTAGGTATGAGAATTCTCGAATTATCCAAAAAACTTATGTATGATTTCCACTACAATATAATGAAACCAAAATATGGAGAAAACATTAATACTTGCTACAAGGATACTGACAGCTGAGTTTACCTCATTAAAACACAAGACTTTTACCAAGATATGAAAGAGATGATTGAACACTTCGATACAAGCGAATATACCGAAAATAACATATACAACTTACCCTTGGGTAATAAGAAAGTGTTAGGTAAAATGAAAGATGAACTAGTAGGCAAAATCATGACTGACTTGAGATCAAAAATGTATGCGATTAAATATGGCACTAAAGAAACTAAGAAAACCAAAGGAATTCAAACAAACACTGTCAAAAAATAATTTAACTTAGATGATTTTAAAGACTAACACAAGAGATCTGAAAGTCAATGAAATTACATTTGTGTCGCGTATAGCGAATAATAGGGTTTGTGTGTTTATAAGTACCAAGAAAATCGCTAACTACCTAACAGATAACCATCAAACTTTCACTATTAATGACATTGAAGTAAGTGTTAGACCTTATTAAGCAAACATGTAAGAGTTATAATATCCAATGTACGTCCAGATATCCCACATGATGTGATAAAAAATGCTCTTCAACAATCGAATATTCAAATTTCTTCTTACATTACATTTATTAGAGCAGGTCTACCTGAACCAGGTATGTCTCATTATGAGCTTCAGGCGACAAGCCTTTATTCACCCAGATGAAGTACATAAATTACCACAATCACTTCTAATTTCATATGAAGATACAACATATAGACTTTTTCACCGTTTCAAATGCAAAAATGAAGGCCATATTGCCAGCAAGTGTCCAATGAATAACATTAGCCTTTCATCAATTATAAATAGAGCAAAAGATAACAATAATGATAATATTTTTATAGAGATTCCCCCTACAAAACAACCAGGTGATAATCCATCTGGCTCAATTGCTATGGACTATACAAACTTCCCTCCTATTAACAAAAGAAGCACCCCATCTGAATCATTCTCTACACCTAAGAACATATCAACTAACGATGTCAAATGTAAAGACAAAGGCTGTAAACCCTCAAAGAAAAAGAGAGCAAAAATGCAAATGAAGAACCTGCCTCTCAAGACAATTTAGTTAACAAGTCGATATTGAAGATCTTCTGCTCCCAACTAAAACCTATATTGACTCTAACCAAGACAAACTTCCTCATACACCCAATTCAAATCATTCCTTGAAAACTCTCCGGGATCACCTGACCCCATTCCTATAATGAAAGATTATTCAACTGATTTTAATGCAGTAATTGGTATGCTGAAAGAAACATATAAACTATTGAATGAAAGATCTATAAAGGGCAGATTTACAAGAGATATTAAAAAAATAGAAAAAAATATTCTCAGCAGAGAGACCTCAGACTCAGAATTCAATTTAAACAGTACCTAAATACTGTATGTACTTATTCAAATTATTCCACAGAATGTAAATCATGGTGAAACATCTGAAAGTAGAGTATAATATAAATAAGAAGTAATGATAGTCCTACAATGGAATCTAAAAGGCTTTTATAGCAGGATAGAAAACTTACAATATTTATGCAAACTACATAGCCCTGATATAATCTGTATACAAGAAACAAAATTCAAAGGAAAATCACATGAGAATATAACTGGATATACTTGCACCTTCAAAAATAGAAGTAGTACTGAATATGCATGTGGTGGTGTGGCAATATATTCCAAAAAATCGATTCCCATTGAAATTCTAAAAAATCAAACTGACATGGAATTCGTGGCAAGTAAAATTAATTTAACTAACCCTATATGTATCGGAAATGTCTGTATCCCTAATAGGTACCTACTACAAGAAATCGAAATGTATGATATTATAAACCAGATAAAAGAACCCTTCATACTTCTTAGAGACTTTTACTGCCATCACTTTATGGGGATCGTCCAAAATTGATAAAAGAGGCAGACTATTGGAAAAAGCAATTTTCGACCATGACAGCATCATCCTCAACTCTGGTTATATTAATAGCAGGCTAAGTGCGATTGATCTTTCAACAGCTTTTCCCTAAAGAGCACAGAAATGTACCTGGAATGTTATGGATTTCCCTTATGATAGTGATCATTTTCCAATACTGATTGATATCCATGAACCAAGTGCGTCCATTAGCCATGAATGGCGCAACCCAATCCCCAATTATAAGAACATTAATTGGCTGGACTATCAGAAAAAAATTGATGAGAACCTCAACGAAGAATATATTTTCAAGGACGATAATAACATTGACGAGATAGTAGAATCATTCTGTAATATTATATCCAATTCTGCTAACTCAATGACACAAATGCACCATGGCCCGTTTAAGTTCAAAAGCAAAGTCACTATTAGAATGATAGCCGAATCAACTACAAGAGAACTAGAGCTATTGCCCGCAGAACTGTAAAAATAAACAAAGCTAGATCATGGACTGAATATATCCTCAATAAACTGCCAATCGAACTCAACTGAGAGTTGCAAAAAAATCAAATCCATACGTGGTATGAAGACAAATAGTACTATACATTTCTTGCGTTGCAACGACCAGATAAATATTGCTGATGAATTTGCCGAAACCTTCATGAAAAATTCCAGCACTTCCAATTACTATACGGAATTTATCACATATAAAGAAAAAGCTGAAAGTGAATGAAATATGACACCTACTGATGACATCAACTATGATAATGACTCTCCAATTTTCATGCACGAACAACTACAAGTTTTAAAAAAGATCAACACCTCAGCTCCTGGCCCAGACAAAATTCCAAACTGCCTAATAAAAAATCTCCCAAAGAGTGATATTAACATTTTATTAAAAATATATAATGGCTTATAATAAATATATATGGCTAAATAATGTTTTTCCTGAACTCTGGAAGACTGCCACAGTCGTTCCGATTCCCAAACCTGGCAAAGACCAGTCAAATATCTATAATTACCGACCAATCTCACTGACCTGCAACCTATGCAAAATATTAGATAAAATCGTTTACAAAAGAATAAGGTGGTTCCTCGAATCTCAACATTTAATAAAAGACAACCAATTTGGATTCAGAACTGGACACTCCACCACCTCGCATCTTATCAGCACGACAACGATAATCCAAGAAGCCTTTCTTTAAGGACAGCATGTTATCGTAGTAAATCTAGACATCGAAAAAGCATACGATGTGATACGGACACCCCGCATAGCTGCTAATTACTTAGTATTGCTATCAAGGGCAATATATTTAATTTATTACCAACTTTCTTAGCAACAGATGTATTCAAGAACATATAAGTAATACTTTATCAATAATTAAGAAACTTAATAATGGGCTACCGCTAGGATCAATGCTCAGTGTGTCTTTTTTTTAATCGCCATAAATGACGCTGATGATGATATTGTAAGCCCAGTTGTCGTGCGGAAATACGCCGATGAAATGGTGTTACTATGCAAAGGAAGGAATTTCGATTCAACCAATGAATTAATGCAAACTGCTGTAAACTGTATTTACAAATGGTCAATGAAAACTGGTTTCAAATTCTCGACTGATAAATCTGAATGTATGACTTTTTCTAAAAAATTAAGCCCCTTCTACCCGAAATTATTCTTGGCAACAAAGCCATTAAGACTGTCACACATACAAAAATCTTGGGACTTATATTTGACCACAGGCTCACATGGCAAGAACATATCTCTAAAACATACTCAGAATGCAATAATCGACTTAACATCCTGAAGTGTCTTAATCACAACAACTGGGGATCAGACAAAAATACCTTACTACTTACATACAAAGCCTTAATAAGAAGTAAAATAGATTACGGATCTATTGTATATAATTCAGCGTGCAATTCAACTCTGAAGAAACTGGACACCCTGCGCAATTGCGGACTCAGAATAAGCACTGGTTGCTTTCACACAAGCCCAATTGGTAGTATTATCATCGAAGCGGCTGGAAATAACCTCACATTTCGAAGACAAACCCTATCAATCAAATGCGCAATTAATGACAAAACATCCTTAAATAAGATAATACGTAATGATGTATCTCCTAGAATTAGAAGTGGAAATCCACAGGGTTCTATACCTTTTTATAATAAAGTAGCTAGCTATTCAGCTCCCTCAACATTTTGAGGCTCCCTATAGAATGTCAAAAGATCCACGCTGTTAATCCCTGGACTATCAACATCATTGAAGTCGATAAATGCCTGGTTGAAGTTCAGCAGAACAACCTTGACTTAGACGAATGGAAACTCAAATACCGCGAAGCCCATGATAAATACAAAAATAACTACAATATCTTCATTGACGGACGCAATAATACAACATTTTCTGAGGCCATTGTGAAGGATCCCAAATCTTTGGTGACATTCCGGTTTATGAACATAACTAGTCAGGAAAACATGTTCAACCATGCAATTCCGGAAGCGCTTAAAAAGATAACCCATAACAATACCGATGCCACGATCATCACTAATAAAATTCCTAAAGATATCTTCAAAATATATGATGAAACACAATCCAAAACGACGG
>BOPP01000200.1:69490-101892 GCA_017312745.1 Gryllus bimaculatus
AGAGAGAGGATCTGCGCCAGGCTGGCTGGGATACATGTTCCACAGTGCGATAGGAGTGACCGGATAGATAACGCAGATTGGATGCAGGGTCTGGCTTTCAGGCCCATATATTCATAGGAGAACTGACGCTAATATTCAAGGATTGGAAAAATAAGTTGTTAGAGGTAAGGAAGAGCCGGGGGTGCTGCAGGCGATGTAGAGGCGAAAAATGTGGCGGCCGAATGCCCAATTGAGTCTAACTTTAGTCCAAGATGCTCCATATACCGTAACAGTTAAAGTGGATAGGCGGACCCAATGCTGCGGCACAGCGACCGGTGGTGATGAAGAAAAAAGAAGCAGATGTTTTCTTTTTCCGCTGGAATTTTGGACATCGAGAAAGAGTACTTTATTCATGTGAGCAAACGCGCGAAAGACAAGCCGTGTTTCGACACTATTAACCAGTATGTTGAACCTTGAACAGAGAGCTTAGATAAAAATTCTAGTGTTGATCGTTTCGGGGAATTATGAAGCCGAACAAAGATGTGCGCAATAGAAGAGCAATGGGACCTAACTCGCGGGTTTACTGTGGGCATGTGCGTTTTTCGATGGCCTTTTTGTGGACCCCAATCGTTTGGCTCGGGGCATGATGACTTAAGGCGGGATGGGCTTTCATTTGGATTACAGAGTGCATGGAAAGTTGGCGTTGTTGCATGACCAGATATTTTGACACATATCTACTGTAAAGGGGACGAACCACGGGGAACTGGTAAATGGTGGCGCGGCGAAGATGACCTGCGACGAACGGCACAGATGACGGCGGAGAAGACGACGACGGCGAAGACGCGAACGGCGGGAGGACGACGGCGACCGGACGTCGAAGGGAGGTGCGCCTTCTAGTCGAACATAATTCAGGTGACGGAGACGACGCCCATCTGACTGATGTGGGGGAGGTGACCGGGAGACACGCGTGTGACTGCAGAGGGGGAGGAGAACGCGACTCAACGCGGGAGACGACGCGCGGCGGGGAGGAGATGGCAGTGACGGCGCGGCGCAGGAGCGCAAGGATGGACGCACGGGTCCCGGAACTACTGACTTTCAGGTAAGGGAGGAGGCTTTTCGCTAGATTGTTCCAGGTGACTGTCGTAGTATGCATGAATAAGGAATGCTGAATTTTTGGAATTTTTAATTGAAGCATGTGATCCATAGGAACAGAGTCTTGGTTTTCCGGACGCTGTACGCAAACGCCGGAAATTTTTTTCTCGCTAGACTTCATTAGCGTTTTAGGAATTGGCGAAACGAGAGGCGGTGCTGTATTTAAATTTGCGTGAAATACAAATCTTAATATCAGATCAATTGGGATGGTGAAGTATTTTTGAAATGACGAGTGTGGAAGTTTTCTGTTCAGCAGAAGTATTTAAAATGATTGGCTTGATATCGTCCCACCGGGCAACAACGTTACGAACCTTTATGCGCCCTGGTACGAACACAAAAAATATAAATAACCGTCATGTAGTTATTGCGGAGACTTAAATCCTCCTAGACGCAAATTTGGAAGGGATTGTAAATGCGAAGCAAAAGTACAACAACTAGTCACCGTCTTGTCTGGGACAGCGGATTAGAGCAGGCAGTAGACTTGTCGACCCGATACGGATGCAATTCTGGATATTTGTCTAATTAGAGCGAAGATTTTATTCTAGTCGTGTGGTACGTTTTAGAAGGTATAGGTGATCATAAGCCGGTTTTAGTCGATTACGGGTGAAGTATTTCAAAGAAAGCTATTACCACCCGTATTCCAGTGAAAGGATTACAAGAAAGAGAATGTACAAAAATTTAAAAATTACTTATCCGATATAACGGAATTTTCTTAGAAATAGGGAAGAGAAATCGAAACAATATGGGGAGCGTTTAAAAAAATTTTTTAGTAAATACTGAATTACGCAACGCAATCCAACAATTGTACCGAAGCAAATTGTTAAAAAGGAATTGCGATCTCGAATAATTATATATGCAAAGAATTAGGCGATTGAAAAGAAACAGCAGAGAAGCATTTAACAACAAGACACCGAAGTGAATCATGCATACGACCTTATTTCGAAATTAATCAAAAGCAGCTAAGGAAGGAAAATTAAAAATGGCAAAGAGGAACCGTCATTTTGAAACATATTCTTGATGCGGTAGGGCAGCAGAATTTGTCGTAAATTTTAACATAACGTTCGCAGAAGGAAAGGAAGTAAAAAAGCACGATTCCAGTTGTCGCCAATAATGGAACGACACAGGAAAAAAGGCACCGGCTTTTAACACATATTTTCAGCTCGGGTTTTTAAGCCTATAGTATTGGATATCCAACGCTTGGGCAGATTAGAAAGTAGTTTTGCATATTGATGTAAATACTTTGGCCGGTAAAATAATGAAATTAATGAAGAGTAGAAAAAATGCTCGAGATCCAAATTGTATTTCCACGGAGCATCATTAAATTTAGGTGGATCAGTCTATTTTACATATTTATTAGGTTATTTAATTATATTCAATACAACGCTTGGCGTACCGGAAGATTGGAAGCTGGCTCTCGGTAGTAACCTATTTTAAGTAACTGGCGACAAGACAATACTTAGTAACTACTAAGGCCGGTAAGCCTTAATCATTGCCGTAATGCAAACTTATAGAAATCTAATTTCGAAGCTACATTAGGGAAAGAATGGGAGGCAAGGGAGTGGCTTTGTAAGGGTCATTACGGGTTTTCAGAAAATGGTTTCCTCATGCGAACGTTAGCTAGTCTCCACTTCTAGCAGGACCTAGGCCGACGTATTGATGGAGTCCGACGCGATTGGTATAGATTTTCCAAAGCTTTTGAATTTTTGTAGTTCCACACGGTCGTCTTATGAATAGAAATTAATAGGATTGGGTCATAGCACTACAGTGGTAGCGGGGATATAACGAACTACTCAGGAACAGAGGACAGAAAGTCGAATCGGTAGTTATTTATCCACCTCGAGAAACATCACGTCAGCCATTCCACAAGGAAGTGTAATCGACAACTCATGTTTAATGGTGCTTTCGTGAATGAATTGCGACTAATTTAGCTTCAAATGGTACGACTCTTTGCAGATGAACTGCCGTAATTATAAGATTATCACCTTGGAGAAGGACGAACGGATATTTTTTGCAGCGAGACTTAGACAAATTTACACATCTGGGCAGCAACAAACGGCATGGAAATAAACAGTTCACTAGAACAAGTCCATCACGCTTGCTAGGGGTCGAAGTTACAATGAATCTGCCGCGTACAAAAATTGAACTAAAATGTTAACCACGAGTCCACCGTCTTGCCTAGGAATGCCGCTAGACAGTAAATTGAGCTGGGAAATCAATTCCCTTTTCGTTCTAAGGGAAAGACTGGGAAATCTATTCATTTTTTAATGGCGGATGCTGAAAAGAGTGCAGTGAGAAGTAAAGAACTTACAATTTTTGTCAATTTAGTGCGACGCCATATAAGAATATGGGCGTTATGTTGGACCCATACAGAATTCTTGTAGCAAGGAAATCTAGAAAATATCCAGGGCATTCAAAATTTACTTTCAGGGGTAGCCACAGAATAATGGGGTCATGGAGTCACTGAAAGGATTGAAAGTCTATGCAATGTAAATAAAGCGTAGACCAGGCCTTTCCGGGAGCGTGGAAATTATTTAAAGTCGATTAGGGAAACTGCATATTTCGGCAGAGCGGGATGCATATGCGACAATTGAGACTAGAATTTAGAAAACGGACGTTGAAATATTCATTCGCAAAATCGAACTATTAGAGTCTGGAACGGTTTGCCTGTCAATCTTCGACCCCTTTCTCAAAGGCCTGAGCAAAATTTAGAAATAAATTAGTTTCCTGAATAGTTGATATGTGTGTTATAAATATATTTAATATTATTCAGTGTAAGTGTGTTGTCCTATGTAATTAAGTATTATTATGCTTTTTTTTGTAATTTCATTGTACATTTTAAATGGATTATTGGTACAGATTATTTCAAAAATCAAAGGCACAATACATCTATTTGTAAAAGAAATTCATGAGTACAGGTTCATTTCCCATGAATTTCCAGACTATCCTTGTCGTTGAGAAATAATTATTGCTTTCTGCATCATCAGTTTTGGGTACAGGTCTTCAATTCAAACGCTAGCTGCTTGAGATTCCGCATGCAGACATCTTAGGGATGACTCCGGTGCTATGAAACAATTATCGGGACGATGTTGATCTTTCCATATTCCGCAGCTGTTTATCTACGGGCTCAATAAGAATAATGCATATTTTACTCATTTTCTCAGTGTATTTACTTTCAGTATTACCTGTATTTGGGATAGAAACATCACAAACATGACATATCTCTTCACACTTGGTATCACCGACAAATCTGGTCACTGTTTGTGAATCATTGTCTGGTCCGTTTAAGTCGTTCTATCCCATACAAGCGCCACTCTCGTTTCCTTCAGTAACACTCACAAGGTTGGTACTTAAAGTACGGTTACGTTTTGTTCAGTCAGAAAACAACATTTTCTGAGCCAACGCTTGATGTAAAATTTTGGCCACTGCATGCATGTCGTTGTTATATTCAGTGCCTACCAGATGTGTACAACCTGATGTAACGTGTTGAATTGATTTCAAAGTTAGACAACCGCAATAACGACATGAATTCTTCGTTCTCACATTCCCATCTTTAACAATACACATTCAGATAGTTATGTGTTGGATAAACTTGATCCTGAATAGCGACAATAAAGCCTTCAGTTTCTGGAAATAATTTGTCCTGATATAGCCAATAGTTTTGCGACGCCTTTCATATCGACATGCGCTTGGCTCATCTCGTGTCTTCCATGAAGAGCTTTCGGCCATCCATAAATCTTCGCTTTTGGCCGTCATTGCAATTGAGAAGTCCGCAGCTCCTGTCAGCGACCAACTCTTAACGGAGAATAGGCGGTAGCTTCACAAATTGCCCTAAACAATGTTGATGTATTTGCCTCAGAGTGGAAATACGTTCTCATAGCTCTCACTTGCCGGTAAAAGTTTGTTTGAACAATATCCTACGATCCTCTTGCCACCCATATTTCTCGAAGAGTAACACGTTCGACTGCAGATTTCGGATGGTGTACACGGCTTTTGTCAGAAAACTCTCATTTTTAGTTGCAAGGTCTCAATGTCAGTTTCCACTCCACTTGATAATAGCAAATGAGTAGTGAATAACTAGGGCAGCATAGGTGTTTAATTAGCTTTTAGGACAATTATTTCCTTCAACTTTGTTTCCGGGTTCTTCGTATGATTCCTTCGTAGCCTTTGACTTTCGTTTTGTTTTGTTTAATGCGCCTTGCCTGTCCCTCATTCCAAAGTAACTTGTACGTTTCTTCGGCAGACATCGTTTTGTTTTCCGAACAGCCTATTTTGAATTTCATACGTCACTCCTGGTACTTTCCTCTTACCCAACGCCCCATTTGGCGGCGGCGATGGTGTGACGGTTGCGGTACCCGGAACTGTTATAACCGTCAAGCTTCGCTGTTCAAACCGCGATCGAAGCCGGGATTTTTAGGCGACAAAATCCTTCGTACGCCTTCCTTCGGAGGGGAAGTTAAAGCCGGCTGTCCATGTTAGTAGATTTACTTGCATGTAAGATCCTCAAGCCTAAATGACGCCTCTGAGCTAAATTCAAATTACCACTGTTTCTCGCCCAAGAAAACAACCTGCTTTTTCTCTGCTAGTTGATTAAAAGGAGCGTAGCGAAATTTTGCGTGGTCAGGTGGAAGAGCGGGCTGCATGGACCGAGTCTCGCCATGTAAAATAATGCAATTCAATTCATCTGTCACCCCCCGATGTCTTCAGAGTTGCCCCGACGCTCCTCGGGTAGCAGCATATTTTCCGAGGCTTTCTTTCCTAAGTACGTGTCTCCATATTAAATTAAATGGGTGCATTTTATTCCTACTACCAGGTTGGTCCCTCATTCTGATCTTTCTGGAGTACTTCTGTCGTCTGTCCCTACCATCGACCTGTCCGGCAAGGGAGCAACTTAACCAGTAAGCTTAAGCTACCGCCGCATAGCTTCTGCAGGGGACCATTAGGGTACTCAAGCTCCACCTCACAAAAGTCAAGGTCACATGTAACTGCCTAGGTAGAGTTTTGGTTGTTGTTATTATTATTTATATTATATATTATTATTATTATTATTATTATGTAACGGTAGAAGCTCCTGCGTTGGAAAATGTACATGAAAAAAAGAAAAAAATAGCAGACGCCGCGCGACGCAGCTGCGAGGAAGGGGGGGTCGTAGCATTCCGCGGCCCGTCCGTCTATTGAGGCGAGGGTTCTTAAACGTTTATGGCTAGGACACACCCCGCGCCAATATGTCAAGTGTGCCGCCTAATTCAAAGCGAACGCTCATAAATGAACCCCAACGCTGGAGTGCGCCCTCTCGGGGTGGGGAAGAAATTTACAACTAAACGGTCCAGCGGCGCACGTGGCGAAGAAAAAAAAAGGCCGACAGTTTTTTTACAACAAGAAACGGACATTCTGGCCGTTTAAGAAAGAGTTCCCGTGTGATTGGTCAGACAACGCTGCACCCTGCTTCCGGGAAATTCAACCCCGCTTATCGGGAGGATACCACGTTCTTTGGAGGGAGAGGGTTAGCCGAGGTTTTTGATGTTACTAGGGCCGCGCGCTCCGGTAGCACTGGAGTGGCTGGAGACGGCCCGGGAGTGGTCGATTAACAATTGGTGTGGAGACGGCCGGGAGTGGTGCAATTATGACTGTTGGCTTGAGACGGCCACGAGAAGTCACTCGATGTTTTGACTCGGCCATGAGAAACCAATTGGTTTCAATCTCGAGTCGATAGTTCGGTCACGATTATTCACTTCGCTTGCTCAGTTAATCAAGTAGCATTTGAATCATATTGCGGAGGGAAGTTGTTTAAATTCCATTCATCGCCGATGAATACCGTGGCTGCCTAAGGTTGGTGACGCTGACTGGAGTCGTGGGCCCCGCGGGAAGCGCGGCGACATCCAACGGCCACGCTGGGAGTCCCTGTGTTCACCGCCTCTGCCTGGAAGGGGGCGGCCCGAACAAGGACGACGGGCGACTACACCGGGCGTGCAATGAGGCCCGCCAACAGAAACGAGGGTAAATAATTCGCTTGGCTCCCGCATAAATGCGGTCGAACATTTACTGAGCGAAGCGAGGGAGTGGAAAGGGTGCCTTCAGAACAAAGTAACCATGAAGACCCATTGTTTTTTCTATTGTATTAATTTAAGTAGATGACCATGTCATAATGAAAGAAAGGGTCGGTTTATATTTTTATAAAAAAAATTGTAAAATCATTGTAATTCATTATCATCATCATCATCAATTTTTTAAGTAAATATTTGTTGACGCAAATGTTTTTGACAATTATTATTGAAATTCCCATTCCCGTTCCAGACAGACGCGGAAACGCATGAGGAGGTTACAATTATTATTATTATTATTATTATTATTATTATTATTATTATTATTATTATTATTATTATTATTGTGCAGTGCAGTGGCGTTGTGAAACTGAGGGAAACGAGTGTGTAAGAAAGACATTACAGCTTAGTGTTTCGCTGTGCAGTGAAGTGAAGTGTGAAGTGGAGTGCTATGAAAGATTGCACAATGAAATGGTCTCGTTAATTTGTAAAGTTTGTATGTTTTGTAAAGTTGTTAAGTTCTGTAATGTTAGGTTAGTGTATTCTGCCACCAAGTTTTCAAACTAATTGCAGAATTATTAAAAAATATAATCTAAAGACACTGACCAATCAGGACACAGTCATTATCATAGGAGGGCAGAATTACAAATTGGGCGGTAACTTTACACCTCAACAACATGTAAACAAATTACAACGTGCCGCCCTAAGTACTAACATTGTAGTCTCGACTCCGCCCTTCTGGTACAACATTCCAACACTTTGCAGAGAGATTATGCACGCAAACCAACTATTAAAACTCCAAACTGAGAGAAACAAATGTTATACTTTTTGAAATGAATTCTCTCTCAGCAAAAACTTCACCAGGCATGGTCTTCACATGAAACTTGCTGAAAAACATACAGTCGGCAACAAGCTTGCACAACACATCATCAAATCCAGTCCTATGCAGTCTCCTGCCAAAAATCCATCCCTTTCACCTTCCTTACCTTCTCCATCCTCCCTTATTTCGAACCCAATTACTCCCTCCTCTGATCCTTCTCCCGGTTTCTCCCACTCCCCACCGACCAATTCTGTTACACCTGATGCCTCAGTTCCCTCACAACCTGTCACTGCCGGGACACTCTACAACCTTCGCCCACGCACTCGAGGTAAAAATGGAGTAAATATATAGCAGCTTCAGTCAGATATAACAGAAAAACATCCGTGTAGGTACCTGCAAAACATTACCATACTGCACCATAATGTTCTATCCCTTTCAAATAAAACTGAGTTTATCGAAGCAGCTCTAAAGAGCGATTTAAATCAAATGGATGTTCTTTGCTGTACAGAACATTAATTATTTCATAATGAACTTAGCATTTTCGAAATTCCAAACTTTTACCTCGCAGGATATTATTGTAGAGAAAAGGAATCACATAAAGTCTCTCCATATGGGGGTTCTTGCTTTAACGTTCGGAATAATATCGATTCTATTTCCTTGACGGAATTAAATGAGAAATCCGTTGAAAATATTTTTGAAATATCTGTAGTACATCTTCCTACGTTAAAAATTATATTACTTTGCATCGACAGGCCTCAAACAAAGAGAGCAGTAGATTATATTATGTTTTTAATAAAACTGGAAACAACACTAAATAAAGTCACCAATCTCTCTTTTGCATCCATTGTTGTATATAAAGATTTTAACATTGTTTTTTCTGGTCGAATCTTGTGAGAAAGAGCAGTTTCTCAATTTAATTCATTCATTCAGTTTAGAAATTACAATAACGGTGTGTCATTGACTGATGTTAATGTAACAAAATATGAGGTCTTTCAATTCAGTCAAATCTTAAATGGAACGTTCATTTAAATGAATTGTACTCTAAGTTAAGTTCTTTATGCTTCTCTTTCAGAATTCTTACAAATTCAGTCAGCCTCCACACTGTTCGTTGTGTATATTTCGCGAATGTTCATTCACACCTGAGATATGTCATAATATTCTGGGGAAATACATCTTATAGCTCCCAGGGTCTCAGATTACTAAAAACAATTTTTACGAGTAATAAGCAAATCGCACCTACGTGATTATTCAAAGCCCCTCTTTATTAATTTTGGTATTTTACAATTACCTTGTCTCTTCATATATCAATCAGTGGTTTTTGTCAAAAAAGGGCGGGAATATATTTTTAGCAAACGCCGATGTCTATAATTACAACACTCGACGCAGTCATCAAATTCATCAGGTGACAATATCAAAAACTCACTACAAAACATTCACATATAATACATGTACAACACCTTGCCAAATGACATTGAACGATTAAATGTGATACAAAAGTTTGTCCCAAGTAAAATCTTTTCTGCTGCACAACTCTTTCTGTACAATTAAAGACTAAATCGAGCATCTAAAAGGAAATTAATATTAATTTTAACAATGACATTTAATGTATTATATTACAATTGGATTGTATAATTCTAAAGAACCTGTAACAAGTATTGTACTTCAGCTTCAGTGTCAATGACCCCATTTCGATGAGGTTTTCGCCCAGCTTCCCTGATCCTTGAGCAAATGTTGAGATAGCTCTTTGTTTTGCTTGTGAACATAAATGCAACTTCAAATTAACTTCTCCTAGGGCTTTTAATTGCTTCTTAAATGAATTGACAAAAATACTGTTTTAATGTTCTTTGGAAGACAAGCTCTTGTTACGCCTGCCGTAAAGTGACTTGTTGTAGTAATTAGAATTATGTTTTGGCATTTGTCATAATAATGATTTATCGATTTTTTCTGAGAGGTCTGAACTGACTTGTTATGTGCGGTAGAGCATAACGGATGCATCGCAGTGCGGTATGCATCGAAAAATCGTTTAATTCTCTATCATTTTAATTTGTTATTTATGTCACTGTCAGCGGGAGAATAATTGGAAATATGACAGCTGACCAGATAGAAAAGTTATGAACTATAAAGCCAGAGACAGACGTTCCTATGGAAGTACCTGCTCTTGACACGAAGCTTTTTATCCAATGTTGCATTCTGAGTGCATTGCAAATAGAATGGAAGGACTCTAATTTCAAACCCACGAAATCAAGAATTCCATAAAAACCTGGTCTTTGCCATCTCATTGGTGAAGACGCGAGGAAGTGATTCTCATTCGTCTTCGGATCGGGCACCGCCACTTCTCGCGTGGGCGTCTGGCGCAGTGACCCACCCCCGGTTTAAGAGAAATGAACATACCTTGCCGTATAGCATGCTCTCGTGCTCTGTAATAATTTAAGAGATTTTTGGAGAAGGCATCCCGTTACCGACTCTTTGGAGGAAAAACTGGTTGACAATGAATCCTCTCTCGGCAAAGTCTTTTTTTTTCAAGTCAAAATCAATTTTTTAAAGAAAATAATTGTTTAATCTAGTCAGAGAGAGAAGGATAATTTTTAACATTATTTTTAACTTTTATAAACCGATTTGGCATAGTTCAAGTCCCTATGTCATTGTTAGTTAATTTATTTCACAATTAGTCGTATTTTACTACATTTTACTCATTTTAGTTTGTAATAAATAAAAAATATTTTAACGTATCACTGACACAGTCGATGTGTGTTCTTAATACCAATAGACAGGAAGTCCAATGACCTTAGACTTTTAAGCACCTGTAAACCCTATACGTAATCATCATCTGATCTAAAATCAATATCTTCATCCGTCACATCTTTTCAGACAGTTTTGCGAATAATATTGCGCTATGCAATTGTGAAGAGACTCATGTCTCTTGAGCACAATGCACATTTCTTTTAGATAATTTAAAAAGATATGAAATCGATTTTCGAGCAAAAAATAAAGAACGAAGATGAATTTTCGAAATTTTTGACTTGTGAATTCATTGAAACTCTAGGGTTTTGTATGTTGATCAAAAATCAAATGTATTAAAAGGTTAGGTGCATATCTGTGTTTTTGGATTCTTCTCTGGGCTTTTCTGGGCAGAAAATATTTGTCATGCGTATACCTTACATAGGCTAAAATTATTTCACAGTTAAACATTAGAAAACAAGGAGGTGTGTTTTCTGTGATTAAAACGGTCTCGTACTTTAACATATAGCCCTTATAAAGTCAAAGTTCCCAGAGTTTATTTAGATTGCGAGAGAGCTCCTCCAGCCACTGTTTCTGGGAGTCATACTGAAACCTATTATCAGTTGGGAAGATTGGAAAGTGGAAAATCATACGGGCATTGAAATTTCTTAACAACAATTTCTTTAAAGTTTATTCAAAGACGTATTTGTTACTTTCTCTTAACAGCTCGTTTTAAGGAAATTACATCGATTCGTAACATTTTAAGATTTTCAAATTTATTCTTCTTTTAGCAGCTGATTATATCAAAACATTTAAGATAATAGTTAATTTGAGTAAAGATTCCCACAAAATAAAGAAATAAAAATATCTTTATACTATTTGCATTATTTATTAACAATATCAAGTATTACAATTTTGCAATTAATATCACTAGGAAGAGAAAGCAGTAATCTCTTAAGAAGCATAATAGAGAATTGTCAACTTTTTGAAAAAATGTATAGCAAATAATACCAATCACACTTTTGCAATAATATTTCACAAGACATTTTCCCTATTTATTTTACACAGATTATCACGATAAAATTTCAACATTATTAGAAATTGTATAAACAACATTAACTGCTATGACTCTTTACTTTAGACAACCATTAGTGATCTGAAATTGATTAACGAAATCATTGTTATTGTTAAAACCTGCTTATATAGAAAAAAGGCGATTTCAATCCCATGACGCGCAATAAAATGGGTGCATAACGATAAAAAGGTACAGGAACGTCAAAATACAATTAAAAAATATGAACATGAATTTCAATATGCTGGACAGGAAATTATTATATATTAAATAATGTACTATATTGTTGTTTCCCGCAAATTTCTACACAATATTTCGTGTTTTTACATTACAATCATTAACATTTTAAATTTGTTTATAAAAACCAAATGACTTTCCTACTATTAGTTTATTCTGAAATAAAATTCCTTACAGTAATAGATAAATAAATTATACTTATGTTTTCTTAGTAAAGAATGCAAAAAAGAATGCCACAGCACCTCACCGTGTCCGGCTGCCATATGGTTTGTCAGCGTTCGCATGCCATACCAATGCAATTGACGGGTTGGTTGTGGAGTCCGGGATTACCAAGTAATATTTCTCTCTCTCTCTCTCTCTCTCTCTCTCTCTCTCTCTCATGCGTGCCTCTTACTCTGTTCTCTCCCCCTCTCCCCGGTAGCGAGGCTGCGTCATCGACGCCATTTACACCTCAGAAATTGCTCCTTAGAGAAAACGACGAGGTAAATCTTCAAGGAGAGGAAGAGGGACGTGTCTGAAGCTTAGGAGTCAAAGCCAATGATAAAAGATACTTGACGAAGACTCCAGCATTGGTCAAGTGTCCAGCCGGGGTTGTAAAAGCTGTGGGAAAGCCAAATTTGGCCGCATAGGGCATCACCCATATTCTGTGATATCGACTGTACTTTGGGCAGCAATTATATGGCAGCAAGAGTGTGAGGCCAAACCGAAGAGCTAGCGAAGATCAAACATAAGGAAACGAACTAGTACAAAAAGGCTGTTCCATTCTGTAGCACCACTAGTTTATTTTGTTTAATTTTTTCACACATCACACTATTGGTGCTATAAAGGGGGCAGACGTTCTCGTATTTTCTATAACAGCATATAAAACTGAATTTATCTAGAAAAATACTGAGTGTTCAAATAATTCCGATTTTTTCAGTTAACTTCCAATAAGTATTGTAAGTTGAAGTGAAGTCTTGAAACTGAGGTCTCAAGAATGTGTAGATGAAACAAAAGTGCAGGTGAAGTAGAATGGATAAAGCGGAAAAGGGCAGTGAGCAAGCGAGTCAATCAGTATTATTAATCCTGGTGTGGGCATTTGCAAAGTTGTCTATTTGCGCACCATGATCCCAGTGCTGTATCGGATTTGGAAAACCTAGACCCACTTCCCATGGTCTTTTTGCTTCAGATCTTTACGGCGGGTGGCGGTGAAAGGGTGACTGCCCGTCGCATATACACGTCAGGTACCACGGAAAAACCACCGTGGTTTGCCAGTAGACAAACTGAATCAGACGCTCAGAAAAAAATTAAGATTGTTGTCCTCATAAAAAGAGATGAAGTTTCCTTATTATTATAATTGTAGGAGAATCAGAAGTGAAGACAACAGTTGCGTAAATTATAAAGTACAATTAAAAAGATTTAACTTTCGTTTTGTCTACAATAACGAATGCATATTATTGTGTATGTACGACCGAGTCCTTTTATTTCGTTTCTTTCAAGCATTCGACTTCTCTGCGCGTCCAGCCGCCGAGGAAACGTTTGATACTAGCGGTCTTCCACGTGGAGTACTACATGTTGTCACTGTTCGGAAAGAACTCGCAGAAATATCAACGCATTCTATCCGACTAGTAGGAAAGCACAAGAATTGTAAATGGAATAGTTGTACAAGGATGTAAAAGGCAAAGATGTACAGGGATTATAAATGTTAATATCAATATTCAAAATTAAAACATCACCCGAAGTCCATCTGACGAATCTCTAACATGTTCACGCGGGGGATAATATGATACGACAAAAAAAGTGTTTTATTAATTTATAATTAGGATGTAACAGACAAAAGAAAGTTAAAAATAATAACAATCAAACAAAGCCTGAACGCAGGAAACTTGAGCGCCCAGAGACATCTCAAGGCGTCACAGCTTCCTCTAGCTTCGTCGTAGAAGGGAAAGGGACGAAAGGGGAGGGGCCCTTCCTCGGGGTGCTTGTGTTGACCGCTTCTCTGCGTATGAAATACCAAGACAAGCTAAGGAAATACCAGGCAACGGGGTGAGCTCTTGGGCGGGAGGTAGTCTACTGGATGAAGATGTTACAATCGGCGTTCACATTGTTCGAACACTGAACTGACAGTGATATTGGTATCATTGAATATAATTTCATATTTTTACGTATAAATTGTGATTATGCTTCTTTCATTGACAAACAAACCGTCGATCATAAACATTGGCTTTCAAGCACGTTTCATGGTTTTATAAAATATGTTCATGTTTCTACAAAACGTGGTAATTTTGAAAAGATCATCGATGCCGCATCCCTACCCTCCACACGTCGCTAAGGATCGGCGCTGGATCGCGGAATATGGTGAGGAGAGCGACATTGAAATAACAAACCGAAACTTGTTCGAGATGAAAAAAATAAGATTTCCATTTTCTTCTGTCTTACTCAGGTGCAGGCCTTCGGACACTTTTGCTGCTAGAAAACTTATCTTTGCATCATTAGTAAATGCATTACAATATATTTATATATTATATATTATATTTTATAATATATTAATATTTTATTGATTTTATAACAGTTTAGAGCTTTAAAAATACATAAATGCATCACAATACAATGCTTCACCCGCCACATTTGTGTTCATTACGCAGGTGTGACAGTTTGCGCTAAATGGCAAACATTATTTTACTACAAATGTTCATGAAAATCAGTGAACTTTTTAATTACGGCGAAATTTTTTAGGTCTCTTAAACTCTTTAAAGCATTAGAAACATGTCGATCGACCATCATTGTCATTTTCTTGTCGGGTGTCATCTCTGGCAGAACAGCTGCATGATAAGCGAGTACAATATTATAGCTGTTGATGTACTGTGTAACATCTATATCAAATCCATGAGATTCACTGCCCTGTTTTATTGCTTGCTGCTGACAGTAAACTCGAATATGCACGTCTTACGATCCAACACTTGAGCTAAAGATTTCAAGACAAGATGCGAGACAAGCCCAGTATGGGATACCGCGTTCGAAGCATGAACATTAGAGTGAATTTTGAAGAAGTGAAGTCTAAAATCGGTTTCATTTTGTTGTTGGACATTGGGCAGTGAATATTAGAAAGTTGGTTCCCTGCTCACATTTTGTACGGATGAAATAACATGTCAGTACAAATGTCTTTCCCAGGGACTGAAAATATTTTACGACAAGGATAGACCTCGCTGCAACAACAACAACAACAACGACAACAATAATAATAATAATAATAATAATAATAATAATAATAATAATAATAATAATAATAATAATAATTTGATATGTATATGTATAATACAAGTAGTATAGCCCGGCGACGACGCGTCGGTATAGCGACGTGCCTGACGTATTCAATCGTAGATGTGATTGAGTCATTTCACAGAAATGGAACAAAGAAACATAAAATAAATAAGAAATTTTAAATTTTTGAGCTAAGCTTCATTATATTTTCTTAAGATTTTCAGAAATAAAAGATGCCGCATTGACTCTCTTTCTTGTCTGGAAAGTTGTGTGTATTATTTTACATCACTGTTTGCATGATTTGAGGCCTATACCAAACTAATTGAAGATGACAAGAGTGACGAGTTCTTCTTCTTCTACTTGCCGATTTCTTAACAGGCACTTCGGTCTTCCGGCGCATAATCTTCTTCACCAGTCTCCCCTGTTGTTCCAGGAATCAGGAGGTAATTTCCACTTCTCGATTATCTCTCTGATCTGGGCGTTCCATCCTGGTCTTGGTCTGCCTCGTTTTCTCCTTTCACTTGGTTGACATTCTAGGATCATCTGGGGAGTCCTCTCTCGCCCATTTGCTGTACATGTCCAAATCAAGTGAATTGTTTCTTTTCAATTTCCTCTATATTGTTACATGTTGCAGATTCATTATTTACTTAACCTGTTCATTTCTAATTCTTTCCCTTCAATATATTCCTGCAGCTCTTCTGAGGAAATCCATTTCCAAGGCTCTCAATTTTCTTTTCTGTTGTTCTGGAAGCTGCCCTATTTCTGCTTCATACAATGTAACACTTTCAATCATAAGTTTATATATTCTAATTTTCGTTTTCTTGCTTATATTTGGATCCCAGATAACCTCATTCAGGGCTGCTAAAATTTCACATTCCTTTCCATAAAAACCTGTTTTCCTATTGTTGTTCCCCAAGTACTTTATGTCCTCTGCTATTCTTATTATTTCTCCAGCTTCCATAGTGCCTAAAGTCCAGTATACTGTTTTTTTCTCGGTTGAGACTTAGTCCCCATTTCTCATAATCTTCTTTTATCTTCCTAGTCATATATTCAATATCTTAGTGTTCTTGCGCCATCAGCACCAGATTATCACTGAACTGTAGGACATAGAGTGTTGAATTATCAAGTTAAATTCCCATCCCAGCACATTTTCTTTTCCATACCTGTAACGCCGCATTAACATACATTTTAAAGAGGGTAGGTGACAAACAGCATCCTTGCCGTAGTCCTTTTGATATAGAAAATGTTTGGGTAATATGCTTTCCAACTTTCAATTTTCCCTTTTGCTCTATATACAATTTCTTCACCGCATTTATTAAGATTTTATTTACATTACTTTTATTCATAACTTCCCATAACTTTATTACTGGCACACTATCATACTGGCCTTTGCTCTATCAAGGAAGACCATGTGAAGTTCCTCCCAGTTTGCCATTTCTTTTGTATCACTTGGGACAGACAAAACAGTTTACCTGAGCAAGATCGACCCGCCCTAAACCCACTTCTTGTATCCATCTTCTATTAATTCTCTTAATGTGCTTCCATATACCTTACTGAATGTGTTTGTCATTGCTATTCTTCTATAATTTTTACATATGTCTTTCCTTCCTTTCTTATATATTGGTGTTATATAAGCTATTTTCCAGTTTTCTGGTATATCACCTTTACTTTGACACCTATTCATTAGATTCGTCATCATTCACACTAGCTTTGGTGTTCCATTCTTTATCAGTTTGCTTGGGATTTCTCATGAACCCGGAGCCTTACCGCCTTTCATTTCTTTGATACAGCTCTCTCTTCAGTTACTGTCATTTCCCTTGTAGGAGATATCATTTCCCGTTCTGTAGTTCCAAGAAAATCTGATCTTCCTTCATTTAATAATTTTCTAAAGTACTCTTCCCATTTGCTTACAGATATACTTTGTACGCGGACTTTTTCCATTTGGGGAGATTTTACCTCTTTTGTGAACTTCCAAATCTCACTTGTTTTTGTTCCACCTATGTACATTACTACTTCTTGACATTTATGCTGCCATGATTGTTGTTTTTCTTTCTTATGATGTTTCTAACTCTATTTCGTTGGATTTCACATTCTTCTCTATTTTCGTCTTTCTTGGTACTGAACCATTTTTCATAGAGTCTCTTTTTCTCCTCTATTTCCCACTCCAGGTTTTGAGTAATCCCAACTTTTAATATGGTTTCTGAATTTATTTTTTATGACTATGAAAATCCCTTTACTACCCCTCTGAGCGTTTGGTACTCCGCTTGAAATATGATCATAGGATCGTATCTCTTCTATACCCGAGCCCTTTATCTTTGTCTCACTTAAACTTGCAATATCCATATTTAAATCTTGAAGTTCGATAATTACCTCCTGCTTCTTATTTCACAAATCTTGAGTATTCCATGTTCCAGTATTCATTATTCATTTCCTTTGCCTAGTTCGTCTCCGGTTACCGTCCGTTTTCTCATGATTAGGCCTTTTAGCATTTCGTAGTTTTTACATGGACGACGAAGAGCTGGCCCATTGTGCCAAACCCCTAGTACGAGGATGAGGATTTTTTAGGGTTTACTCTCCTAGGAGGATGGCTTCATCAAGCTTTTGAGCTCGTCCTGCCCAGATCCCTTTTGAAATCTTGTTCCGTTGACGTGATCATACCCGTACCCTTCATCCCTCGGTAGAAATGTAGGATTTCTGCCTAAATATTCATTTTGAGATCCTCTTCAGCGCACTGTACCGAATGTTCTCTTCTTGCGTTCCTGTCCTATTCCTGACGAAGACTTTCTTAGTTTGAAAACGTTCGAATTATTCATATTTATTTGTCACTGTGGCCGATATATTTAAAAAAAGCAAGCTAATTAATTGGATTGTTGGTGAAGTAGATACCTTTTTATTATGATAAATAAATAACGATATTGTCAGGTATCAATATTTTAATTCAGCTTATTTCGATCGCGAGGCGATCATCCTCAGAGCTTGCAGCTTCTGGGCCGAAAACAAAGTTCGAATTTCTTGCCCGTACCTTCAGGCAAAATTACACGAAAAGGACTCGAATTTTCGAAAAATTTTACATGGCATTATACCAAAACCTAGATTTACCGAACAGATTTCATTACAAGAAAAATTACTATCTTCACAGTTGTACTTGTAGGAAGACGCTGAAAAAACGAAATTTTTGCAATTTTCGAACAACCAGTTTTCAACAAAAATAAGACCTGCACCATTCTCTTAAATATTCTTCACACTATCCAACAACAAATTTAATCAAAAAATAAGGAGCAATGTTTTAAAATCAAAAGTCGTATCATTATCGACCACTATATTAACGATATTGTTAATAGTATCATGTGATACGGCGGTGGAGAGGAGTGAAAGTGCGAACACAAATACAACCATCCTTCGGTCCTACATTGCTATGGTACTACTGCCTTTACGATCTCGGCTATCTGAATGAGAAATTCAGCCATTTTGTTGAACATTATGTTCAACAAAATGTCCCAAGGGCTTCATGTAAAATATCCCCCAAAATTAAAATATCGGTTTCAAATTCAAAGAAGACGTGACATCAGCCAGATCAATTGGGGAGTAGAATTTTGAAGAAAATTAGGTACACGGTTTAGCCGCTACAGTTGTTCGTAGACGGACTGACGGTGGGACGGACAGACATAGACGTTTTGGCGACATTCGATTTTTCGGTGTCAATGACCCACATCACATGGATTCTGGCTATACCACGTATTAGAGGACTTTTCTCAATGCAGCAACTTCATTTATCCACTTTTTCGATACCAGGGCCCTGTAATAAGAGTTTTTCTGCCGAAAATTTGCGTTTTTTTACGTATTACATTCATTTCACTCTACTCCCTCGCGAGAAAGTAACACGACCAACGGTAATTAACGAACGTTAATTATGCACTTGACACGATGTGCACTTCAGGAAATATTCTCAAAATCAATTGTAAATAGAACACTTCCCCTCTCTCCTTATCTCCCTCACCGTCTCCCTCTCATCTCTCTGTCTTCGTAGCAGTCTTTCTCTGTTTGTTTCTCTCTTTGCGTCTGTCTGTTGCGGTCCGCCTCTGTCGCCTGTCTGTCTCTGTTTGTCTTTCTGTCAGTCTCTCAATCTGTCTCTGTCCCACTGTCTGTCTCATACGTATTGAGGGTAGTCTTAACCAAAAGCACTACATCTGGGAGGTTTTAGAGTACGGGGTATTGCCCTCTAGCGAGCAAATCCACATGCCGCATTTCTGCAGGACAATGACCGACCGCATAGGCAAGGAATGTTTTTTTCTGCGAAGAGAGAGGGGTTCCCTGGTTTGCACGTTTGCCTGGCATGTCACCAGTCGAACATGTCTGAGATATGATCGGTCCCCGCCTTGTTTGTTCTGGCCACCCTGCAGCCACTCGATACTTTGTGGTCACGCATAGAAACAGCGTGGCAATGTGTTCCCCAACAGCAAATCCAGCTTCTTTCGATCTATGCCTCGTCGTTAAGAGGCTCTAATTGCTGCGCGTGATGGCTACACGCCTTGCTAAATTCTCAAGGTCAAAATGCAGATACGGTTCTGTAATTCTATTCATTTGTATATTGTGATATTCCTAATCTGTGAAATATAATTCATTGTAGTAGTATGTCTCCTAATTGGTGATGCAAATTTCACAAACACCAGAATAATAACAATCGTTTTCCTGTGATTTCTTTGAGATTCGCTCGGCTTGAATGCAGGTCGCCTGCTTTTTATTTATAATTGATGAAAAGATCTGCTCAAGACCCGAGATAAATTGATAGGTATCGGTGGATTAGGCACTGCGCACACTGCGTAGTTTCGGACGCTCATACGGGTATTTTGTAAGAAAACTTGCCAAAAATCGAAATTAAAAAAATTTAAACATACGAAAAAATGACACCGTTTCCTAGAAGGTGAATAAATATAATGACATACAACAATTATCTGTTAATCCCAGGCTAGTATTTTTGTAATACCAACAGTCAATAGTCGTGTGCACTGCAAGCATTTGCTATCAGCAGTTCCTTACAAAGGGATTCTCTACTCGCTTTGTGAGCGCTCTCAAAGCTGTGAAGTTGATTAATTTGTTACGGATTTAGAAGTTCCAAGTGTTTGCTCTGCTTTAAATTTAAAACTGACCCATTTCAGTTTATTATTTACATAATTTAAGTCGTTTTATGCGATGTATTATGCATCCAAATTTTGTGTTGACTTTTATTAAACATTAGGGATTAAGTTATACTGTCAGGAGATGTCAAGCAAACATTCTGATTATACGTTGGTCCTAAGTTAATATTATAACCCTTTAAAATAGAAAAGCTTCCCTCATGTCTCCACATTTTAATTTTAAGGCAATGTATTTAAAGATCGAAGATGAGTAATGAAATTCTTGAAATTTCAGAATTTCAGTAAGATTTTTGTTGATATTGTAGATACCGAAGAAAATGTTAAGGAGAATTCTACAGCTGTATCAAGCTGTGTTCTGAACGTTTAATTGATGACAGGATTAAATATAAGAGAGTCATTTGTTGAAAATCACAAATTTTCTATCGGAAAAGTGAAGAAGTTTTTTCCAATTTGTTGCGTCTATTCACGCAACGCGTGTCCTAGCTCCTAAGAGCGTTGAGCGCACCTTGGAGTAATCCTGCTTTATTATACACCCAGCACCCTCTAGGGTAATGAAGTTTTCGCGCTCGCGTCTCGCACGCGCTCTGCGTCATCTACCTATCGGCCAGAATTGGTAAAGGAATAAGGATCGGGGGTAAGGTTTTAGGACGCTTCCCAAGGGTTGGACTAGCCCCTGTGAAGCATGCTAACTCGTTTTGTTGTAACAAGTTTGGCATGAGGTTCTACGAGGATTCTAACCCGGAGCCTCCGTGCTGAAAGGTAAGCGACTTCGCCACTGAGCCACGAGAGCACTGAAAACTAAATGTAATATTAATATTAAATAGTCAATATCAAGTTTAAATTACGGTTTTCAAGTCTGAGTTCAAACAAAAATTGATAGTTACATTTAATATGCAATAAAGATTTGTAAAAAATAATGAGAAATGGCTTCGCGGTGCTGTGGATTACCATTATGGACGGAACAAAGGCAGGTCGACCGAGGAATTCCAAGAACCAAGTGACCGTAGCAAAGACGCAAAATAAGAGTTACGGAAGCATGTATCTGAGTCCATATTGACTTACCCCGTACAAATGAGTTTGAGAGCACCTGGTAAAACTGATACATCAGAAGATAAGAAACAAATGTCGAAATCTCCAAAAAGAGTACCAAAAGTACGTAAGGCAATAACAAGCTTTCAGAAACGCCGAAAAAATTGAGTAAATTCTCCTTTTGTCGCACAAATTAGAAATTAAAATGACTAGTACGGACTAATACAACACAATTATTCAGCACTTTTTAATAGTGTTTCTAGTTACCCCTGAACTAATCCACATTTAATAATTTGCAATGTAAGCTTACATAAGGTAAATCCCGCCAAATTATATAAACTACCATAAACACACACATGGACGATTTGAACCGCAAGTTGTGATAAAATCAAATAAATGCACGCGTTATATTTGTATAAAAATGGAAAAAGTATTTTCCTGAATCGTCTTTTTGCTTTAGAATTTGCAGCATACAAACTCGTAAAGAAGAAGTAGCCACTTTTCGAAAGGCCATAGGTCCGTAAGTTATGATCCAAAATATTTTTAATTTAGATGAGATTAAAGCTTAAAATATCTACTTTAAGAACTTTGATTTTCACAGTTTAACTACCATTATTACCGATGCAATTGGCTGAAATTGCGCCGCGTGCCATCACTGAACACAACCCATTTCTGAGCCGCACTGTGACTGATTTCTTTATTCACTGTTAGGTTGCATTGGACCTGTCTGTAGAGGCATCAAGGATTTGGTGCGGCAATGTTGTTGAAAGAACAAAGTCTTTTTCTTCGACCGCGCTCCAAGAAGGACTTATCTGATTTTCAATATAGTCTAATTTCAACTAATTGTGCTGCGGCAAATATTTTATTACAGAATATATGTAGCACTTTATTACCGGCAAATCTTGTCATAGGCTGTTATTTCACAGGGGTAAAAATTTGGAAGGTACCTTTTTTGTTTGACTTTACTAGATATTTCGAAATAATTGTCCCGCGTCAGTTTTTACTTTTTTGAACTAACTTCAAGAAAGAAGGAAATGTTATTTAATTGCGAGAAGAAAATGTTATGTAATTGTGCGCTAGAAAACGGTGACTTTTCGACAGAAACAATCTTATGATAACTGTAATGGGTTGTGAACCCTGGTAACGAACATGTGGATAAATCTTGTAGCTATATATAGCAAACTACTTTCTCTAACTCTGGTGTAACCATAATCCATGTTCTGTAGGTCCTTGATATGGAAAAACCAATTGTCCAAAACAATTGGACGGACAAAACGTCCGTCCGTCCGTCCGTCCGTCCGTCCGTCCGTGGGTCCGTGGTCAACGCTAAGCCTAAAACCGCCTATTCGATTTCCTCCAAAACTGATATTCCCAGATCAGAAAAAACTTGAAGATTTGGGAGTTTCAAACGAATATTTTGATTTTGAGGCATCTTTACATGAAACCTCAATAATTTTTTGAAAACTTTCTCAAAAACGCTAACAAGTATTTTAATTACATTTTCTCCTCGGGTAGCGTAAAGGGCACTTATGAAACTGGTGGTCTTACGTTCCTTGAAATAACAATTTTGTGGTAACTGTAAAAGTGTAATTGTTCTTGTGCGTCTTGCTACAATTATAATATTGAAGATACGGATTTGTTCCTCAATTAACTCTGTTCCATAACCCTTTCACTGCCAAGTGCCGTTGAGAGACGATAATCCGTACGACGCCAAAATTCCACGGGCCGATGTGAGCCGATGGCTGCTTCGAATGTTCTTTTAATTAATTTATTTAGCAAAATATAGCGTAGAATGACTCTTATCATGTAGGTTAAGGTTTCCACTGGTCATCTTTAATGAAACATTTCTTTCTAATATGTTTGAATTCACGAGTGCTATATTAGGCGGCAATGTGGGGATCAGCTGACAGCGCGCGGACATTTGTGAGTGAGTGCTTGAGTGTTGCTAGGTATCTCTCACATGTGTTGGTCATTTTCGGTCAGTAGTGCAGAAAACGGTTTCCGAGAAAGAAATTGCTGATATTCTTTCTCAAAGTGATTCAGAGAGTGATATTTCTTGGAGAAGCAACGAGTTTGAATATGATGATGAATATGATATTATTGAGGACATACGTGAAGGGCCAGCAGAGCATGTTTATTCATCATTCTCACTGACATTGATCACATGAGTTATTTATTGGTTTTTTTGTTAATATGTTTTAAAGAATGTAGATGTGAATCTGATTTATTCACTAGTCCTGTAATAATAAAGTGTCACATTATGAATGTCTTGCAACACCAATTTTTAGAAAATGTGACACGGTAAAATTTGTTTTCATATCCTTAGAACATCAAACAAGTATCAAATCATGCGCTGTTAAGTTTTGAGTTTGGACGAAATATTTGTGATAAATTCCAGGACGTTTAATTGAGCCTTTCAGAACACAATTCTGCGGCAACCAACTTTTAGAACTAGTTTTTTTTCAGAACTTGCTGATAACTAATTAATGCGGATATAATTGTATTCGAATAAGCTATAGCAAACTGTTTCGTTCTGATTGAACAAGACAAAATTAAATGTTTTATTTCTGGAGCAGCTGGATGAAGTGAGTTGAGCAAGACGAAGCACATTGCGGGCGGGGCACGTTGGCACCTGCCATTCCTCCCACTGGAAGTGTCCCTTTAAGCTGAACTGTCCAGTATGTGAGAAGGCTGTGTGATTGAAGGGCGGTGGGCGGCGGGCGGCGGCCAGAAGGTCGCTACCTCTCCCACATAAGGCAGCCCCGGGCGCAGGCAGCGCGTCGTCCGGGATTGCCTCAGCTTAGCTTTCCGCGCACGCTCTGCGCACTCAGCCTGCCAAACCCTCCTTGACCGCTAAACTCAAGAAGCTCACCCCACGCCGCCTTTCTGGCGGTCTGGCTGACCACAATTTTAACTTGATTTATTTCTCTCCGCCTACCACTTTCTGACCTCTTTCTCTCTTCTTTCTCGCTTCAACTTCGTTTCTGATTTGTTCCAGTTACGTCTGACGTAAAGCCCATAATTTGTAGAAAGACGAACTTTTTCTCAGCCGCTGCGCTGAATTGAATCCACAACAATTTCTGGAAGTGCTGCTTGTGTCACAATTCGAGTCTATTTTAATAAAAAGTTCACTTGTTTCGTCTTAGAAAAGACACCGTCTTCATCAACGGAATATTATTATAATGATACTGCCACAGACAATGCAAATAACGTTTTATAAAATTATTGCGAAATAATATTACCCAGAAAAATATCCAAATTGCGTAGAGGAAAGTTGCGTAATTTCGACTATATTTGTATGTCTCATTTCCGTGCAGTCATAAAAATTTAATTGAAACAAAATACTGTTTCTCAAGACAATCTGTAATATATGTATTATCATTTATGAGTAACTAAATTAATTTATTAGCATTAACGTCAGTTATACGCCAGGATATAACTATGGAAATAATGAACAATTCGTCAAACCAATAAGTATAAAGGTACTCAAAAACAAAAAATTAATTACAAACAACTTAAAACTCACTCGACATATTGCAATCTCACTCGACTCTAGTAGATCATTAAACAGTTGATCGCTAGCGAGAGACTCAGATTAGTTTTCAGAATAATAACCCAGTTACAGTTACATGTTACCAGTTACGTGTATATTTCCGGTTGTGAGCATTTTCGTATGTATTACATAGTTTATGTAGTATGTAGCATCGTCTTGGTAATTTATTTTTAGACATTTGCACCAATTTAGTAGTAAGTATTGCTCTATTCAGAATTTGTATACTCAATGGGGCCGAAGCATTCTCCATTCTAACCATGTATCCAGGAGTGCATTTCGGTAGTCCTAACAGTAGTTTAAAAAGACTTCTTGTAGTTTGTCTGCTATATCTAAGTGCCGCAGTCCCCAAATGGGTGAAGAGTACCGTAAGGCAGAGTTCACTGTTGAATTGAATAATTCTAGCCAAGATTGCCAATCTCCTAATTTACCATCAATTAGTAGCTTCACAAAGAATCCCATGGCAATCCTAGCTTTGGACAGAAACTCGTCTGCAGCTGTATTAAATAATCATGAGCTGATAAATTTTACTCATAAATATGTAGATTAAATGAATTAAGTAGTTTTATAGCGTTCTGTGTGTTTAAGTTGTCTTGTTTTTTCTGTCCACCTCCCTTGTTATAGATGAGCAGTTGTGTTTTCGTCTTGTTGACATAGAGATGGTTTATATCGCAATACCTGGAAAAAGTGTTAATTTTTTTATTGCAAGTCAATGATGTCTGAAAATATTATTATATCATCGGCAAAAATTAGTATTTCTATTTTTCTTCTTCTTTCTTTCTTTTTCATGTACATTTTGTATAAAGAACTTAGTCATGACGTGCAGTAGTAAAGAAAATAGGACCGGGCTTATGGAGTCCTGGGGTTGTTTCGTCTTTTCTCGGATCAGATCTGTGAACTCCTTTCAGAAAACTAGATTTAAACTTCTATTTCCTTCAATCATTCCCATTTTTGTTTTTGATGCACTTTTTGTGTTTCTGTTTTGTAATTTTCCTACGTTCTCGGCAGGAATTGTCATACCAGGGTTTGTTACGTTATATTTTTTAGGATCGCTTGTTTACTAGTATACACATATCCGATTGTTCTGCTGCATCTCGTATATTTTATTTCAGAGACGCGCTTAATTCCCTTGTATCGTCCGACTCAGGACAATTATTCTTATTTTGTAATTTACAAAATATAATATTTTTTTTGTTTTTGTATAGCGTAATTGAAAAATAATAAAAGAGTGTAATTGAGATAGCGGTTCACTAATTTGAACTCATACCGTAGTAGCTCACAAGGAATATGAGTAATAACACTCTACAACAGAGAATTTGCCTTTTAGATGAAAACATGTGATTATGGAGTGATTATGTGTGTTATTTCCTAATATTGTAACAGCAGAGAGCTATGGCCTACAGCGGATAATTTACCACTTACAAGCCATTCAGCAGAAAATGTAATACATTTTCGGACTTGCGTCTGGCTATGCACAACGCTGGCTACTTTTAAGATATCAGGATTGGTGCACCAAACTGCATCGACTGTCAACGTAATCTGGCAAGGTACGTGGCAGGTACAGAAGGGCCCGTTTGCGAACGCCCACACACCCTCGTGAGCGCCGTGACGTCAGGAGATCGGTATGTGCCGACGCTAGATGGCCATGCAGAGTGGGGCATCTCTGAAAAGCGCCGTCAGATGGCGCCAGCGAACGGATGGGATACACGTCACGCGACTTTCAAACGGGTACGTGATTGGCGGGGGCCAACACGTCATCGGTGCGGGAAAACATTAAATACTGGAGATCCGACATTCTCCTTCTTCTGTAATTGTTTTTCGTGGAGCTGCGTTTTTTGTCTCATAAGTGTACCCTGAGCTTCTGGTTCGACTCCATAAGAATTCGCGTAGGCCAATTAGCAAAATCGCCGCCGAGTTTGTTCAATGCGTTCGCCGATATAGTCACAAATGTCACCGAGCTCTTGCTGGACATGGCGGCCAAGCGAGGTGATTCGTGGGGGCGGGCGCCGCAATGGAGGCGACACCGCGGAGGACACTTGGCGTCTCCCTGGGGACTCAGTATGTGTAATTGAAATTTGTATTGGGAATTATTATTGCGGGTTGAGATTTAAATCGAACTAAAGTTATACTAATTCAAAAGAGAACCTTTGTATAGTTGGGAAGACCAGGAAACCTGTGCATACATGCCTCCTTAATCCTTGCCGGATCTATACATGTGGTCACGCAGGTGAGTACTCACTATCAACTGGCAGCAGAAAAAGCAGCCAGCTCACAAAGTAAGGGCGTAAAGGCAACATTATACTTGTATATTTTCTTCTACACGTAACATTCATTCACTAATTTAATTTTATCGTTCGGCACAAAAATACATTATTATTCTCATATTACGTCATTTTAATTTCTCACACAAGTTGCATCATCGAAAGATGGGGTCATCTGCCTTTACCAAGTGGTCTTGGACTACCATCAGGCACGTTTTTCTGCTATTCAACAAAAAAAGATTGGAATCATGTCAAACACCATAGAATTGTCATGAGAAGCATATTGCTACAGCAATATGCTATAAAAGTATTCATCCCGAGTAATTTGTGATATTCTATAAACCATCAACATGTATCGAAAATTTTCAAAAAATACCCAATAGCTCGGTTACATTTGTGAAGAAGTTTTTTAATTTATTACGTCTGTACTGACGCAACTTTTCGTCTCCAAAGCTCTAGATGAGCGTTGACCACTTGCTTCAAGGAGTAATCCACAGTTACCATTAAGTGGGTCTGCTGTCCAGTCTCGTCGCATTAAGTTTTCAAGGGGACCGCCAGGTAGCATCTCCCCGTACGCGTCTCTCTTACGTACCCCTGCGTCACTACCCAGCGGCCAGAATTTGAAAGGAAGTAAGAAAGTGGTAGGGTCCAGGGCACTTCACATGGGGTTGGACTAGCCCTTATGAAGCAGACAAACTCGTGTTGTCAGAACAAATTTCACACGAGATTATCAGGGGATCAATAGGAATCGAACGCGGACCTTCTTGGTCAAATGCGAGCGACTTCGCTCTGAGCCAACGAGCCAGGCCCAATTTACAGTGAAAATGAAAAACACAATTCCATGCGGTTATTGAAAATGATATATCACTACAACTTTGCATGTAAGATTTTAAAGTAGGAGATGCACACATGGGTACAAAAATATTTTTTGTGTCACATGCGCTACAACTTTGCGATGTTAGTACACGATTCACGATCATTATTAATGCCATTAACAATTCCAAAGGCATGGTGGAAACAAAAAGATTGATTTAATTTCCGCAGTTATACATAAGAGTCAATCTATCCCTAAGCCACCAAGTGATTAAACCTATAGTGTTGGAAAGTGCTTTCAATCTTCCGACCGCGTAAACGAAGCAGTAAACAACGATCGTGATCCTGAGTTTCTGTGAACAGACTCAACGTCACCTCATCTCATCACGCAGCAGCAAGTCCAAGATACGGGATTTTGATTTTTTCATTTCATTGAGTTATATTAAAAGACTTCATGTAATGCATTTAAGAACGTGGCTACTAACATTCTCGGAAATTTCAAACCGAAAACTCCGTATAGTTATACTATAAGACATACAATTGCAACATAAAATTAAAGTTAAATTTTTGTCACTTATCTATATTTTTTCTTAAGAATTTTGAACAAACGTGTCAAATATGGTGAATATTTTCGATGTTTGCTATGTTTGAGAAGCTATTTGTAATGAAGCTGCAGCATAACACTGATGGAATTCAGTGACAGAAACATTACATTGACCATACAAAACATGTCCAAATTTTATTCTCAACAACACGATGGATTCAAATATGTGCCCAATGTCTAAAATGTTTGTATTATTAAGGGAAAAACATAATATCGAATTAAAAAATTTACAGCATTCTTAATTTCACATTGTCATTCACTATACCAAAAGAAATAGAAATAAAAGCTTTTAATCCAGAGGGCATAAGAAAGGTAAAAATTGCCGTGTAGTATAATTAAACTAGGTGCTAGCACACATGCCGTGTAGTATAATTAAACTAGGTGCTAGTAACAGCACACACTTCCTAGCATTATTTCTAACTTAAGCGGTTTTCAAAATTGCAGAGTATTCAACGAAAAATAGACCTGCACTATTTTTTTAAAAAGTGTTCCAATTGTACAAAAACCTTAAGAAGAAATTGAAGCGATTTTTGAGACTGTTTTTTGACTTATATAACAGCCCAGCAGAAATTACTCCACAATACTCATTTAAACAAAAAAATGTACCTTGCATTTTTAAAGAATTGATTTTTTCGAAGAAAAAGTTTCTAAAAAACCGTTTTGCGGATTTGGTGGTATAAAGGTTGGATTATCGAGCTGTTGCTCCCGAGGTTGTGGCAGTGGCGGACGGTTGGTTCAAAACTTAGGGAGGCCAGACAAATTTAAGCACGTAATCATATTGTGAAATTGAAAGTAAATGGCCACTGGTTTATTGGTCAACTGAAATTGTCGATATTCGAAACAAAAAAAATAAATTTCATATTTCTCTTCTTTTAGGATTGCTTTTCGGCGAAAATTGCATTCCCAATAAAGATTTTATTGTGTCCACTGAAATACTGGGCCTGCCACACAACCACAGAGCACCCATTATCTGTGACCGCAACGGGCCTTAACAGCAGGAGGACAGACGCGCGAGCGTGCCCAATATCTCCAAAGCTGGACAAAACGAAACTATTATTTTCTTATTGGTTGAGGACGTTCTCATGGCAACAGGGAGGCGTTGTTTCGAGCGGATGAACATTTACGAGTATGGAGACAACCTCATGAATCCAAAGACCCTGCATGTCAATAGGGACTGTTCAAGCTGTTGGCGGCTCTGTGATAGTATGTGGCGTGTGCTTTTGGATGGATATGGGGCCCCTGATACATTTCGATACGACTTGACTTACGAACAGATGAAATGTACGTAAGCATCCTGTCTGGTCACTTGCACCCATTCATGTCCATTGTGCATCCCGTCGGACTTGGGCATTTCCGGTAAAACAATGCGACAGCCCACAAATCCAGAATTGCTACAAAGTGGCTCCAGGAATACTCTTATGAATTTCATTTCATAGCCTACCAAAATCCTCAGACATGATTGAGCATATTTGGGATGCCTTGCAACATGCTGTTCAGAAAAGATTTCCACACCCTCGTTCTTTTACAAGTTTAGTAATAATAATAATAATAATAATAATAATAATAATAATAATAATAATATCAATAATTAATAACATAAGAATAGTCCCAGTTTTGATAAACGAAGAATGTTGAAAGTAAATAATACATTACAAATAATACAAAATATTATACCATTGGGTTGATAATGACAGCTCGTGCCTGATACAATTTTGATACAATTTTTCAATTATTGAAACGTTTTTTAGTAATTTAACGTAATTTAGTCGTTATTAATTGCTTTGATTGTACTTTGATAAATATGATTAAATTAATTTATCCATTTAATATTATAGATTAAATTACTTAGGTCAGTTATAATTCAATTACAGTATACCTAAACTCAATATTGTATGTCTAAATCAGTAATAATTCATTTACACTGTAATTAAGCTCACTAATATAGAACAAACACACTTAGATAATTTTTATTGAGTTACAGTGTACCTAAACTCAATATTGTAAGTCATAATTTAGTGACTTGAAACACTTTCATTGTTCAAAATATTCTAGTCATCCATTTCATAAAACAATGAATGCATTGATACCAACATCTATTTCTCTTCATTTATATTAAAAATTCTCTTGAATTATACTAAGTTGGAAGTCATATGTTAAACTCTTTTTACCATACATTACATCCAATCGTGATATTAGGAATAATATTATGGAATGTCCTATATAGTTTCATAGAGTTTTTTGTGCACCATTACATGTTCTCCAATGTAAGTATTTATCAAATAAATGGGATATCTTGTAATACATAGAAATAATGATATCGCAATTTATAATTTTTTTTTATTATTATTATTATTATTATTATTATTATTATTATTATTATTATTATTATTATTATTATGTAATTCTCTTGAATATTGTAAATGAACGATACGCCTTTTTTAACCCGGCGGAGGAAAAGTGAAAAATCCTCACTTCAGTGGGAACGTTGGGCCTAATAGACCCACTAGTTATTAGACTCTATTTAATTCACGAATTAATTACAAAAATACTTTGTTCTAAAGTAAAAGATCCAAATAAATCATAGATTCAATGTCAAGCACAAAATATTTCCAAATTTTTAAAATTCTCTAACTATTGACAAAAACAAAATTGAAAATGAACGAAGATCAAACAAAAATGATATTGTAGCATTTCGTTAATAAATGTAATATTAACAAAGTATGTCTGCATGACTTAAACAAACATAATGATAGCATTTTTTACAGGAATGTTTTTTACAATATTCTTTTGCCCTTTTTTATTTCTCTTTACCTTTACGAGAAAGTGTTTTGGACCGACCAAAACTAAAAATAATTTGCATTTCTTAACTCTAAAATATCAATTTTATTTATAAAAAGTAGACTGCAAATAAATAAATATTACAAAAAATTAAGGTTTAATTTCCTTATTCTCAGTTCTCAAATTTCTTGTTCAAAATCTGTACTGCGCAAACATTTGAGTGCTAATAATGTATCAGCAAGTGCATGGATTGATAAACAATAAATTTTTCTAAAAGATTCTGTATTACTTCTAAATCATTCGGATTTAATGTGTTAAAATAACTCTTGAATGATCCGGCAATGTCATAAAAAATCACGGGAACGTTGAGTCTGTTGAATCCACCAACACGTTTAAGCGGGAATAGCACACCACGTTTTTTAAAAAAACTCAACCTAATGGTCGGCATCTGTTCAAGAAGATTCAGTTTGATGGTAGACTGGTGGATAAGTTAATAAAATATTTCGTTTACGGTCTGATAGACCCAATGTTCCAATTGCCGAGTTAACAAGCATTGGTGGTGTTATATTTCAAGATTCCGATGAAAATTGTTCATTTTGACAATTTTTAGTGAAATATTCTGTAAATAACAATGATCAAATTCACTTAAATATTTTTTGTTATCATCAAGTCTATTTGGAATACTACAAAAACGAAATATGGCATATCGTACTGTAAAGAATGATAATGCTTAGTATACCAATTTAATTTTTTTCAACAATTCCTAATAATTCAAACGCTTGTAAATCAAAAAAACAAATTCTGGAGATAGGATTTTTTATTGGATAACTTTAAATTCCATAGCATAAGAATATTCATAACTAGCGGACCCGACAGACTTCGTCCAGTCAAATAGATTTTTAATGACGGTTTTTTGTTCCTACATATTTTATAGTCTGGGCAAAAAATGTCCTGAACAGAACCGTCACCCTGGTGA
>BOPP01000200.1:135558-145784 GCA_017312745.1 Gryllus bimaculatus
CAGTCCATTCACACACGCGTCTCCTAACATCTAAAGATTTGAGCTCCCTTGGAGTAATCCTGCGTTTATTATACACCCCGCCACGCAGTCGCAGTCAGTCAGGCAATCGCCAATAGGTAGCCCTTCGCGTCGGGTCTCGTACGCGCCCGCGTCATACCTACCGCCAGAATCATGGGAAGGAAACCATCAATTTATTCACTATGACGAAGATGATCAATAGGCATTCGGAATAAGGAATTCTATGGAATTACTGTGGAAAATTTTTGCACTCGCCAGACATAAATATAATTATAATATATATATATATATACTCATATTATATATATATAATAGTTCTAAACATACCTCAACCTACTCGTACATTACCACCCACGGTAGCAGGCATGAACCGTAGAGGGTTTGTCAGAATTTTTGCTGCGTGAAGCGAAGCTTTTAAAAATCACGGGAGCGGGATTTCAGGGTGCCGAGAAAGGTTTGAACCCTTGACGCAAAATTCACACAGATTGCACACAGACGAAACGATAATTATATCATAAATCTTTTAGTGCATAAGTTAATGACGAACACAAGAATATAGAACACACGTGGTTTACCAAGGATGACAAAAACAGATAGAACCTCAAAACCATCATGTGAATGAAAAATATTTACTTCAAGATTGATACTCTGAACGTTAATTACCTAAACTACACTGGGAATTCCCTTGGAACAATATCTTAATTTGCTAATTGTCTTCAAATAACATTTCACATAAATCAGAAAATTCAATTAACATCTCTCGCTTCAAGATATTACATGTTAAATGAACAAAATGTGTAATAAGTGCACTACTCTAATTTCAATTTTACTGTGTCTGAAACTAGCGAGGAATTATACAGTGTCCTAAGTAGAATGTTATTGTAGGCAGGCAATAGCGCATCAATACGTGGGTCTCTATATAATATGTTAATTGTTGGCACCCGCGTCCAAATTCTTAACATTTTCCGTATACTGTTGTTTCCCTTGCCGAGTGATTATTTTCTGCGGTCTCTAACTGTTACCTCGTGGACTTTTGGCCTTGATGGTCGTGCGCTGGTCGCTGCCGTTGCGCGTTCGTCGTGCTCAGCGTCGTAAGAGAGGACGGGGATTCGCCTCTGCGCGTCTGCGGTTGCCTTCTTGCGTCCTCGTTCCGTTCTTCCCTGCCCAACGTTCCGTCTTCTGCCACGTTGCGCTGATCCTGGCTCTTCTTCTTCCTGCGCTGCTACCGGCGCTCTGACTACGCCACGTTGCGAAACGTCCTTGCACTTTACCGAATTCCTAGTGCAAGAATTCCTCCTGCGTTTTGCTCTGTCTACTTTTACAAGCCAGAAACTTTTAAATTGTTTCCTTCACACGGGTAACGGATTTACTTCCGTGTTGGATTAAGTTGAAGAAGACACTACTTAATTGCACTACCTCGCGGGACGACTAAGCTAGAACGTCTGTCGACGCGGAATACTCCGTACTAGTAGTGTTGCAACGGGCAACAATATCTAATGTTTAAGCGAAATGTGACTCGTATCGGAACGGTGATCAGAGAGCAGCTGCTTATCGACGCGTGGTGACCAGAAAAGGAGAGCTTCCCGCTTGCGGGTTCGCGTATTTATGGCACGGCGCCTGGGAAATTTTCGTGGAGGCGGCTACTTCCGGCTATCTCTACCCTTCACAACGAAACATTACCTTGGCGAATTCGCATTCGTTTAGGTACGGGCAGACGGTACCAGGGCTGCGCGTTTTAGTACCTGCGCTATTAACGCCTGTTATCCTCGCTGCTTGTAGTGTTAGCACATGAGACGTGGTGTTTATGGGTTGCAGCAATCCATAACGCCACATTATATAGTATTATATTGAACGACGAAGAACGTTCTTGCATTGTAAAGATCAAATTGATTATAATTCTAAGTTAACACAAGTACTGAATTGATCAGGAGCGTAACGCCGCCGGCCGCCGGCCGCTGCGACCAACGGGTCAAACAGGGGGGTTACGGGAGGCGAGCGGACGGTTGGGCAGTGGCGCGAGAGGCGCGAGTGCAACACGACGGGACAGTGCTGCATCAAACACAGAGTTATGGTGGTGCTAAGGAACAGTTTGAATTGGACTGTGGCTCGTAAGTGAGAGATAGATCTGATGAAGAGTTTGAATATCAGGTGATTAGGGAAAGTGGAAATTGCGCACCTAGGACGGAGATCAAAAACATTAAGTAAGGAATTTCGTGTGGCCGACGGACACCTGTATATTCTCCGCCCGGATCTGTATGCCAGCAGCTGGCGTACTGTGCAGACATTCGCTGCGAGATTGAGAAGAATTACTGAAGACCGGAACTGCCGGCTGGCGCAATCGGCATCGGGCGTGATAATATAATGGAGGACTGCTTATGCTGGCGGAGGTGGATCCGGCGAGTGTTGCCGTTTTACGTTTGGGGACCAGGGAGTCGATACCGAGGGGAGCGAATTTCCCGACAGACTTCGGGGCGACCGAAGGTTGCCGGAAGACGCCGCCGCGCGTCTGCCAGGCGGCCCCGCTCATATCCAACCAGCGTGGCTTTAAACGCAAGTAGCGTTGAATTGTGCATGATTCCAAAGGCCTTGCCGCATATGCGTTTTGTAAATAATGTTGTAAAGAGTGTTTCAATTATTAAAATATTTAAATGCACATAAAGAATTTCTTATGCTATAATGATCATCTTCCAATGCAGCGCCAAACCCCTGGAAGCCCATTCACGAAAATGTACCCGTCCTTTATAAAATTTATTTGGCCTTAGAGTACCGCTTCCCAGGTACGTCACAATATGCGAAGCAAGTACCATTAAAATAATATAAAATTCTACAAAATCAGCAAAAATTACGTAAAAAGGTAAAAAAATGACTTTGTAGTTGAATTCGACGAAAAATGAAAAAAAATCACCTATAAAAATAGGTAATTTCGTTTCGTCATAACATAAAATAAATTTGTATACTAAAGGGCGTTGTTCTAAAATGAAAAAAAGAAATTTCATTAAAATACGCTCCCTATTGATGGGTAAAACATTTTCTTGTTTATACTTTGGAAGCAATGTTCTTTTCCACTGAAAGAGATGATTCAAACTACGGAGCAGGAATGTTCTAGCAGAGCAGTGGTATATACAGACTTTTCAATGTCGTTTGCCGAAAATGTACTTATTTTGTAATTAATGTAGGAACCTTTTTTTACAAACTATTTTCAACAATATTTTAAAATATTCATTTTTATTATATTGCAATAAATTGACACTTTTATACAAAATTATTTAATAGTAAAAATAAAAAAAATATGTTTGTCCAAAAATACTAAAAAAAAGGTGAGGCAGAATTTATAATTGAAAAAATTCTAATTGATTTTTAATCAATTAAAAAAATTAAAAATAAATACGAAGGCTGTACCTTTCAATGTGCGAAATATCAAAATGTTCAAGTTGACCATTTTCAAGAAAAGATGCATCAATAATAGCAAATTTAACGTCAATGGTACCCTCTCCTCTTAAGTATCAAAAGTATGATAAAAAATTACTCTATGTCATAGAAAATTGTCTAAAGAATACAGATCGTCTCATTACATTTAAAAAATCTAAAATCCGCTAAGATATAGCGTTAAATGTAAAAAAGTAGCCAAACCAAATTTTTCGATACTACTTCACTATAGTAACATAAATAATTACATAAATATGTTTTTCTATGATATTTCGGGAGTAGAATAAGATATTATCCCATTCTAGTTTGATCGTGGGCCAAATTCACCGATTTTATTTCGCTATGCCCCTTATTGTATGTTGGTTGCCATTGCGTCTGCAGTGTGTCGCTGCCTTCCTTTTCCACTGGAAGCCCCCGAGGAAGAATCAACTTTGACCGCACTTTTAACAGGGGAGAAAGGAGCTTGGGTATTGTATCCTTGTCGAAATCCGCTAGCAGCAGGGTTGGAAGGAGGGGGAAGTTTATCGACTTGAACTGCAGACGAGGGAGGCTGTGGGAGGCGGCGGCATCCGCGCGAGAGGGGACAGCGAGTGGGTGACAGGGCAAAATGAGGAAGGAAGATCGTCTTCGCTCGCTCGGCTCGGCTCCCTGCGGCGCGCTTCACGTCATGCCAGGGACACGCGTGCCGTGCCACGGAGCTTTATGCAAATAATAACGGGGCCCTTAGGGAATGGCCACATTACATGGGATCCCAAGACGAGTCTCGTGGGGCCAACGCCTTTTTTGGCGCTTAACAAGTCTTTACGCACGTTCCGTAGGAGCCAATCACGGAAATAGTGGCGAAGCGGTAGGTACCCTCGCTAGGTGGTTGGGACAAGCTCTCTTGCTGATTCGTGCCTATCGATTGCGAGAAACATTAAATTCATGCAATTTTTTGTGTAGAAAGAATTTTTTTCAAACCAACCTTAGGGTGCTTAATAATCGGTCAACATCGTGTAAAGTGGCGTTAGGAAAAATTAAAACAATAGTATAAATTAACGATTTCTGATTGTAATAATGGACGATGAATATTAGAGGCAGTGCCATGAAGTTAGTGAAATAATAATACGGAAGGTAGACACGTGTGTCGGAATGAAAGAACATAGTGTGAGAATGCTGGCTGTCTTAGGCGATTGGCGTGTTTGAACAAAGGGAACGACCAGTACCCAAGGAATATGGTATCGTGCGAAGCTGAAGGTCCGATGCGGCCTGCATTTGGAGGGGAGGTTGGAGGAGCAACGGCGCGAGCGGCTGTTACGAACGGTAGCGGCGCTTCAAGGCCACCCGGCGGCTGTGTGCCGACCACGAGCGACGCTTCGCACCGCGAATGGGTGTTGCGACTGTGAGGAAGCGGGTCCTGTAAGGCTAGAGTCAGATTTTGTTTATATTTCGAGTCATGGAGTGATTACAAGGATGATCAGGTTTCGGAGCGAGGGGAATGTTAAATATGATGAGGGGCGGAAGATAAGAATATTTTTCGCGTTATGTAGATATTTTTTTGTTTGTAAAAAAGTAAATTTTCATTCATTACAGTCATGCAAGGGTGATATATGGTCATGGTGTACAGTACAGAGAGGTTTGGACTCCATTGATTTCAACACACTTGGTCTATTTTGCTTCCAGTGGTCACATGCCCTCAGAATTGAAGGAAACATTTTGAGTGATCAGACACCCAGTTGCAGCATCTTTAATTGCTTCATCGTCATGAAAACGTCCACACATAATGTTTTCATGTTTTGAAACAGAAAGTAGTCACTGGAAGCCAGTTCTGGACTATATGGAGGATAGTTAAGTTGTTCGAAGCCAAACCATACCAAGACATGTCCCAACTTGCCTGTCAACGCTCCTATCCAAAAATGCCATAATATATCGAGGTAGATAACTTATTAAACGTCCCTCGCATTGTTTTCCGCGATTCTCGGGTTTCACACTTTGTAAAATAGAGTTCCTTACGGGTGGGTGCAATGCCCTTGCCTTGCACAGAACTCGATGGCTCGGATGAGTGATTAATGGTTCGATCACATGCTTGCTGTACTTCAGGATCTTTTTCTTTTAATGCCAACTCATCTCTCAGTGTGTCGGGACAAAGGAGTCTGTGACATGTGAAAGAAGGAAATCTTCCTCCCTAAATTTGAATTTGTCAATGGCTACAATACCACAGAGTTAAAAAGCTTTCACAGCATTTTCAGTCTCACGTTTCATGTTTGCTTTACCCAACAGTTTCGCTACCGGGAATTAGGTGATAAGTCTTCCTGGATTACTCACCTTCCACTGGTAAACGCTGTCGAAATCTTTCAGAGGTATGAAGAAAGGCATATCTAACGGCTGCTATATTTATTTGCATGATTGAGATGGGGTCATTGATACAGAAGCTGAAGTACAGTACTTGTTACAGGTTCTTTAAAACTATACAATACAAATGGTAAATAATATATAAAATGTCGTTGTTACAATTAATATTACTTTCCTGTTGGATGTTCGCTATAATTTCTAATTGTATAGAAACAGTTGTAGAGCAGAAAATATATTACTTGGGACTTAAACTTTTGTACCGAATTTATTAGTTTAATGACATCTGGCAAAATGTTGTAAAATAATGTATATGTGTGTGGATTTTTTGTGGTGAGCTGTTGATATTGTCACCTGATGAATATGATTAATACGTCAAGTGTTGTAGTTATAGACATCAGCATTTGCTGAAAATATATTCCCGCCGTTAAGTCATTTTTGACAAAAACCACTGATTGATATATCAAGAGACAAGGTTAATTAGGGTAAAATACCAAGATTAATAAAGAGAGGCTTATAAGAATTTTATGGGTAAAATTTGCTTATTATTCGTACAATTCTTTTTTGTTATTTAAAAGTCTGGGAGTTATAAGATGTACGTTTCCAGAATATTATGCCATATCTCACGTGGGAATGAACATTCACGAAATTATACACAACGAGCAGTGTAGAAGATGACTAAGTTTGAAAGAATTCTGAAAGCTGTCATAAATAACTTTATTTAATGTTCAATTAATTTAAATGGACGTTTCATTTAAGGTTTGACTGAATTGAAAAGCCTAAAAATGTTCTTACCTTAGTTTTATCAGAACATCAGTCAATGGCACACCGTTCATTTTAAATGTAACACAGAGCTATTTATATGAAATGGGAAACTGCATTAAAACCTTTTTCTTTTCATTTACTATTAATTCGTTATTACGGAAGAAATTTGAAATATCTGATATTGCATAATTTACGGTTTCTTTATTGCAAAGAATATTTGTACCGCAAAAAGAACTTTCTTTACTATCGTCGAGAGCATATCTCATAATTATAGTAAGAGAATAAGGCCAAAATCGATCCCTGTGAGACTACACATGCAATTGGCAAAGAACCGGAAAAGTGTGTACATAGTCTTCTATTATTCCAGGAAGGTATTTCTACTCTCTATTCCATACGAAGGTAATTTTGAAAGTTAAATGTTATGATTAATGACGTCCAAAGCTTTTGAAAGATCTGAAAATACTCCAATACGTGCTTCATTTCATCTATGAATAAGGCGACATCTTTAAGAAAAGAAAATATCGCTGTTTCCGTAGATTTTGATTTTCGAAATCTATGTTCGCAACCTGAAAACGCGCCGTGTTTACAAAGAAGGTTTTTCATTCGTACGTAAAAAATTCTCTGGTGAATAATTTTGAATTTCATTTTGTTGTCTTTCTTGAAGAGGCACGAAAAGCTGTTTTAAAAATATCTGGAAAAATTCCTGGGCATAAGGATTCACTAAATATGTGAGTTAACGTGTGGATAATGGCGGGCGCGCAAACCTTTACAATCCAGAAATTCATCTAAACTGGCCGAATATTTATTTTTTAGTCTACCGATTATTTTGAGTATATCACAGGAAGAAGTTTCGGAAACAAGCACCGTACTTAACATTTTTGGGGAAACGTCTGATGCCGAATTTTGTGGCTGAGGTGTGCTGCTTACTGAGATCGACAGCAATACTCGAAAAGTATTGGTTAAAGAGACTAATAACTGTTGCTTGATCTTTCACATTTCTATTGTTTTTATTAACAATATTCTCAGCAAGGTTTCTAGTTGATTTGGTCGATTTTTTGTACAATATTCCATATTGCTTTTGTTTCATTATTTGAGTTCAAAATGTCCTGATCATATTTCATGATTTTAGCCTAACTGATGATTTATCTTAACAATGACTTGTATTTTTTTAAATAGAGGAGAAAATCTTGGAGGAGAAAAGAAAAAAATCGTTTGTTTTTACACTGTCATAATTCGTTGTGTTATCCAAAAAAATATTGTCCGCGAAATAATTAATTTTCTTTTTTAAGAGGAAACAAATGTTAAAATGAAATGAGAGCGTTGAAAAAAAATTATATTTCGTTTGTATCAACAGTATTGTAAGCCTATTCTCTTACTTCTCTTCGTCCTCTAACTCTTACTGCAAGTAATTGATGAATATTTTTATTTTATTTTAGTAATCAATGTAGTCATATGTGTATTTATTATTGTGTCAGTGTTTGCAATTCTCATAATGGTAAGATCACTGAATCCTAAATCTTTTGTTTCAATTTCATATGGAGTAGTTTTTTTGTTAAATATTATTTGATCGATTACCTTATTTGCATTTATTTTGATCAATGTAGGTATATGTATTGTAGTATCTAAACTGAAGGAATTAATTAAATGGCGAAACTGCTCTTTCTTGCAAGATACGAACAGAAAATCAGTATGTTAAAATTTTCGCTTTCAACTATGCATTCAAAAAAGCGATTGCTGCTTTTGTTTAATGTTATCTGCAATTTTTAAGGAACATTATATAATATTCTGCTCTCTTTGATGGAGGCCTGTAGATGCTATATAAATTAGATGCTAGATATTATTTCTAACGTAAATGCAAGAACCCCCATATGCAGGGCCTTTATGCGATTTCTTTCCAGTTCAATAATAGCGATTTTAAAGTTTGTTTATTTAAAAACGAACCTGGCATTTACCAAATTCCAATGTTCTGTAAAGCAAAGAACATCCATTTTATTAGCATCGCTCTGTAGAGCTGCTTCGATAAAATCAGTTTTATTTATATGGGATTGAACGTTATGGTGCAGTATGTTTATCTTTTGCAAGTACCTACATGGATGTTTTTCTATTGCATCTGACTGTAGTTGCTATATATTTACTCCACTTTTACCTAGCGTGTGTGATCGAAGGTTGTAGTGTGTCCCGGCAGTGACAGATTGTGACGAAACTGAGGCATCAGGTGTAGGAGAATTGGTAGTGAGAGTGGGAGAAACCGGGAGAAGGATGAGAGGAGGAGATAGTACATCCTGGAAGTTAGCAGGACCATTTCATCCAATCAGAAAACTGCATAGTCCATAATTTTCCACATTTTTTGCCGTTTTTAAGATGTGGAAAAGAAAAATTGGCCGTGGGTCATTTTCTCAAAAAAAATCTGTGTTCATGCTAACTTCCAATGGAAGTTAGCAGGACCATACCTCTAAATCAGTTAATATTGCAAGTATATACACAAAACTGTACTCCAAATTTGCCGCTTTTTATTTACAAACGATTAGTGAAGAAATCAAACTGATATCTCCATTCTTTCAAAAAATATTAACAAATAAACAAAAACTGAAAGATACGCTCCTTTTGCAAGCGCATTCGAAGAAGAAATGAGACGTCCCCTGTAATTCATCAGCCGTAACAATTCATACTCTCGAAACTATTTGCCGTAAACCATAAGTTAACATAATCTCTAAACAAAACTTTTGCCTCGGACCGATTCGACTCAACTACTGTGACGTAGTGAATAAGAAATAATGTCAATAACAAAATAAAAAATATATATTCAAAGATTATGTACAAGTTACAATAAATTGCTAATATTAAAACACTCCGGCAACCTTTTCCTTTCAGAACACTGCTTTACGCAGAAAAAATACAAGCCACGCGTGATGCGAGCTGTCGAGACATCTCGTGACAATTACCGTCACATGGCCTGACGCGCAAAATTTAACCCGGTCGTGGCGACCGTGTGCCTACAGCACGCGAGATCGTCTGGCCCTTACTCTCCGGACATCTCGCCTCACTCCTACACACCTTGTACATACACGTACAAGCTCCCGATGCAAACTGAATGGAGGCGCGGACGCAGATGGCGCTGGTTAAATAGTTGAGGCTGACACCCACCAGTTCCATAGATAGGCTCGCTGGCCAGAGCTTGGTTACGCCCACCACAGGATTCTCAGGTTGGCTCGCCTGCTTCGTAAGCGAGGCTCGCAGGCTAGCATCCTCGGAGTTTACAGACTACGGTATTTTAGGCTCTGCGGCTTCTCCTGAGTCAACCGCCAGAGCGCAACTCCGGAAGTTCAGGCTCAACCCCTTCCTCCGCCGCTAGCGTAACTTACCGACCTAACGGTTCTGGCCCTCGTGTTAACGACGCCACACTACCCGGGTTCGAATCCCAGAGTTTACTCTCTTACAAGAGCTCTGCTCATGTAAAGACGTCCGTTCCTCCTAAACCATCAGCCATAAAAATTAATACTCTACGCCAGAATTTGCCGTAATTAAGTGCTAAACATAAACTGTTATAAAAAAAATTTGCCGCGGACCGGTTAATCTCAATTACGCGGGTTCGAATCCCTCAATGCCGCTCTAAGGAACGTCCTGTGCAGGTAAAGAAGACCATACCTCCTGAACATGCAGCCATAACGACTCATAATCTACACCATATT
>BOPP01000200.1:145809-172846 GCA_017312745.1 Gryllus bimaculatus
TAAAATGTTAGATTAATGACGTCCCAAGCTTTGAAAGATCTGAAAATACTCCAATACGTGCTTCATTTCATCTATGAATAAGGCGACATCTTTAAGAAAAGAAAATATCGCTGTTTCCGTAGATTTTGATTTTCGAATCTATGTTCGCAACCTGAAAACGCGCCGTGTTTACAAAGAAGGTTTTCATTCGTACGTAAAAAATTCTCTGGTGAATAATTTTGATTTCATTTTGTTGTCTTTCTTGAAGAGGCACGAAAAGCTGTTTTAAAAATATCTGGAAAATTCCTGGGCATAAGGATTCACTAAATATGTGAGTTAACGTGTGGATAATGGCGGCGCGCAAACCTTTACAATCCAGAAATTCATCTAAACTGGCCGAATATTATTTTTTAGTCTACCGATTATTTTGAGTATATCACAGGAAGAAGTTTCGGAAACAAGCACCGTACTTAACATTTTTGGGGAAACGTCTGATGCCGAATTTTGTGGCTGAGGTGTGCTGCTTACTGAGATCGACAGCAATACTCGAAAGTATTGGTTAAAGAGACTAATAACTGTTGCTTGATCTTTCACATTTCTATTGTTTTATTAACAATTATCTCAGCAAGTTTCTAGTTGATTTGGTCGATTTTTTGTACAATATTCCATATGCTTTTGTTCATTATTTGAGTCAAAATGTCCTGATCATATTTCATGATTTTAGCCTAACTGATGATTTATCTAACAATGACTTGTATTTTTTAAATAGAGGGAGAAAATCTTGGAGAGAAAAGAAAAAAATCGTTTGTTTTTACACTTTCATAATTCGTGTGTTATCCAAAAAATATTGTCCGCGAAATAATTAATTTTCTTTTTAAGAGGAAACAAATGTTAAAATGAAATGAGAGCGTTGAAAAAAATTATATTTCGTTTGTATCAACAGTATTGTAAGCCTATTCTCTTACTTCTCTTCTCCTCTAACTCTTACTGCAAGTAATGATGAATATTTTTATTTTATTTAGTAACAATGTAGTCATATGTGTATTTATTATTGTGTCAGTGTTTGCAATTCTCATATGGTAAGACACTGAATCCTAAATCTTTTGTTTCAATTTCATATGGAGTAGTTTTTTTGTTAAATATTATTTGATCGATTACCTTATTTGCATTATTTTGATCATGTAGGTATATGTATTGTAGTATCTAAACTGAAGGAATTAATTAAATGGCGAAACTGCTCTTTCTTGCAAGATACGAACAGAAATCAGTATGTTAAAATTTTCGCTTTCAACTATGCATTCAAAAAAGCGATTGCTGCTTTTGTTAATGTTATCTGCAATTTTTAAGGAACATTATATATATTCTGCTCTCTTGATGGAGGCCTGTAGATGCTATATAAATTAGATGCTAGATATTATTTCTAACGTAAATGCAAGAACCCCCATATGCACGGGCCTTTATGCGATTTCTTTCCAGTTCAATAATAGCGATTTTAAAGTTTGTTTATTTAAAACGAACCTGGCATTTACCAAATTCCAAGTTCTGTAAAGCAAAAAACATCCATTTTATTAGCATCGCTCTGTAGAGCTGCTTCGATAAAATCAGTTTTATTTATATGGGATTGAACGTTATGGTGCAGTATGTTTATCTTTTGCAAGTACCTACATGGATGTTTTTCTATTGCATCTGACTGTAGTTGCTATATATTTACTCCACTTTTACCTAGCGTGTGTGATCGAAGGTTGTGTGTGTCCGGCAGTGACAGATTGTGACGAAACTGAGGCATCAGGTGTAGAGAATTGGTAGTGAGAGTGGAGAAACCGGAGAAGGATGAGAGAGGAGATAGTACATCCTGGAAGTTAGCAGGACCATTTTCTCCAATCAGAAAACTGCATAGTCATAATTTTCCACATTTTTTGCCGTTTTTAAGATGTGGAAAAGAAAAATTGGCCGTGGGTCATTTTCTCAAAAAAAATCTGTGTTCTGCTAACTTCCAATGGAAGTTAGCAGGACCATACCTCTAAATCAGTTAATATTGCAAGTATATACACAAAACTGTACTCCAAATTTGCCGCTTTTTATTTACAAACGATTAGTGAAGAAATCAAACTGATATCTCCATTCTTTCAAAAAATATTAACAAATAAACAAAACTGAAAGATACGCTCCTTTTGCAAGCGCATTCGAAGAAGAAATGAGACGTCCCCTGTAATTCATCAGCCGTAACAATTCATACTCTTCGCAACATTTGCCGTAAACCATAATCTTAAACATAATCTCTAAACAAAACTTTTGCCTCGGACCGATTCGACTCACTACTGTGACGTAGTAAATAAGAAATAAATGTCAATAACAAAATAAAAATAATATATTCAAAGATTATGTACAAGTTACAATAAATTGCTAATATTAAAACACTCCGGCAACCTTTTCCTTTAGAACACTGCTTTACCGCAGAAAAATACAACCACGCGTGATGCGAGCTGTCGGACACGTCCCGTGACAATTACCGTCACATGGCCTGACGCCAAAATTTAACCGGTCGTGCGACCGTGTGCCTACAGCACGCGAGATCGTCTGGCCCTTACTCCCGGACATCTCCCCTCACTCCTACACACCTTGTACATACACGTACAAGCTCCCCGATGCAAACTGAATGAGAGCGCGGACGCAGATGGCGCTGCGTTAAATAGTTGAGGCTGACACCCACCATGTTCCATAGATAGCTCGCTGGCCAGCAGCTGTTTACGCCCACACACAGGATTCTCAGGTTGGCTCGCCTGCTTCGTAAGCGAGGCTCGCAGGCTAGCATCCTCGAGTTTACAGACTACGGTATTTAGGCTCTGCGGCTTACCTGAGTCAACCGCCAGAGCGCAAACTCCCGGAAGTTCAGGCTCAACCCCTTCCTCCCCCGCAGCGTACTTTCACCGACTAACGGTTCTGGCCCTCGTGTTAACGGACGCCACACTACCCGGGTTCGAATCCCAGAGTTTACTCTCTTACAAGAGCTCTGCTCATGTAAAGACGTCCGTTCCTCCTAAACCATCAGCCATAAAAATTAATACTCTACGCCAGAATTTGCCGTAATTAAGTGCTAAACATAAACTGTTATAAAAAAAATTTGCCGCGGACCGTTAATCTCAATTACGCGGGTCGAATCCCTCAATGGCGCTCTAAGGAACGTCCTGTGCAGGTAAAGAAGACAAACCTCCTGAACATGCAGCCATAAACACTCATAATCTACACCATATTCTGACGCAATTAAGTACTAATTACAATTCGTAACAAAAGAACTTCTCCGACCGGTTAGAACATATTATCGGGTTCGAAACCCAGATTTCGCCTTCCTACGAGAGCCCTGAGCACGTGAGAAGTTCGAAAATAAGCAGCCGCGTTCCTCCTAAACTACCAGCCATATCAATGCATACTCTACTGCAAAATTTGATGCAAACAAGTATTCAATAAAAATGTATTACGAAATTTACCGCGGAGCGGTTAAGATTATAATATCCCGGTTCGAATCCCAGATTTCGCCCTCTTTCAAGAGCAAAGTGATGTTAAGAAGCCCAATCTTCCTCCTAAACTATCATCCATATCAATTCATACTCAACGTCAAAATTTAATGCAAACAAGTATTCAATAAAAACTGCAGCAAGAAAATTTGCCGCGGACCGCTTAGATTACATTACCCGGGTTCGAATCCTAGATTTCGCCATCATACAAGAGCTCTGTGAAATTTAAGAAGCCCGTTCCTCCTAAACTATCAGCCATATCAATGCATACTCTACTGCAAAATTTGATGCAAAAAAGTATTCAATAAATTATGTAACAAGAAAATTTGCCGCGGACCGGTAGATTATATTATCCGGGTTCGCATCCCAGATTTCGCCCTCTTACAAGTGCTCTGCCTAAGTTAAGAACCTCAAACCTCCTAAACCAGCCGCCATAACAATTCAAAGATGGAAATTCATTCGATGGAAAGCCCAGCGGAAATTATGAAGACCGTACCTTCTTCTAAACCATTAGCCCTAACAATTCATACTCGTCGCCAATATTTGATACAACAGGTATTAAATGATATCTGTAAAAAAAATTGCCGCGAACCTGTTAGAGTATATTACCTGGGTGCGAATCCCAGATTTCGCCTTTATACAAGAGCACTGCGAAATTTTATGTAGCCCGTTCCTCCTAAACTATCAGCCATAACATTTCATTCTCTATGCCAACATTTGCAGTAAATGAGTGCTAAATATAATCTATAACAGGAAAAGTGCTTCGACACTTTTAGTTTCAATTACCCGGGTTCGAATCGCAGAATTCGCTCCTTTTCAATATGATATTATTTGAATATTTGTTTTTGATGAACACATTTGATTAAGAGAAAAATGTATCTTCATAGTTGTACGATTGTACGAATTGTAAGACATCGAACAAATTGTGAAATTTTCCAAATTTCGAGAAATGTGTGGGTTTAACGAAAATGAGATCTGATCTAATCATGCAGGCATCTGCATAGAGTCAATTCTCAAGAACCCACAGAAAGACCAGGAACATTCAGTAGTAGTATTTGAAATCATGCGTCGGAAAACGGCGAATTTTCGACACAAAAACTTTTATTGCCGGACCCTGGTACGGATAACCTGAATAAATCCAGTTGCTAAATATAGAAAAAAATCCTCTAACACGTTGTGTAGGCAGAATGTTTTATGGGTCCTTGATACCGAAATCTCGATTGACAGCAAAACATTTGTCCGACCGACCGTCTGCTTGTCTGCTTATCCGTCAGTTCGTCTCTTCGTCTGTCCGTCTGCGCCCTTCGCGCATAAACCTTTCAGCCGATTTTCTCCCAAATTGATATACCCCAATTGTTCTAGCTGATGTCGCGTTACTTTAAATGAAGCCCTTGGGACATTTTAAAATTTTCAAAAAAATGGCTCCAATGTTTTTATTAATTTTTTTGTTTAATAGTGCAAAGGTCGTTTAAGAGGGTGGTGCAGGTCCAATTTGCATAGTCATCCCCGATTTTTCGAAAATAAAAAAAAAACACTTTAAAATTGGACAAAAAGAAAGTCTGTTATAAAAAATTACCTCTTCAGAAAAGGTTATATACATTTTTTTGAAAAACAACTAGTTTTTCGTATTACCGATAGAAATTTACGAAGAAAAAATATCTAAAAATCTACTTCACATTTTTTCTTTAAATTTTCTCCACATATGTAATAAGGAACGGTAAGAATAGCTGTAGTCTAATTTTCGGGTATTGCTCTTTTTTTTCGAAAATTGAAAAAAACAAAAAAACAAAAAACAAAACTTCAAAATTAAAGATAAAGATTACTCCTTCTGTAATCAGTTCCTTCAGTAAGTTCATGCACATTTTTTTAAAAACTTATAGTAGTTTTCGTGCAATACTGCGTGAAATATGTACAATTTAAATAATGACACATACAAGATTTTCTAAAAACGGTTCCAAATTATTTTTTTAACTTTTGGTAGGGATAGTACCGAATGCACTCTAAGACATGACATAAACGCCATAGTACTCTATTCTTTGTTTATATTCAAAATATATAAACTGAAATTTTTGATTAGCCTCCCACGCCGTTAATATTTATATCAGCGCTGATTTGTCCACATTATTGTATTTACGAGTGCATGTGCTTTAAATAATGTCAGAGATATTTTCTCGAAAACGCAACAGTTTTCTGTGAAAATGAGCTCAAAATACTGGATTTCAGAAACGCTCAAATGCCATTTTCTCAAAAGCGGCTCCAATTTTTTCTGTAAACGTTTCGAACGGATAGTGATTATTGCACTCATTAATATGACGAAAAGTTAATTTTGAGGACTTTTTCCCAAAATTACGCAATTTTTTTAAACATCTCTCACGCGATCTCTCACGTTCATCTGAGAGAGGTGGCGCTGGGTCTTTTGTGTCCTGTGTTACAATATCATTTGCCTGAAAGATATGAGCACTTTGCGACTGTACCATGTGTTCTTGGAAGAGCGATAACAGCCGACCCGTCGCGCAAACTGATCCGTCTGACCCCGCGCCACCACTTCCGCCGGCAGCGCGAAGGGCTTTCAGCAGTGCTACCGTCTTGCTCGTACATTGCTTGAATGTGTCTACGAGAAGTGTATTGTTTATTTATTTGACATTATGAATAATTTGGGTTACGAAAGAGAATGTTACCTCAATATCCTCATTGTGCAAGCAAACGATGTATCTGTAGGACCAAGGCGACAGTACTAGTAGAGTCTTTCAATTACCCTTGTTCACCAAAGCATGCAATACAGATTTCAAATAAGTACATTACCGAAGCAGCTGATGTCAAAAATCAAACTATTCATTGTTACTAAAGAGGAATAACCCGCGGAAGTAGAAATCTCTCAAAAAATTAAAAAAAAGATGACATGCATGCCCTATAATATAAACAGGAAAACAAAAGTTTTTTGTGCTAAATGCAGAAAACGATCTTGCAAAGCCGATCCGGTGGCCGACAACGCTAAGGCAGTAGTGCCGTAGCGTTCTTGGACGGAAGGATCGCGGGTTCGAGTCACGCCTTGAGCATGGTTGTATTGTGTTCGTCCTTTCACCCCATATCAACATCATATCGTGTCATTCTCACAGTTATATATTCTTTTCCAATTTTTAAATGTAAAAATTAATTTATTAATATCTAAAACACCAATATGAACATCTTATATTTCGTACTCTTTCCAAATTTTTCTGATTGGTTCTAAGCCATTTTCAATAAATTGTTTACTTATTTTTGTGTGAGACAATGTTAGAAAACTAAAAACTTACTGTATTTTCAGATACTTTTGTCGTCGAAATATTCAGAAAAATGTTAATGGAGTCGCTACATAAAATAAAAGATAAACGACAATTTTGTCCTTTAATATAAAAATATATAATAATATATTTTTTAAATTATACAATTGCATGTTTATTTATAATAGTACATTATGATAATACTACCTTATAAATTATTTATCATCATTAAAATAATTAATTTCAAACTTATTTGTTGCCAAATATACTATTATAAAGAAATAACTTAAAGGAATCGGAAATGTCCTCGCGCCACCTCAGGCAACCCCACTTCTCCACGGTTAATATGCACATTTCCAGCAATTTTTAAAGGCTAATTTATTTGTGAGTAAAATTGCTTTAAAAGACTTGTAATGAACTTTTTCGAAAACTCAAAAATTTTTTGTGAAAAAGAGCTTCAAATTTCGAATTTTCAATAGCGTTTAAACGCCATTATCTTGTAAAGGGGTTCAAATTTTTCAAAGAAAACTGCCATTTAGGACCAAACTTTACTGTTCTTTAAAAAGCTTGAAATAATATTTCCGTTCTACTATTAGGAAACCGAAAAATTAAGAAAACGTCCAAAAAACGCACTTCAGGCGGCGATAGATGGCAGCTGGCAAGGGTATGTGGCATGTCCGAATAGCTAGCCGGGACCAAACGAAATAGAAAACTAATACGGGAAAGTCTGTGCCATCCTGTAGCACCACTGGATTTTTCTTTGACTTGCGGCCTTATCAGTGGTGTTCCACATGCCTGTTCATACTCCGTAATAATTGCAGTGTGTGCAGTTTCCTTTCAAGTCCTAATGTTTGAAAACTACGATTTATTTAACACTGTGTCATATATAACACATATTTTTCACCGATTTTCACGAAACTCATTTGATTGAGAAACTAAGTAGTCTTTCTCAGATATTTCTTCTGTGGAGCTCATTTCTTTCGTGAACACAGTAATTAACTGAATCAGCTGGGCAATCAACCTTCACGAATTCGCTTCTCACGATACGAGTATGAATCGATTTCCCCAACGTTCTGCAACAAATATTTACTTCTTTTCCCTACATTTACTTCCTAGTAAAAGTAAAAGGTTATGCACACCAAATGAAGTAATGCGTTTGCTCGATAGTAAATGCTTTTATCATTCATTTCAGACTTAAAGTAAAATCTAGGTTTTTATTTACATTACCCCATATTTTTTACCCCTCCTTGATACATACGTGGAGAAAATGTGAAGAAAGAATTTGGAGCGGTTTTTTGAGAAAAAAAGTTTTAAAAAATTAAAAATTGCCTATATCGAGGAAAGTTACTGCTTTTTTCGAAAAATTAAACATTATGTCAAGGCGTGTCTTTAAAAAACAGATTTCATTGAGGAGAACAGCTTAATCTTCAATATTTTAGTTGAAGGAAGACACCTAAAAAATTGCACGTTTGCAATTTTCTAAAAATCAGGGATTTAAACGAACATGGGACCTGCATCACACTCTCACTTTTACGTTATCCGAGGATAATATTTAATAAAAAAATGTGGAGCCATTTTTTAGAAAATTGTGAAAAATTTTATAAAGCTTTGGGGAAAATACCTTCAAAAATTAAAATATAGTTTTGAAATTCCCACAGACGTTCGTTCAGGTCGATCGGGTAACATCATCTTTCAGCCCCTAATTAAGACAGTTTTTCCGTCAAGCAATTGTGAAGGACCCACTGAAAACGATTCCATCTTCACCACGTGTTAGAGGAAGAAATTTACTATACGTAAGACTTACGGTATCAGAACCCGACGATAAGAGATTTTCTGTCGGAAATTCGCAGTTTTCCGGGGTACGATTGCAATTAAATTCGTAAGGGCGAGAAAGTAAAATATATCAAACCATGGTTCAATGTGTCCTCTACGTTCTTGTCTTATGTGTTTGTATATTACTTTCTCGTGTTCATACATATGCACGTAATTCATTATATAGAGCTGGGTTGCGAAAGTCACATGTGTTCGTCTTGGAAGCACCTTGTTCAAGACAAGACACCGTTCCTCCTAAACCATCAGCCTGAACCATTGATTCTCGAAACCGAAATTTGCCGTAAACAAGTACTTCATATAATCTGTAATAAAAACAGATGCTGCGGACCGGTTAGCTTTAATTATCAGGGCTCGAATTCAGAATAGCAATTTTACAAAATCCTTGCGCAAATTAAGAATACTTCACAAATTCTTACACAAGACACCCATTTATTTAATAACAGGTTGTTTAAATTAATTACGCCGACCTGTTGGTTTTTAAAATCAGCCAACGTTTTGTAACTACATAACATATCATTAAAAAAAATTTAAAATTCTTTAAACTACGCTTTACCGGTGAACCACAGAATTACAACTTTCATTTTGTTACTACACCTTTATATTTATTAAACAAATGGCTCCAGAATTAATAACTGTATGCAATTGCTTATAAAGAAGCCGAAACCTTTACACAGGCTGTATAGGTACCATATATAAGACAAAAAACTTAGTAAAAGTAACTGAGTAGAAGAAATAAACGGCAAAATTTAGAAATACTTCACAAATTCTTACAGAACATTTCGTCTAGAAACAGTAATTTCATATTAGAGGTCATTATTACTCTTGTATTTTTTAAATTCTATGTTTAAGTTAATAACTCACGTATTGCTGCGTGAACTGCACATTGTATTAATGAATAAGTTATATATTGCCAACATTATTTCTGTATACTTTGGGGATATTTATATTTTTTTCTGTTAGCATGCCATCAAATTGTTGAACATCTTTCAGTTGATCAACTTCCAAGTTTTTTCAGGCGTTCATCAACTTATGTACATCAACGTAATTTTGTCATGCATATCAAAAACCGTATATAAATTAAAACGTGTAATACCCTTCGGAACGCAGATATTATTAACCAACTTAGAAAAAAACACAAAAATTCAACAGGAACACAATAGCATGTTGTGAAGTAACATGACTATTAAAAACGTCCTTCTCCACATTTAAAGGGCAATAACGTAGCCATTTCCCTTCCATAAACTAATTTGACAGACACTTCCCGGTGAATTTCAAGTAATCAAGGAATATTTGTAAAATCTGAGGGAGTCCCGAAAGATGAAAATGCAAACTACGGACAGTTTTACAGGTAAAGAATTTGAAAGTTTCCCATGTAAATTTTCCAGTAAACGATGACGGAACGATTAGGTGGCCCCGCTTTTATGTTTCCCAGGACATGCCATCTTCACAGAACAATCAAGTTTTCTCCGTGTACAGTAATTCAACCCCTTGTGCATTCCCCCAGAGGAGAAGGGGTCGCTTCGTGTCCGGCTGGTATTGCTGAGGGATTACATGGGAGAAAAGTGGCTGCAGGTAGAAAGTTCATTGACAAAATTACATTTCTTCTTAAAAGACTTGCATTTCTGTTAATGCCATAATTTCCCACCTTTCTTCTTGTACAAATATTGCATTGAATTATCTTACGTGGCGAGACTCGGGCTATTATGCCCGCTCTTCCGTCTCACCACGCAAATTTTGCTACGCTCCTTTCACCAACTAACAGAGGAAGGAGGTATTTCTTGGGCGAGAAACAGGCGATTTGAATTTAGCTCAGAGGCGTCATTTAGGCTTGAGGATCTTATACATGCAAGTAAATCTACTAACATGGACTAACACGGCATTCGGTCTCGGGCATGGTTGTCTTGTGTTCGTCCTTTCACCCCCTATTATCATCATTTCGGGGAAGGCAACGGGAAACCACCCTGAATAATTCATCATCCCAAGAAAACCAGCTATGGGTCACCTAACTGCCGTATATGGCAGGTAGGACCAAAAAAATAAACAATTGCAAACAGTAATTAATTCTGGAGTCATTTCATCAATAAATATTAAGTATTTGTTACAAAATTGTATTTGGTTTAGTAATTCTATGGTTCGCCGGTAAAATGTAGTTTTAAGATCTTTTTTTAAAATGTGAGTGAATGCAATGTTGGAACGAAACGTTGGCAGATATAAAAAAAATGGGCAGCGTGATTAATTTAATCAAAGTATTATTAAATCAATGGATGTCTTTGTAGGAACTTGTGATGTTATTTTTGAATTTCGCCGGTTAGTTCATTTACTGTGAATTTTTTATTTAATATATTGTGCCTGTTGAACATGTTAAAAGGTTTGGGCTTCTTTATAAACAATCGCATACAGTTATTAATTCTGGAGCCAATTATTCAATAAATATAAAGGAGTAGTAACAAAATAATAAATGTAATTCTGTGGTTTGCCGGTAAACAATAATTTTAAGAATTTTAAAACATTTTTGCTTGATATGTAATGTACTTACGAAGATTTGGCTGATCTTAAAAACAAATGGCCGGCGTAATTAATTTAAACATTTTATTAAGTAAATGGGGGTCTTGTGCAAATACTTGAGAAGTAGTTAGTTTACTTACTGTAAATTTTTTGTCTAACATATGGTACCTGTATTGCCTGTGTTAAGGTTCGCGCTTCTTTATAAACAATTGCCTACAGTTACTAATTTTGCGGTAGTTCATTCAATAAATATAAAGAAATAATAGATGTAGTTCTGTGGTTTGCCGGCAAAATGTAATTTTATGATTTGTTTATTTTTTTAAACTTTTTTTTGATTTTCTTGTTGATAGAATGCAATGTTGGAGCATACGTTGACTGATTTTTAAAAACAACTGGCCGGCGTAATTAATTTAAACAACCTGTTAGTAATTCAATGCGTGTCTTGTGCAAGTACTTGTGAAGTATTTCTTGATTCCACCGGTTAGTTTATTTACTGTGAATTTTTTGCCTAATATATGGTACCTGTATAGCCAGTGTAGAGGTTTGCGCTTATTTATAAACAACTGCCTACAGTTATTAATTTTGTGGCAATTTATTCAATAAATACAAAGGAGTAGCAACAAAATAATTGATATATGTCTGTGGTTTGCCGGTAAAATGTAAATTTACGAATTTAAAAAAAATGGTTAATGGAATGCAATGTTGGAGCAAACGTTCGATGATATTCAAAACAACTGGCCGACGTAATTAATTTAAACAATCTCTTATTAAATCAATGGGTGTCTTATGCAAGAACTTGTGAATATGGGTTCGTAGGCTACCGCGGCCGGAGTCAATGTATTCTTGGCTATCCGGGATGAGCCGCGTCTCAGTTGATTGGACTAACGTTTTCTTGGTTGATTCTTCTCAGTTGATTGGACTAACGCCATCTTGCTGTGGCCTTCTTCAGAGCTCTACTGCTTCAGCATATATGGCTGCAGCTGCTATGGCCGAAACGTCAGTCCAATCAACTGAGACGCGGCTCATTCCAGATAGCCAAGAATACAAGAACTTGTGAAGTATTTCTGAAGTTCGCCGGTTAGTTTTTTTAGTGAGAGTTTTTGTTTTTTTGTTTTTATTGATGGTACTTCATTTAGCCTGCGTAAAGTTTTGCGCTTCTTTATAAACAATTGAATGCAGTTAATACTTCTGGAGCTAATTAATCAATAAATATAAAGAGATAGTAACAATATGGTGTTAGTAATTTAGGGGTTGGCTGGTAAAATGTAGTTTTAAGAATTTTTTTATCACTTTCTTACATAAATTATCTTTTTGTAGATATTTTAAACTTTTTTAAACAATTACGTTTTATGCTAACGGTAAAATGAAGTAATTAAATAGTAGTTAATTTGTTTATTCTTGTTAAATTTTTATGATATTTTCTGTTGTATTTGGTTTTGTGGCTAGCTAGCTTCAGGTTGTAGCTAGCTGACCCTTAAAATGGCTGGCGTAATTAATTTGAAATTATGATAATTAATGAGTAATTAATTAGTATTAAACGATGGCATGTAGTTTTTTGTGGTCCGCTATAGATGGCTAGCCAGCTTCAGAGAGGTGACACGGAGCGAGGGGCCAAACTGACTCGGAAGCTCTGAAGTGTCCGTGCTATCTCGGCCCATTGCGCGCGACCCTCCAAAACTGCCGTCCGTCCGTGCCGTACCAGAAACTGCGCTGCGCTTTAAGCGTTTGTTTATAGCAGCCGGGAACGGGGAAGGCAAAACCGAAAAAAGTAGCTCCGACTCAGAAGGGAAACTAACAAGTTCGAGCAAATTTTGCAACATTTCAATTCCTTCTCTATCCTATCTACTTGAAAAAGTAAAACTATGTTTCAATTTTTTTAAACATTCAATTTTTTACATTTTAAATGATTTTTGTAGAGAATTTGGTATATGTTATTGCATTTAAATTTGATTGCAATGATTGTAACTTTTGTTCAACAATTTACGCAAGGAGTAGTAATGTGTTCTTCGTTATAAATTGATCAAATGCTGATGGTAGTAAGTAGATGTGAAATTAAAAACTGCTTTCGTTTGTAGGTAGATCTATTCTTTCGTAATAGAAGTAAAAATATTGTATGCATTATTGTGATCTTTTATAATATTGTTAAACTATATTAATATGTATCGCAATGCACTTTTGTCAAGGGAGATGCAAGTGTAGAGTTCGCTGAAAATCAATATCTAACATAGCGATTCGAAAATTATTCTCCTGTTATGTAAAAGAGGGGACTTATTGACCCAATGTGGCAAACGATGGTTACGTCAGCTGATCCGGTTTCAAATAGCAAAAGACCTCCAGAATAAACCAGTTGAGGTTTATAGAGCAGAGCAACCATCTCATGGAGTATGGAGATATGGAGCCACCTACATTGTGTTCTAAGGATGTATTGCACACTGCAAAGTCAGAGCACTGCCGAGCTCAGTATCTTGTTACTGATCCAATAATGGCTGTTTTGAAGTTGAAATGTAGCAGCTATTTTTATAGTGTGCATTGTTTTTCAGTGGAACTATTCACTGTCCATTACTGGACCAATCATCAGATCCACATCCTCCAGAAACTTCAAAAACAGCCAATCACACCACTTATAGACTCTAGCGGGATTGAATAATTTTAATAAATTTGCCGTATAACCGACAAATGGGTTTTATTTTTTTATATTTGGCAGTTTTGAATATCAATGGGAATGAGTTTAGCGTTGTTCAAATGTTATCTGTAAATAAATTACGTTAGTCTTTATACAAATAAATTACGTTAGTCTTTGGTGCCAAGTGATTGTCAAATTTCTGAAACACAGTTTCGTACTGCTTCTCTTCATCGTTCGTCAGACCGAACGTTAACATAACCTCGTCAGCTTTTTCCACCATTAAATAGATCAACGTATTTACCTGTTCATCTTCTGAGACCGCTTTTAGTTTTGAAGCCATTCGAAACCTCTTTTACCTCTTCTTCCATTTCGGCCAATCTCAGGAGCGTTGAAATCGAACGGATCCGGTGCTGCGATGTTGTATGACGACGTCGCCGTCGTCGACGCCGCTGTCATTTGCAGGTTAGCTGCCCCGTCTTGTGCCATTTTCGCTTTCTAGTTGTTTCTACAGATAAATTCACACTTTTACCGCTGCCACCATGTTGTAAGCATAACGACACACGATACACAATTGGAATGGCGTTTATTAGTTAACTTTGAAATACACAGTATTATACAGCAGATGACCGTAGCACGTTCGTCACCGCGTGTCCGGCGTCCAGCATCCGTCCTTCGAGCGGCCTGCAGTCACGCCGTTGCGGTAGTTTCTGGCGCGCTCGCAAGGTGGCGCCCTTTGTCTATCATACAACATGTACAATTGTATTTTGGAGAGAAGGAAAGAAGAAGCACACCATTTAATCGCTGAAGACACTGGAGAGCAACAAAATCAGTGGCAAAAATGGGGTTTAGAAATTCAAAATAAGGGTTTTGAAATTACTGAAAAGGAGAAAAGAAATGAACCTGACTGGGTTAATCCGTACTTTTTCCCATAAATAGGACAAAAGTTAATTAGGGACGTGGCTCTCTTAACTATATGTTTGAACGTACGAACTGTAAATTTTGGATTCGGGCGAATACCAGCTTCATCCGCTTCCATTGAGAGTGAGTTCGGCAAATTAAAAAAATACTGTTTCCTAAGCGAAATATTAGGCCAGACATTTTTATTCAACAACACATTGACTACCTTCAATGAAAATTGAAATTGGTTAATGCCAATCTTGATAATGCCCTCGAGAAGCAGGGGAAAAAGGAAATTGCTAATGAAATTGAAGAAAACGTCCCCACAACCCAACCAACATCCGCTCAAAATGTGTGCTCGCATGTGCTGGTAGAGCTCTTCCACCAGGGGCACATCTATGCATAATTTGCGCTAAGGCTATGCATACTCTAAATGAGTGTTCTGATCCTTTCGATTGCGAAGAAGGCTACGGTATGCGCAGAATTTGTAAGGCTTGTGCAAATGATGTCTCCAGCCGAGTCATTGCAGCATCAAGAGAAGTTGAGAACTGGCGGGGTCTTGTGAGAAGTGTAGAGAGGAATAACTTGTATTTGGGTATCAACAAAGCCATCCTAAACGATAGTTTTGAATGGTCAAAACACAAACGGCTACCAGTTATAAAAAATGCAAATCGTATGAACATACGTGACACTTATATAAATGGTGAGACCATATCAGTGTCAAACACTTGTGCTTTTGATAGCATTTTTAAGATACTATTTGTTGTAGCAGTTGACAACAAACATTTTAGCAAAAAAATATTGTTAATTCTATATTCTGTTATTATATTCAAATGAATGAAACAATGATAGAATATTATAAAAAAGTCATATCCTAAGAAGTTTTAATACGTTTTTGAATGTTGGAGAAAGGCGTAGTGAATTATCTCAGTTCTTTTCTCTAGTCTAATATTTATTAAGTACATGTATTGTGGCGTCTTTGCCGGGGCAATCAATTACAGGCGTGAACGGTTTGTAAATATTAAGTGTTTATTTGAATAAAAATGCTCCAACACCTGAATACTACGTACAATATTTACAAATAACAATATTGACCCATTACTACAAGGAATGTTCCCTGGTTACCACCACCGCTGGCCCGGTAATTAAATATCATATTCGGTGTAATGCACCAGTAGCCTACGTGAGCATACAAGCGAGAATGCCGCACCTCCCGTCTCGACGTAGCACGCCGGCTTCAGTTCCCTGCCTCAGTAGCCTATGCATTAAAATGCAGCGCCGCGCACAACCCACACGACTTCCTACCAACGCGTCCAAGAATCAGAAGCAAGAGTTTAGGTCCGGGGCCCGTTTATATTACCTACTGGGCCGGCTGACGGAACTGCGTCATCTCGCTGTTTCCGCCGACGCGTTTCCGCCGCCGGCCTGCCTACGGGGTTCCCAAGTTTGCCACCCACGACACGGCACCCCTTCCCTTCCGCTCCCTAGCCTTTGTTCAGCCCAGCGTCTCTTCCGCCAGCGCTGTCCATGAAATGCACGTGGCTAATATTTGGTACGTTTGTACAAGGCGACTGATATGACTCCACAGTATAAGGAATTTAAGATTACATAGATATAAATGAAAATGCAGTAGATTGGTATGTCTGTTGACCCTACCGTATTACATTTCTTAATTAAATAAAACGATACATATTGAAACACGCAGTAAGCTATATTTGTCTTTAAGAGCAAATATTGAATATTTCGAAAATATTTGTTTTCTACAACCTATGCATACATAATATAAATAATGTGTTGTTGTATTATTTCAGATAGGAGTTTTGTCTGGAGACATATTTCGAATAGTGTCAAAAGCTGTGGCTTCAGGAATAATAAATCATTTATATAAAATGCGAACTCAAGTGCTCCTCAACTTTTTTGAAAAGGAACAATTTGGATTCTCAAATTCGTATACACTGGACTGCGCCGTGGACAGTGCGCATATGTATAATTTGTTAATGAAAGAGAATTCCACTGTTTTAGAAGTTACCACTTGTACTAATAACTGCAAAAGAATTGCTAACTGCAAAAGAATTTTTAATATTAATTTTTTGACGAATATTGAAACAGTTTACAGGGGACTTTTTGCTCCTTAACACTTTGCCAAACTAAGGTTTTTGTTTGGTGTTGGGGTCGGGATTATGTTCGATTTTCTCCATATTTTGTGTATATTGTGGTATCCTTTGTTATTTAAAAACTTCGGCCGTGTTTTGCCAATGTGGTCTGGTATACATTTGTATGTGATTGTGGATATTGCAAATGCGTCTTTTATTGTATTGTAATATATGCTTTTGTAAGTAAATAATTTTCATTATGTATTAATTCTGTGTTTTTTTGTTTATGAGTACATAGAATTTGTTTGGATGTAGCAGAATTATAAGGGTAGTTGAGTGGTTGAAATATAATTTTTGTTTACAAGGATTAAAATATTTTGTGGTGTTTTTGTGTATTTCTTGTTTTGTTTCTCTCTTGCGAGAAAATAGTTACCCACTCTTTGTACTTTAACATTGTTTTCACTTGAACATCCTATTAGTACAATTTAATTCATATTTATAATTTATTTCACTTGGTTATAAGTACGTTTACCTTTTTTACTCATACTTCATAATTTAACCAATTTTTAACCACGAAATTCCCTTTGCTGTGTTGCTGAGTACACATTACACGTTCAAAAGAGTCGAAAATTCTCTAAGAATTTTTGTTAGATGTGTATTTCTACACCTAGGCGAAGCGGAGAGCGCTTTGGAGAGCACTTTCTCGTCTCAGTTAGATGAAATAGCATTGACAAGTGTTCAAAAGACACTTAGTGTTAGTATAAAATAATAATCCAAAAGAGAAAGTACAGTGGAAAGTCGGTCAAAACCGGATACCAAGTTTTCTTTGTCCTCCCCAAAATAATAGAGGGATGTTGAACGCTGAGAGCCTCTACTAGGATCTAACATACAAGAAATAACTGTTTTTACAGCGACTATGAATATAACACTACCACAATTTCAAATCAAAATTTTCCAATTTTCTGAATTTTGAGCAATGTTTGGGTAACACCGGGTAAGACCCAGGTTTCAACTATTTTGGTAAAGTCTAAAGAAACAGACAAAAAAAAACAGTCGATATGCATGAAATTGATATGCATGAAATTGGTAAAATGATAGAAAAACATGCTAAACACTTTAAGGTATTTAATATTTTATTGCAATTATTCATGATTAATTAGTATTTTTTATTTTTCCATTTTCACCGCACTTTATTTTACTTTATTCGAAAAAATAACAAATTCTTTATTTCATTTACTTATTATTAGAGCCCGGATATATTTCACCTAAAATGGACGATCAAAATTACATTTATTTTTACTAAGATAGACATGCAAAATTGCATTATTTTTAGGCAAACAAGGGATGCCAAAACATGACGAAAATTAAAAATCATATTTAAAATAAATATTGAAAAAAAATTATTCACATTTATTCTCGAACTCTAAAATTTACATTAGAACTTGACGTGTAAAAAAATTATTTTTTATTTCAGGTTGATTCCATCTGACAACACGGTATGATGGCTACGAATTTCTTTTTCTTGCGATGCTCCCTCTTAGAAAGTTATTCTAAACTCCCTTTTAGATTTTGATACGCCATCTGTGAAAACAATATTTTTTTTATTTCCTCGCACTGAGGAGTGCTGGCTTACTCAATCATATACAATATCATATATAGAGAGATGTCCTCAAGAGGGATCGTTGGTCATATTCAAAAGTAAGTTCGTTCCTCCGTGTAGTCCAGTGAAGATTTAGGCTCTTTATACACAATAAACAAGCAGTAAGAAATTCTGGAGCCATTTATTAAATAAATATAGAGTATTTAAAAAATATGTTAATAATTTTGTGGGTCACCGGTAAAATGTAATTTTAAGAATTTTTAATTTTTTTTAGTGAAATGCAATGTTAAAGCGAAAAGTTGGCTGATTTTAGAAACACCTGGTCGGCGTAATTAATTTATACAGCCTGTTATTAAATCAATGGGTATTATTGTGAAGTATTTCTGAATTTCACCGGTTAGTTCATATGCTGTTTTTTTTCTTATATATGATACCTACATAGCCAGTAAAGGTTTACGCTTCTTTGTAAACAATTGCATACAGTTATTAATTGTGGAGCCATGTATTCAATAAATGTACTGACGTAGTAACAAAATGATTGTTGTAATTCTGTGGTTTGCCGGTAAAGTGTAATTTAAAGAATTTTAAAATTTTTTGAATGATATTTTGGCGTCTTTGCCGGGGCAATAAATTACAGACGTGAATGACTTGTAAATATTTAGTATTTATTAGAATAAAAATACTCCGACACCATAATACTATATACAATATTTACAAATAAATTTGACCGTTACAAGAAGGAACTTTCCCTGGTTACCACCACCGCTGACCCGATAATTAATTACCATATTCGGTGTGATGCACCAGTACCCGACGCGAGCATACCAGCGAGTATGCCGCACATGCCGTCTCGACGTAGCACGCCGGCTTCGGTTCCCCGCCTCGGTAGCCTATGCATTATAATGCAACGCCGCGCACAACCCACAAGACGTCCTACCGACGCGCCCAAGAATCAGAAGAACGAGCTAGGTTGGGGTCCGTTTATATACCTTCAGGGTAGGCTGACGGAACTGCGTCACCCGCAGTGTCCGCCGACGCATTTCCGCCGCCTCCGGGGTTTCCAAGTTTGCACCCACGACACGGCACCCCTTCCCTTCCGCTCCCTAGCCTTTGTTCAGCCCAGCGTCTCTTCCGCCAGCGCTCTCCACGTGACACTTGACACGTGATATTTGGTACATTTGTACTGGCGACAGATATGACGCCACAATATGTTATGTAGTTGCGAAACGTTGGCTGATTTTAAAAACAACTGGCCGGCGTAATTAATTTAAACAACCTGTTAATAAATCAATGGGTGCCTTGTGTAAGAACTTGTGAAGTATTTCTGAATTTCGCCGCTTAGTTCATTTACTGTGTGTTTTTTTGTCTTATGTATGGTACATATATAACCTATGTACAGTTTACGCTTCTTTATAAACAATTGAACACTGTTATTAATTCTGGAGCCATTTGATCAATAAATACAAAGAGCTAGTGACAATATGGTGTTAGTAATTTTGGGATTCGTCGGTAAAATGTAATTTTAAGAATTTTTTAAAATTTTTGTGAGTAATGACTTTGGTGTTAATTTTAAAAAATTGCTTGTTGGACCTATTTCTGGTATCGTATGGTACAAATATATACATAATTCACATGTAATTAGCATACGGAAATCTTTGTTTGCCGGTAAGGATGCATTTTGCAATTTGTTCTATAAATTTGAATTTTGTAAATATTTTTAAATTTTTTAAACAATTACGTTTTGTAATATTATTATAATTGTAAAATGGAGTTATTAATTAGTAAATTATTTATTTTATCTTGTTAAATTTTTCTGATAATTTCTTATGTATTTGGTTTTGTGGCTAGCTAGCTTCAGGTTGAAGCTTGCTGAACCTCGATTTTTCAAAAAATGTCTGGTATAATTAATTTAAAATTATGATAATTAATGAGCAATTAATTAGTATTAAACGATGGTATGTAGTATTTTGTGGTCTAGTATAGGTGCCTAGCACGCTTCAGAGAGGTCTTCAATATTATAAGTAGGTGATACTTCACATTAAGCCCCTGGTACATATTCAAAATTTTCAAAAAATGTCTATGCCGTTTTTGTTATTGGATATTGCAGAAGTCTCCTGTTCGTTAAAAACTTAAATTTTTCGAAAATTGAAAAAATCGAAAGCTTTTTCGCGTATTTCTACAATTATCAAGTTACATTTTTAACATATCTAAAAATAATGCGGTTTTAAAATTCTTGAATATATATCTTTAACCCATTTTTTTAAAAACAGCTCAGTGTGTTGAATAAATTTGGGCTATAGATAACATAAAGAAACCATAAGAGAAGGCGCAACTCTCCTATTCGTTGAAAACCCAAATTTTTCGAGAATTGAAAAAATTCAAAACTTTCCAGCGTTTTTCCACAAGTTCCATTGTAACGATAATTTTTTTATTGAAACATGTTCGTCAAAAACCATTCTTTAAGTAAGGTCATGTGTTTTTAAAACTATGTCCTTTAAGCGTTTGTGAAAGTGCTCTTTTGATACTCATTTTAACCGAAGTTTGGAGTAGTCAAGAAATATCATAAGAAATCATTCCAAGAACTTATACTTACAAATGCAATAATGTAAGCGTTATGTTATATCTATTTTATATTATTTTCTAATATTGTTTACGTTGTACTCAAAATTCCGGCAAAACTACTATAAATTTAAAAAATGTATACATAAATAATTAAAGGGCCGATTGCGGAGAACAAATTGCATTAGTCAAAAAATCGATATCTTGCACATGGTGTTGTGGTAGTAGGAAGACGCAATATCAATTTCGAACTTTCGGAGTTTTCGAAAATTCAGGGATAACTGAAAATTAGACCTACTCCATTACTGTATATCTATATATTCTTATTAAAATTTTTAAAAGTTGAGCAATTTTAAAACCAAATGTGGATGTTCCAAAGTCTTCTGTAATATACAGACCAAATTTAAAGTAAGTTTTTCAAAATCGCAGAATCTCCACGCGGGCCAGGACAACCATGGAATATTTATTTTGGAAAAAATCCTGCATAGTTTAGGCACTTGGTCCTACAATTCGAGTTTATAGGTCGCAAAATCGCTGTTTTTTGCCGCAACATTACCAACTTTTCCTACGCTACGTATATTTTTCCGTGTATTCATACCTATACGAGTAAGAAAATCTTTTTATTTTCTCTTATACAAATTTACAATTTGTTCATATTTAACATTCAGCAAAACATTCAGCAAATGGTAAACAAAAAACTACAATTAAAGAAAAATATGGACGGGTAAGTAATTGACCTTGTTCATGTGCGTCTGAGCGTGTAAAAACCTTTCCGTAGTGTTATTATTTAAATGTAATAAACAGTTGATTCTAGGGTAACAAGGGTATGTTCAGAAGATTCTTGACCACTGGTATTTGGATTTTATTTTCGCTGCACAAAACAAAACAAAACTACCGAAATTCTACAGGATTTAAACTTTCGTCCCTTCATTCAAGTCTGACTTCTAAACCGTTGTACTAATAGATCTGATACGGTTTTGCGAACTGCTTCACACATTTATCAGACAAATTTTACTTTAAAATTCATTGCACTTCCGCATATTGGTAATTTATAATATTTCTTTAAATTAACTCAAGAAGACGACAAGAATTCAAAACAAGTCACGCCACTCAGTTCTATCTACTTATAACTATTTGGACTCAGGCTAATTTTCGCCGGATGGCGATCAGCATTCACGTTGTATTCACTCAACTCTTAACTCCCCTCTCTCCTTAGACCAAGGTGAGATCTGTAGACGTCATAATGTTGGATATTAACAGCCCAAAGCGTTAAAGCATTCTGTCGGAAAATACAAGTTTATTACCTTTCTGATCATCTGACTACAAAATATACAAACAATAAAAAATGTTATTATTTTCTCGTTTTATTTGTAACGGTTAAGTAATATATTATATATTTTACGCTAATAAGTCTTCATTCTTCTAATGAAACATAACGAAACGACATCTAAGAGACCAGAAAATAATATATAGACATTAAAAACTAAAACGATATATAAAATTCCACCTATACAATTGATTTTAAAGACATTTTCCAAATACATACAATAACGTACAAAATTTGAAGAAAAAAACGAAAATATCTGTTTTCGGTTAGGATTTGAAACCGAGACAGTCAGCTCAGCAAAGAGCAGCGCACAACCAATTACGCTACGATACCGATCACGTGCAAGACATGTATGTACGTTTCTGAATATTAGGGTGTTTTTGATTCCAAAAAATTCACTTAAAAAAATTGCGAAAGATACTGATATCTTCAGACACCGTCGATTTTCTCGAAAACTGATATTCCGAAATCGACCTGGCTGATGTTGAGACATTTCGAATTTGAAACAGATATTTTTAAATTTTGAATGGTACTTTCATCTAGCCCTTTTGACTTTTGAAAATTTTCAAAAAATTACTCTATCATTTTTTATTTAACTTTGTTATTGGATTGTTTAAAATTCGTTTAAGAGGAAGGTGTAGGTCTCACGTTCGCCAAATACCCCAATTCTTTTTCAATTGGAAAAAAAACAACAAATTTTTACAGCGTTTTCCTGCAACTAAATACTTCATATACTATTTCAAATAGGTTTTTAATAATTTCTAAAAGATTAATTTGGAAATATATAACAAAAGCTCGAATGAATAGATTTATTTATTTATTTGTTTACGTCAAAAATTGTTTGAAACTGGGCGTGCTATGCGGAGAAGATAATATGAAGTTACATTTAAGTTCAGAAGCCAAACAAGGGGCCATTTCAGCATTTGCTCGAGGATAAGGGAAACTGGACAAAAACCTGATCGACATGGGGATCATTGATACAGAAGCTGAAGTACAATACTTGTTGCAGTTTCTTTACAATTATACAATCCAAATGTATTATATATATATATATATATATATATATATATATATATATATATACATGTCGTTGTTAAAATTAATATTACTTTCCTTTTGGATGCTCGGTATAGTCTTTAGATGTATAGAAACAGTTATGCAGCAGAAAAGATTTTACTTGGGACTTAAACTTTTGTATCGAATTTAATAGTTTAATGTCATCTGCCAAGGTGTTGGTAAATAATGTACCTGTATTATATGTGACTTTTTTGTAGTAAGCTGTTTATACTGTTACCATATGAATATGATTACTACGTCGATTGTTGTAGTTATAGTCAACAGCGTTTGCTGAAAATATATTCCCGCACTTATTTTTGAGACTAACCACAGATTCATATATAAATGGACAAGGTAATAGTAAAATATCTACATTAATGAAGAGAGGCTTACAGGAATCACGTGGGTAGGATTTGCGTAATATTCGTACCATTCTTTTTGTAATCTAAAAGTGTGGGTGCTGTAAGATGTATTTCCCCAGAATATTATGCCATATCTCGGTGGCCGTAAGCGGCGCTATGGTGTAAGAGTTAGCGTATCGGACTGTCGTACCCAAGTTGTCGGGTTCAGACCCGATCGAAGCCGTGGATTTTTAAGGACGAAAACATCCTTCGGAGGGAAATAAAGCTGGCAGTCCCATGTTAGTAGATTTATTTGCGTGTAAAAGATCCTCAAGCCTAAATGACGGGTATAAGTATAGGAGCTACAAGAATTATTTTTCCCCAGCATATTTCCCCAGAAAATATGCCATATATCAGGCGAGAATGAACATTCGCGAAATATACACAACGAGCAGTGTGAAAGCTTATTGAATTTGAAAGAATTCTGAAAGCGTAGCATAAAGAACTTAATTTAGTGTTCAATTCATTTAAATGGACTTTGCATTTAAGGTTTGACTGAATTGAATGACCTAAACATTTTGTTACCTTAACATCAGTTAATGGCACACGGTTCCTTTTCAGTGAAGTGCAGAGCTATTTATTTGAAATGGAAAACTGCTTTAAAACTGTTTTCTTTTCATTTACTATTAATGTGTTATTACGGAACCAATTTGAAATATCTGATATTGTATTATTTACGGTTTCTTTATTGCAAATCTTAGCTAAGAATCAGAAAGGTGCGTACATAAAATACCATTATTCTAGTAAGGTATTTCTACTCTTTGAGATCGTTATTTAAGGTACGAACATAACCAATCTAGGAGCAATACCACGAATTCCATACAAAGGTAATTTGGAAAGTAAAATGATATGATCAAAAACGTAAAAAGCTTTTAAAAGATCTAAAAATATCCTAATATGTGCTTCGTTTTGACGCATGAATGAGACATCTTTAAGAAAAGAAAATATTGCTGGTTCCGTAGATTTTGATTTTCGAAACCCGTGTTGTCAATCTGAAAACGCGTCGTGTTTATTAAGAAATTCCATTCGTTTGTCAAAATTTAATATTTTTGAAAAAACGATTAAAGAGAAAGTGACCGATAATTTTGTATTTCATTTTTGTTATCTTTTTTCAAATACGGCTTAATCTTAGCTGTTTTAAAAATATCTGGAAAAATTCCTGGGCATAAGTATACACTAAATATGTGAGTTAACGGGTGTTTATAATAGCGGGCGCACAAACATTTAACAAACAATCCATAAATTCATCTAAACCGGCCGAATATTCACCGATTACTTTTGAGAAATAAATAGGAAGATGATTCGGAAACAAACATTGTGCCTACAATTTTTGGGGAAACGTCTGATGTTCAATTTTATGGTTGCAGACCCTTAGATCGGCAGCAATTCTCGAAAAGTATTGGTTAAAGAGACTAGCCACTGTTGTCGGATCGTTCACATTTCTGTCGTTATCTTTCAAAACAAAATTCTCTACAAGGTTTCTAGTTTATTTGGTCGAATTGTTCATTACATTCCACATTGGTTTTGTTATATTATTTGAGTTCAAAATATCCAAGTCATGTTTTATGATTTTAGCCTGCCATATTAGTTTTCTTAACAATGATTTGCATTTTTTAAAGTAGAGGAGGAAACCTACTTACCCATACATCATGATGCTTAGAAATGAAAGAAATAATTCGTTTGTTTTTACATAATGTCCTAAGTGTCTTGTGTTATCCAAGAATTGCTTTTCCGTGAAATATTTTATTTTCTCTTTTGAAGAGGAAAGCAAGTGTTAAAATAAAATGAAAGCGTTGAAAACAAATGAATTGTAATTATCGTTTGTTTCAATAGTATTGTAAACCGCGTCCCATCGCTCTTTTAGCAAGTAATTGATGAATAATTTTAATTTACTTTTAGTAAATAATCAGTGTCAGTTTTCGGATGTTTTATAATGGTAAGAATTTGTGCATCCTGATCGCTGTATCCCAAATCTTTCGCACGATTCAACCAGAAAATCAATGTTACAATTTCCACATGGATTCAAAAGGGCGATTGGTGACTTTGTTTAGTGTTATCTCCAATTTTTTTAAGAACATAATATAATCTACTGCTCTCTTTTTGTGCGTAGGGAGATGTACTACAGATATTTCAAAAACCTTTTCAACGGAATATACATTTCATTCCGTCAAGGAAATAGAATCGACATTATATCGAACGTATATGCAAGAACCCCCATGTGCACGATCTTTGTGTGATTTCTTTTCTCTACAATAATAGCCTCCGAGGTAAAAGTATAAAATTGGGAAAATGCTAAAATAATTATTAAATAACCAATGTTCTGTAAAGCAAAGAACATCCATTTCATTTAAATCTCTCTGTAGAGCTGCTTCAATAAACTCAGTTTGATTTGAAAGGGATTGAACATTACGGTACAGTATGTTTATCTTTTGCAAGTACCTACACGTATGTTTTTCTACTGCATCTGACTGTAGTTGTTATATGTTTATTCTATTTTTACCTCGAGTGCGTGGTTGAAGGTTGTAGAGTGGGTGACAGTGACAGTGACAGATGAGGGAACTGAGGCATCAGGGGTAGGATAATTGTTAGTGGGAGTCGAGGATACGGGAGAAAGATGAAAGGAGGAGGTAAGTGGGTTCGAAAAAAGGGTGGGGGTGGAGAACGTAAGAATGGTGAAAGGGGTGGACTTTTGGCACAAGACTGCATAAGACTGGAATTGATGATGTGTTGTGCCAGCTTGTTGCCGACTGTATGTTTTCCTGCAAGGTTCATGTGGAGACCATGGCGGGTGAAGTGTTTTGCTGAGAGGAAATTCATTTTAAAAAGTGTAACATTTGTCTGTCAGTTTGCAGTTTTAATTGTTGGTTCGCGTTCTTAATCTCGCTGCATAGTGTTGGTATGTTGTACCAGAAGGGCGGAGTCAAGACTACAATGTTAGTATTTAGGGTGGCACGTTGTAATTTGTTTACATGTTGTTGAGGTGTAAAGTTACCGCCCAAATTAATGTAATTCTGCCCTCCTATGATAATGGCTGTGTCTTGATTGGTCAGTGTCTTTGTGTGGTTGTCCATCTTAGCAGTCACGTCTGCAAACCTCCAATTAGTTTTAAAAATAAATGAGACTGAGTAGTTAGATGGTATGAAATAATTATAAACGTTGTCCTTGCCAACAATAGTATTTATTACAAGAGCAGCTTTCGTTGGCTTAGCCATCATCATCAGTTGTCTAGTACAAAAAGAAAAAACAAAATATTAAAACGTAAATATTCCTTTGATTTTCCAACAAAATTATAATAAAGGTTACAAATATTTTACAACTTTTTTGGAAAATATATTTAACATTCTAGAAACTGGAAGAAAGAAAAAAGTGGGGGGGTAAGTCATTAATACTAA
>BOPP01000200.1:177698-198190 GCA_017312745.1 Gryllus bimaculatus
GATCCTTGAGCAAATCCTGAGATGGCCCCATGTTTTGCTCCTGGACATACATTTAACTTCAAAATAACTTCTCCCGATAGCACGTCACTCACACACACAGTTTGTAATTGTTCTTTCCTTTAAATAATTAAATGAATGAATGAATGAGTGAATGGACGAACGGACGGGCGGGCGAGGGATGGAGGGAGTGAGGGAGTGGACGGATGAATGGATGAATGAATCTTTGTTTTAAATGGCTCCCTAAAAGTCATCTATCAAAAATGATACGATTTTACAAATTTGGCTTATTTTATGAACATGAACAAATGCCAACTTGCAATTATAATAGTTTTCTAATCGATAAGTATATAGTAAACTGGATATTTGAGAAAGGTCCTGGGTTATTTACAAACAATAGTACTGAAAGTAAACGTACATGAGAAACTAAATGCTCTAATATTAGTATTATTTTATCACATATCAATGTAATTTCTTTAAAAATAAGTGTCTTGACAGTGGTTAAACATATATATTCTTATATATATTTCAATGTAATTATTTTCAAGTTCATAAAATGTGTTTCATTCTATGTATATTTATTTGTAAATACGTCCATATCTGAACTTGCGACGTGCTCCATTTTCTACGACGTAATATTGCTAGACAACTTCTTCCCCCTTTGAGATTGGCTGCCGAATGAGGCTCCGCCTGCAACGTTTCGTCGTGACAAAGCTGAACTTAACCACAGACGGCGCAGTTAATTTTTCTTGCCAGAAATACAATATTACCGTCAATTGTAAAACCTTAATTTTCTACTATTCAGTACGGTCATTTAGCAGCTACACTAGACGCAATAGAAACCTTCTTATAAACTGGCGAAATTTATTATCAGCAAACAATCATGTTCTCGTGACTCAGTGGCGAATTCGCTTGCATTTCACCGCTGAGGTTCCGGGGTCGATTCCCGTAGAACCCGATGTGAAATTTGTTACGACAAAACGAGCTTGCTTGCTATACAGGTGCTAGTCTAACCCCTGTGAAGTGTCCTTAACCATACCCCAAACCTACTTCCTTCCCGATTCTGGCCACTGAGTAGTGACGCAGGGGCGCGCAGTGGGAGGCGCGTACGCGAAGATGCTACTTGGCGGTCTTCTTAACAACTGACTGTGACGAGGCGGATATGACATATTGTTAATGGAGGATTACTCCCGCGCTTATATTAATGGATAATTACTTCGAAAGCGTAAAGCGCTCAATGCCCCCCGGGGATTGGAGACGCGTTGCGTCAATTGAAGTCTCAACAAAAAAATCACTGCAGCGTACAGTATTCTCAGCGAAGAGTTACATGTCGACGATCATTACTGGGAAATTAAGGTTCAAGTTCACGATAACGGCGTCAGTGATACTTTTCACGACTGAATGTGAAACTGATCTCAGGCACTGACGCGCACTTCGCGATACTGAGATAACTGACGCAGACGAGCAGGACTGTGAGAACATCCTACTGCGTCATGTAGCGAACCTCTTGTCGACAGCACGCGGTAACGATGTAGGAGATGAGAGTGTTTTTTAATACTTCTTTTCATAAAAATGAGTCATAAAATTGAAGAATATTGATAGAATAATGAAATATTTTGTGAAAATTGCAAAATATGTAATATAGTAAATACGTAAAAATATGTAACGAAAAAGTTTGATGTTTTGTTAGGACGGCAACGATGCGCCAGGATTAAAGTTTTTTGGTCGTTAAGTGGAAAGACAAAAAATATGCAATTATATAAAAATTCGGTCTCTACTCATAAAGTTCTTTGAAAAATCAAAAGAATTATGAGAAAGTTACCTCGCAGTACTGCATTTTCAGAAACACTCAAACGTTAGTTTCTTAAAATGATTGAACGAAAATGTCCATGTAGGACGAGGTTTAATACTTCTATAGTATTCGTTAATTCATGTTTGGGTTCTATCTATTAGGGAACTGGAAAATATGTGAAAAATTATGTTGAGGTGACAATGGATGGCAGCGGGGAAGAGGGTGGAGTAAAACCGAAAATATAGCCCAGAGCAAAGAAATAAGGAAATGGACTGGTTCGAGAAAGTCTGTGTCATTCTGTAATATCACTAGTTCATTTTATTTCACAAATCACACTACTGGTACTATAAGTAGGGTAGAAGTTCTCGTATCCTCCATAACCGAAATACGGAACTGAATTTATCTTGAAAAATTGTGTTTCCAAGTAACTCCGATTTTTACCCGGTCGTCCTTCGAACATGTCCCGTAAACTGATGTGAATTGATGGCTCAAGAATGATTAGTAGCAGCGATAGCGGAAATGGAGCGGGAAGTATAAAGCAAAAAGGGCAGCTAGCAAGCGAGCCAATCAGAATTAGTGAACTTGGAAAGGGCATTCGCAAAGTTGTCTATTTGCGAACCACAGTGCCGCGTCGAATTTGGAATTCCTGGACCTCCTCTCATGAGGTCCGTAAAATTAGCATAGCAAATTTAAAAAAAATGGAATTAAGCTCAAAATGTGTCGCTTTTGTGTTGCTTATTTGTTACGCAAACAAATTGTCGCTCTTCATTTGACCTTGCTATAAACAATCGGCTAAATGGACGTCAAGTTAGCACCGTAATTACTAGAAAACCAAGAAATTACAAAGATAAATAAATAATTACATGGGAATTTGTCGCTTGTTTGTTGCCCAGTAGTATCCGAAAATATATTTTGTTGCTCTTCAGATACCACTTAATACCGGAAATGCGAAATTTGCCCTCTGCAGCGGGTGACGGCGAAGGAACGACTGTCCGTCGCATATAGGTACCAGGGGACAACAACCTACACCGTGTGGACAGATTGATTCAGATGCGCAGAATAAATTAAGATTTTCAGCAATTTCGATTTTGTATTTATTTATTTATGTCAAAAACAGTTCAAAAATGTGTGTGACGTACTATGAGAAGGCCTAACTTGCGGGACTTCATTCTCTGAAAGCAAGGTTTGAAATGTACAGACAAGTTTGTGGTTCATGTTATAATGAGTCTGTAGTGGAAGTTTTAAGAGCTGAACAGTTCAGTATTCTCAGTATTTTAGGCCTGAAGTCTGCCCTTTGAGGTAATTTAGTATGTAACATTCGCAATCTTAAAGACTTGACAGAACTAGATACAGAAGTTTCTTTACGAAACCCTGAAATATGTGACACTCCTTTCAATGTAAAGTAGAGGATATGACAATTTTTTTGGATATAGCTGATTTTGAAATATCTGCAATGATTTCGGGCTATGCTGCATTCAAATTGATACAAAATTATAGCAGAGGGAATAGGCTAAAAATTAAACTTTTTGCGGACCACTGCCTTATTTACAGAAAGATCGAAAACGTTTTTGATCAGTATGAATTGCAGCGTGACTTGCGTTGCATGGAAGAATGGAAATCAATAGAATGATGATGAATCGGAATGAATGCAAAATAGTTTTACGCGTAGTAGAAATAAAGAGACAGCTAAGTATTTGCTTGGGGACAAGATAATTCCACAGGTAACTAGTTGTGAATATCTGGGGGTGATAATCAACGAACAGCTTGGACGGGGAGCACGATAAATTTACTGTTAGGAAGGCGTGGAAATCTTTAAATTATTTAATTCAAGTGTTTAAGAAGGGAAGAAGTAAATCATGAGAACTAGCATATACAACTAGCATATACCATTTTGCTTCCGGTATTAGAGTACAGAGCAGCGTGTTGGGATTCGTATACAAAGGACCAAATAAATTCCATCGAAAGAGGCCAGAAAGTAGCAACAAAATTTGTTAAAAGGGGAAATTATTTTGGAAATATTTCCAACAAAGTATCGACATGGGAATATTTGGCCGTAGGGAAAACGCAAGGTTGTGTATATTTTACAAAGCATTGGAGAAAATCCGGTGGGGTGGTAAATTCAGGAAAGAATGCAGGAACCCGTTTATTTAGAACGCCACGACCATATTAGAAATATTCGACCACGGAAACAGAGAACTGATGTTGGAAAATACTGTTTTGAAAATAGGACTATCGGGTCATGAAATAACTTGCCTGTTGCACTAATGGATAATTTTTCCACAAACATCAAGTCTTTTATGTTAAGATTAAATTCTAGTGTTGTAAGGGATAAGATCAGTCATCTGTGAAGGGCCTCTGCATTTAGGAGGCATGCCTTAAAGAAAATAATATTGTACTATATATTTTAGTGTTCTTTATTGTATTATATTATTGTATTAGATGGATAATAAGTGTGAAGAATTTGCCACCGGGCTTAATGCCCAAAGCAAATTATATAAATTATCTATCTATGTATCTAACTTAAATGGATTCACATTATGTATCTCAAGTGGGGGAAAGTAAATAGAAAGGAGGCGCTTTTGAGGTAGAAGTAAGTTCCTAGATTGTTTACCTGTTTTGCTAGTGAATATAACAAGTGTTTGTACTTCGTACTTGCTGTATAAATGGAAATGGATAAGCATATGTGTTCGTATCTTCAGTGAACACATCGGCGCTGCAAGAGTGCGGTGTTCCCAGATTGTTCACCCATGCCTGTGTGAAGGAGGCCATGCAAGTACACGTTTGCAATCATTTTGAGTAACTGTTTTCGCTGACTATCGGCTATGACTAAGTCAAGGCCCTGTCGTAGAAGTTGACTAATCTGAGAAGATATCCGCTGTCACTCCACTGAACATCTTGTCATTCTCACAAACTTGGTGTGTCATTGCTTCCACTTATTTCTGGCACACTTCTGTTTTCTCTCCTGTAGGCCAATCTTCGTATCGGCCAACTCTTGTGTTTCTGACCCCTACGCTATTAGGTTGCGAGGGCTAGGGAATCGTTTTTATTTTTCTCTTCTATTCTAACTCTATTCTTTTCTGCTCCCTCTTTTTCCTTCAGTTTCCTTCAGCTGGCGGTAGCTCAAAAACGCTAGAGGAAGGCGACCCTGAAGACAAAAATAGATAGAAGGTTCTTCAGGATCTACCATTACGTTGCAGGGAATCGGAGCATCAGTTGTCGGAGGTCAGTGGTGAGCAAGCAGGACCCTGGCTGCCATCAGCCTACTAATAGTGGACAACTAATAGTGGCCGCAAGACGTGGATGTGAAGATACCGCAAGACAAGGTATCAATAAGATCGGACCCTGTTGCTGGAATGTGAAAAGTGCACAGGATGATACTGGGTGGGACACCATTCCCGCACAATGAGAACTCGCTAGCAGAAGATGAATAAAGCTAATTCCAGGATTGGACAAGAGAAGAACGAAGGTACAGGAAAGAAGGGTCGGAATCCACGAAGAGGTGTTCAAGAAATACAAAGGCATGGAACTACTGGTGATAGCTCAGTTAGAAATAATCTAAAGCTTTGAAATAAATCTTAGGGTAGTGGGGAGCACAATGCTTAAGAACTGCACGATTGTGAAGAAAACTTTTGCTAAGGATATGGAAGAAGATGATCAAATACAAATGCATTGCTATAAAGGATGACGGATGATTTCATGTGCCACCAACTGGTGGGAAACAGAAAGGTGTGCAAGAATCAGACTCCCGCTGATAAATACCGTGGAGATGGAAGGCATTTTCAGTCTAGACAGAGAAATACGAAAAGAAAAGCCACTATCTCACCCTCAGGAGACAAGAAGATGTGATAACAAAGGGAAGACTAAAAAACTAGAAAAGGGTGAATCGATGGACATTTCGGGAAAATGGATTGTACCTAAGGAACACAGGAAGGAAGAAAGAAAATGACTGTAGATGGCTCCGAGGCGAGCCGAAGTCTGCCGGCGCCACTGCCGCTGCTGCCGCCGTTCCTACCGCCGCCCGAGGGAACGTCAGGAGGGAATAGCTGACTCTTGAAGACCGAGATATCATATACATCTGAGCTCATTTGCATGTTTTGGTACCAAAACGAAGGTTTAACTGATTGTAAATATTATTTCTAATTTTGTATTATCTGATCAAAATCTATAACGGGATAATCTTTCAATGCTATGCCAAACCCTAGAGGCCTATTCACGAGCAAAACACATGTCCCCTTAAAATTAATATATATATATATATATATATATATATATATATATATATATATATATATATATATATATAAAAGACCTGTATAGACAAAATGGAATCCAGTATAAGGATAGCAAAAAGGAAAGCCAAAATATGGGGAGATTTCAACAGCAATTCCCCAGCAACCACAGATACATAGGATTCTTGATTGATTTAAAGTTTGGAGATCACATTAACAAGACGAGGAGCAAAGATTTACCGTCATGGAACCCTAGGTAGTAAACCAGGACTAAGCTATGGAAGACTCGAAATTAATCATGGACATGGGCTGGATGAAAGCTGCCGAAGTATCTGAAGAATTAGTCAACGATACACAGCAATAGTGGTAGCAGCTTGCAAAGCGGCAATGCTCCGGCGAAGGGAGATGAAAAGTAATAAAAAGCTTACTGGTGGATATCTGAAATTGCTGGTCTTCGAAAATATTGCATTAAAGCGAGGAAGCTGACCACTAAAGCCAGAAAGAATACGTGCATATGTGAGAAATATAGAACTACCCCAAGACTGCTCATAAAGGATGTAAAGAAGAGTAAAGCCAAGTGCTGGAGGGGGTTACTGGAGGAGGTCGAAGATGACCCGTGGGGAGCGGCCTACAAAATTGAAACCAAAAAGCTTCGCGTGAACAGACTGACTGGGTTGGATGACTTCATATGGGTGAAGGAAATTATTCGGGACCTTTTCACAACCCGTGATCGGTGGACCAGAGCGAAACCGAGCACCTTCTCTTTTGAAGAAGCGTACTTCTACAGGAACTACAAAAAATGGCTAGTAAGCTTAGAAATAACAAAACGCCAGTCCCTGACGGAATCCCCAATGAAATACTTCGCATTGCGGCCGAGGAGTATCCGGAGTGCCTGTTGTGGACCTTTAACAGCTGTCTGAAACACTGTATCAATTATAATAACTGGAAGAAACATAAGCTTATTATACTTCGTAAAGCGAATAAATTGTAGACAAGACGTCGTCTTTTCGACCTCTATGTCTCCTACACACTATGGGTAAACTGCTGGAAGGCTTAATCCTTATGGGACTGGAAAACATATGACTGGGAAAACGTCCAGCCTGCTCAGTCAGTTTGGCTTTAAAAAGGGAGAATCAGCTACAGATGCCGTATTGGACGTATCGCGTATCGCTGAAGCTGCTAAAAGAGGGACGGGTAAGAGAAAGGGCTTCTGCATGTTAGTGGCTATCGATATAAAGAATGCTTTCAATTCTTCCACATGGGAGTATGTAATCAGAGCACTAGTCAAAAAAGAGGTTCCAGAATACCTGTTGCGGATGGTGGAAGATTATTTATCTGAGAGGAAGATACTCTACTAAGATGCCTTCCGTATCGAAGAACAGATGTGCAGTGTCCCGCAAGGATCTAGACTAGACCCGTTCTTGTGGAATGTTCTGTTTGATGAACTTTTAAGCATTGAACTCCCACCAAATACACAGTTGATCGTGTATGCTGATGATACTCTCATAATATATGATGATGTAGGCCTTACAGAAGTAAGGCTCTATGAATCCCTTTTTAGGGTTAAGAGGTGGCTAGACAAGAAACATCCGGCCACAGACAGTAGTGCATACCGATTTCCAAATAATCTACTGGAAGATAAACATATACCCTGGGGCGACCAATAACATATCTGGGAATGGAAATGGACCACAGGATAAGTTTTTGATCTCTTATTGAAAAGACAACGAATAAGGCAGCAGGTACTGGTGTAAATCTCACCAGACTCATGTCCAACATAGGTGGGCCCAGAAAAAAAAAGCGACGGGTGATCTCATGCGTGGTGCACTCTAAGCTGTTGTGTGGTGTACTAATGTGGGCAGCCTCCCTGGAGAAGCTATACAAGATGTGCAAGTACCTTCAGGTTCGCAGGAGAATGGCTTCAAGGATTGTTTCGTCTTATCGAACTGTGTCTGATAGCGCAGCCTTGATTTTGGCTTGCATCCCTCCCGTAGATCTTGCAATGGCAAGGAAATGAATCTACCACGCTGTAAATAAATTGCTAAGAAGCTGAGCGGTCTGACAGCCTCAGGACATTGGGAAAATAAAGGAACAGGCAAGGAAAGTGCTCATGAGCAAATGACAGAGATGGGACAAGTATAAGAATGGAAGATGGGCCCACCAGTTAGTACCCAAAGTGGAAGACTTTCTGAAGAGGAAACATGGGGACGTTAATTATTACCTGACCCAACCCCTTCAGGATATGGATGCTTTAAAGCATACCTTTTCGCACTTAAGATCGTTAATAGCCCTCAATGTGAATACAGCCTAAGCGGAAGAGATAACCCAATACACTCCTTGTTTGAGTGCAAAACATGGGACATGGAAAAGGAACCACTGAAGTGAACACAAAATAACATGGTAGCCTTAATGTTAGCAGTTAATGTGAACTGGACCCCTGTTGTAAGAATGATGACGAATATCCTTAAAGAAAATATTTCCCTCTCCTCAAATAATAGTAATAATAATAATAATAATAATAATAATAATAATAATAATAATAGTAATAATGTTCCGGAGTATCTTCCTGGCAGCCTTGTGCTCCGCTAAGAGTTCCGAAATCTCTCTACAGTTTATTCTTCTGTGCACTCGCTGCGTTTTTCTGCGGAGTCTGAAGCAATTTTTCCTTAATTTCGCTATTTATTCCGTCAACCAATACGCCAGATATTTTCCATTTACTCTCTTTTTAATGAGCATAGAGGAGTCGCATACTTGGGTGATGAACGTTCATGGTTGCCTTCACGAGGGTCTGTTTGTGCCCTGTCCAGCGTCACTACTGGCGGTATGGGGATAGACTCCAGACCACTCTGGATCCCACTCTGAAGCTTACCTTTGCCCATTTCCACAGTGTTCCATTCTTTGTACCGTTTGATAGGGTGAGCTTCGTATATCCTTCGTCTTTCCTTTTCACATATCTGGTGTAATAAGTATTGGTGGTCACTACCAGTGTAATCCTCTATGACTCGCCAGTCTCGTTCCTCAGCCGCTAATCTCTCCGACATGAACGTGATGTCTGGAATAGAGTTTCCGAACCCAGGTCCTCTATAGGTGGGTGTGGAGCCCTTGTTTATGACTATCAAACTCGAACCCAAACGGCCGAATAAAAGGAGACTCCTGATGTCGACAGTACAGTCAATGCAATTATATGGAGCCTAATTGTGGGCCGAAGCGCTGACTGAAGAAATACAGAACACGGATCACAGCGGTGCAGCGTAGGGGAGAGCTGAGAGTGGCATGCTCTTACCGAGCAGACTCCAAAAACGCTATTCTAGTGATCGATGGAGTAATGCCTATCGATCTGCTCGGGCTGGAGCATAATCGAATCTACGATAAGAATGCTGTCGAAGGCAGAGCGACAGCGACACAAGAGGAACGACGAAGGACAATGGAGCAGGGGCAGAAACGCTGGAACTGTAAAGGGAGGCGGATGCACCGGCTCATGAAGCAACTGTCGCTATCAGGATTTTGAAGATGTGAATTTCTGTTTCTCCTAGTCCCTGACAGGCCATGGCTACTACGACCTCTACCGCACCGCGGGAATGGTTCAATCACTGCAGCGAAAATTTTGCGAAAATCAATTGGATACCGCTGAGCACACTATTTTCAGTGTACAAACTGGGAAAGAGAACGTGATAGGCTGGAGGTAACGACAGTTTAAATCACGCCAGAGAACACTGTCGAAGCCATGTAAAAAACGAGAAGTCCTGGAAGGCAAACTCCCATTTCATGAAGAGCCTCCTGCGGGCAAAGAGGAACGAAGGCTAGCTAGAAGAGTAACAAATAAGACGGAACGAACGTAGAGATACCCATCAAGGAAGACCCCAACCCGAAGTAATGCAAAAGCGGTTCCGGGTTAGGGTCAGACGAAAAAACAGGTTGTTATTTTTTTATCGTGTTCAACTATCAGATGTTAATCTCACACTGTTGAGCAACCGGTTTTGCTCTTCGCCTTGTAAAGGTTTTTTTTCCATCTGCGCAAAAAAATTAAAATAATAATAATAATAATAATAATAATAATAATAATAATAATAATAATAATAATTTTATTTCTTCCAAATAATTATATTGAGAATGTACAGGTGTTACTATTTACCTACAAAAAATTTAGAACAACAAAAACCATCACCATAAAAACAACAAAACAGGCAAAAAGAATAGTAATTTTGCTTCATTACATTACATTATGCCTCACCTTTTAGCAAAAATACCTTTCTTATCAAGATTTGTATATACAGTACACTCCAAACTCTAAGTACTTTCTGTACTTCTCAGAGAGGGGTGTGTTCCTTTATGTTCAGTTAACAGCAAAAGTGAATATTTAGCTGTACAAAATTAACAAAATAAAATCTTATAATGAAAGTACTCAATACGCAGAAAGAAATCAAAATCTTCAAATTATTATCTAAACTAACAAATAAATGGTAAATAAATAAAAACAAGATGGCAGTTGGCAACAGGCAAAAATGAGACTTAAGTTACACATAATTAACGTATTGAAAAATTATTGTGACAAATCAACAAGCAAAAAGAAACCAAAGTCTGATCTAAATTAACAAACAAATTATATATAAAACAAAACAGAATGGCCATAAGCAACAAACTAAAGAGGTTACTCTTGAACTTTCTGCTTTTATGTTGTGCCTAGTATCCTGTGTACCATTCTATTAATTATTTTCCCCTTGCTATTCTTTTTTACTTTTAATATTTTTCCTTCATTAACATTAATAATAATAATAATAATAATAATAATAATAATAATAATAATAATAATAAAAGTAATAAAATAATAATAATAATAATAATAATAATAACAGTAATAATAATTAACATTGCATAGTTAGATTATCAAAGGGCACATGGTAATAATTATTAATTGGTATTTATAAGAATATGAAACAATAAAAGAAAGAAAAAAATTACAAATCAATTGCAAAAATATAACATGCAAAGTGCAACAGGCAAAAAAAATATTGCATTTAACTAAAGTAAAAAATTGACATCATATTGTCGGTATTGTCTGTTTTTATTTTGTTTTTTATAAATAATTAATTATTTTGTTTGGTTTACTCTTGTGTTTTCTATTTTTTGTTTTGACTAGTAAACCAGTCTTTTAGTTTCTTTTTGAATTTCTCTGGATCTATCAATTCATCCGGCACAGAGTTGAGCAGTTATGGAATTGGCAGCTGTTTTAAGCATTTTTTCTCCAAATTTCTTAAAAGTCTATGGTAGTATCAACTTGTATTTCTTTCTAGTTTCATAATTGTGGTTCCTGATTATTCTATACTCCTCATTGAAAAAATTATTTTCTAAAATTTGAAATTCATGTAATTCTCTGACGGTCATATTCCATTCACTGCTGTACTCTCTTCTAAGGTTAGGTTTGTTATATTCAATTTTTCATTGAGGATTTTAGTGCATTTGCTCTGCAAATGCTATTTTGAATTTTATCTACCAGGTTTTTGATGCAGATCCCCATACTCCAATTCCATATTTGATCAGAGACTCTATTAATGAGAAGTAGAATAATTTAAAAATTTTATAAGACAAAAAATCTTTAATCCGCAATAATTTCCACACACATGTTCTCAATTTCTGTTTACATCCAAAATCTTCCCCCTACAGCTCAGATTCTGATCAAAAGTTACGCCCAAATTCGTCAGTTTACTTTCATAATTAATTATACCCTGTCCAGGTCAGGTTTCCTGAAACCTGAACTAGAAACAAAGATATGCAAGGACATAAATGATTTTTATGATTTAATAAATTCAAATAAGAATTATCTCAATATTATTCATCTAAACATGAGATGAATTGGGCACTTGGATGAATTTTGTGTAGCCATACGAGATTGACCATGATCATCATGAGTGAAATTAGTGTCAAAAAAATGATGACCTTTTAGAATATTATTTGCCAAATTTTAATAGAGACATAAAAATTAGAGAGGAGAAAGGAGGAGGTGGTATAATGCTATTTGTGAAGAACATGTACAAATTGAACTTGTTGATTTGGTAAGTTGTCAGTTTGTGATTTTAGCAGAAACTTAGAAATAAACAACAAAATAAAAGTAAATATATATGCAGTCTATCGACCACCAAATAAAAGAAAAATTCTCTATTTACAAGAACTAGATAGCTTTTTAAATTCAGATAAAAATGTAAAGAAATTACTAATGAGAGACTGTAACACAGATATCAGTTATGACGAAAAAACAACAATTGAACCTGGACAAATTGTTAGATCACAAATTGGTGTACTGCATTAAAAGCATATGAGGGTTGAAATAAGAAAGGGCAAAGTAGTAAGCTCATGTATCGATCATATAGCTGTAAGTGGAAAATTTAAAAATGTAACCCCAATCGTATTAGAAAGTTAGATAACAAATCATTACCTAATTGGAATCTCAAGTAACTTTACAAGGAAAAATTCTTCTCTTGACAACATAACAAATAAATTTGAATCTATAAATAAAAATAAACAACAAAAAACAATAATAAACAACAGAAAAAATCTTTAGATGATGTCATTAGAAAAATGTCCGAAAAAGGAACTCAATTAATCATACACTTGAAAAAATTGCCACCACTTTTCAAAAGTAAACTAAAAATATTGTACATAAATGTAATCTAACAATCTTGCCAACAAATACAATAACACAGGGTAACTCTTTTTTTCTGCCTGAAATTACATTAGAGGAAACTAACTTACTAATTACGGGAATAAAGCTCCAGGAATTGACAAAATAGCAATAAAAGATATAAAACTGAACAGTAACTCAATAGCACCAATTCTAATGAAAAATATCAACTTAATTAGCATTAATGAAGGAACTTTTCCAGATAAATTAAAAGAATTAATAATTAGACCTATTCATAAAGGGGAAAGGTTTTTCAATCTATGAAAACTACAGACCAATTTCTATATTAAATACAATCAGTAAAGTATTTACACAAGAAAAATACATACCACAAAAATTAAATACCTTCCCGAAAAAATATCAAATAATAGACAGAAATCAGTTTTTTGCATACAAAAAAAAATTGTGGATTTGAGGATTTTAGTGTATTTGCTCTGAATGAAAAAATGAATATAACAAATTCATAATTTTCTGACAGTCATGATTCCATGCACTGCTGTACTCTCTTCTAGGGTTAGGTTTGTTATATTCATTTTTTCATTGAGGATTTTAGTGCATTTGCTCTGCAAATGCTATTTTGAATTTTATCTACTGGGTTTTTGATGCAGATACCCATACTCCAACTCCATATCTGAGCAGAGACTCTATTAATAAGAAGTAGAATAATTTAAAATTTTATACGACACAAAATCATTAATCCGCCTTATATTCCACACACATGTTCTCAATTTCTTGCTTACATCCAAAATCTTTCCCCCTAGGGCTCAGATTCTCATCCATCACACCCAAATACTTCAGTTTACTTTCAGAATTAATTATACTGCTACATTCAAAGTTCTTAAAGTTTTTATGTATACAATCAGCACTGTGAAAGAGTATTTTAACTTGGGTTCTTGCAACTTTTGGTTCTGTGATGTGTAATATTTTACTTTTTTTCTCATTTATAATTGGCCCTTTATCATGGCACCATTTTTTGAATATCCCAAACTTTTCCTGTAACTCTATTTTTTTTCTTTTTTTAGTCTTTGTTTTTTGGATAACAGCATCTGGTCATCAGCGTATCTATTACCCTTTTCACAGTTTTTGTTTCACTATAACTGTTCTCTAATTTTACTCTAAATGATCTGCCTTCTAGATAGTTTTTGAATAACTGTAAAACATTGCTTCTTACTCCTATGCTTTCCAGTACATTCTACATTTTATCATGGTCAATTACATCATACGCTTTTGACAAGTCAATGCTTAATGCCATCAAATGCAATCCCTTATATAATTTTTCTTTAATAACAACTACCAAATTTTCCAGTAAGTCTATGGTGCTTTTATTTATTTATTTATTATTTTTTGGGGGGGGGGGGTATGCAAAAATTTGATTTCTGTCTATTATTTGATATTTTTCCAGGAAGCTATTTCATTTTTGTGGTATGTATTGTTAGTAGTAGTTTTATGTAGTTACCTACTTTGTTAAGTAGCTGTTCAGTCCCTTTCCCTATTTGAAAGCCATAGTGACCCTCGTCAATAATATTATTTCCTTTGAGATATTTACTTAATCTAGTTACTACATATATTTCCATGATTTTTTCAATAACCGATAATATTGAGATTGGTTGATAATTTGTTAGCTCAGTAGCATTACCATTTTTATAAATAGGTCTAATAATGGCTATCTTCATACAGTACGGAAACACACCTATCCTCATAATGTTGTTGATAAGAATGGATAGCGTCTGATAAAATATTGCAATGTTGTGACGTATATCTTGAGCCCTAATCTTATCGTAATCTGCACTTTTATTAACATTAATTTCTTTTATGATTTTCTTAATTACCATTGGATTGGTCAATGGGATGTAACAGCTTACTACTAGTTGTTTCTCATACATGTTATCCTTTTCACAACCATAAATTCTATTCACTTCTATAATATCATCCACATGCTTTACAAATTGATCAGCAAAATCATCAGCAATATTTTGTATACTCTTATTTTTGCCAAGTAGGTTTATAATATTGTCATATACATTTTTTCCCCTGTTTATCGGATGATTTAATTCAAACCATAATTGTTTGATATTAGATGCTTTATTTTAAAATCAAGACTTGAAGTAATTATTTTTTGATGTATGTATCTCATTATTTAATCTATTTCTACACTTTGTGTAAGCCAACTTGTAGGAATTATAATTGATTTCCATCTTTTGATAAGACTATCTTTAGCTTTTATTTTATTGTGCAGATGGTTAGTAATCCAGCCTTTGCCTCTTTTATTTAGTTGGGCCTTTTTGTCAACAGTATATTTTATAGTTTTCCTGTTACCATTATATATATATATATATTTGATATATATATATATATCATTAAACTTAGTTACCAACTCATTGCAGAATAAATTAACATCTTGATTGCAGTATGATGTCCAATCAGGCAATTTTATCATCCTGTCTATATTCTTATCATCGTATTTTAATCTGAAATTGGTATTTACACAAGGGTTATTAGAAGTTAAGTCATCATTCCTGATTAAATAAGAGACGGTTGGATAGTGGTCAGAGATTTTGTGTTACAGACTATCTCTTTCGTTTTCGATCGAATGAACATATGATCAAGCAGGGAGATGCTGAGAGTTCCTTCTCTAATTTCTTCCCTTGTTACACGCTCTATACATTAACTAAACCTCTACTATACATCATACATTTATGCTCTTTTATTGCAAATATTCTTTTGTCCAAGACATGTAGGTTCTTAGCACCTATTACAAATAAATCATGAGCATTACAGCAATCAATTAGTTCTCCTAAATCATTAATGAATCCTGTTTTACTCAGATTATTAACATTAACTGCATACATTACTTATGGAAAAAAATCACTGAAGAACTCTGAAAATTGTTCTGAAAAAATTATGAAAATTTCTCTTAAAAGTCTGAAAAGGATTCAATTTATACGGCATCTAAAATTTTTGTAGAATTTTTGTGTGAAAAGTTCTAAAGCAAACTATGATAAAAGTCTTAAAATCTCCGATATTGTTACATTTTAAGTCTTGTTTTAAGAATATTTCAGACTGTTTCAGTTTTCAAAAAGTTTTTCAAACATTTTCACGAAGCAGTTCTACAACACTCTGAAATGCTGTTTAATTTGAAATCCTTTTTAAATTTGTTCACAGCATTTTTCAATGATTTTTTTCCACAAAGGTACCAAATTTGATGTAACATTCCGTCACTCGCGCGGCCATTCGTAACACCAGTTCTCGCGCGTTGGACTCCGTCCAACACAACTATTAAGGAGTTTATTTTTCTCATTAACATAATTTATTCATTTTTCTTATATATCTGTGCATATATTATAATTGAATATACCATGGAAAGATACGTAAATAATTAGTTGCAAACGACTTTGAAGATTTTATTATATTTCCGTCACCCGCGCGACCATTCGTAGCACGAGCACTCGCGCGTTGGACATCGTCCAACGCCCGCTTTATTCAGTTATAACATTTATGTTTTTGCACTTTAAAATATTAAACATTCTCATATTACAGAAAAATATCATTTTTATCAATTACACAAAAACACCATTCTATACGCCAGTACCCGCATGTTGGATTCTATCAATCAGGCACTAAGATTTTACTTCAGGGTATGGCGACACTACGCATAATAGAGATAAGAAGTTTATCGACATCCTTCCCAGATACCATTCGTGGAAGAGAAGCATTGTTTTTGTACGTGGAAGGCTAACATTCCTTTCTTAACAAGAAAAGAAACTTCTGTTTCACTACTTCCAACAGCGTGATTGACGGGGTGTTAACACAAAAAATATAAATAAGTAAATTACAGATAAATTATAATTATAAAAATAACTTTAAAAATTCATACATTACAATTGCCATAAAAATTTATCACACTTTTTCTTTTACCGATTTCTAGCTGCAAACTGAATTCATTTTCGATATTTGCTGCGAAGTAATACAAATAACGTTAAGTTTGTTTACACCCATGGTCTAGCTTATCGTAAAGATATTTAGAAAATTGAAACCTAATACATACTCATAGCGCCCGACTTGGCGGCAGAATTCCAAAACTGAACAGACCGATGTGATAAGTGATACTTTATTAATTTCTCGGAATTAGCGGCCCTGATTTTAGTTCTGAATAATTTTTTTTCATTTGAACATAAACTAAATTAATTTTAGCCCCTACCTGCAACAATATGTCGTACGACATATTGTTTAACACTATTTTCTTATATGTTATATACTATTGTTTTAGTCTTTTTTACAAATTTCATTACAGAAAAACTTTTTCTTTCTTCATTAGTGAGTTTTTTTCTTTAGAAAGCGCGGGGGCCGTAGCACATGCTACAAGTGCTACTAGGCTAAACCGGGATTGCCTTAGTTAAACATGTAATATCAAATTTGCTTTCATTGAGAATTATCTGTAGCTGTTCAAAGTATTTACGTAGGGATTTAATATTTTCATGGAAGATATTTAAGCTATAGTGATTATTAATGGATTCTCTTTTCTAAACTTTTCCCAATCTTTTAGTTCCGAACACTTTTTGAAATTAATTTGAGAATTCATTATTGTTTGATTGTTCCAGTCCATAATAATTGCTTACCTTTCTATACTTTTTTTATAGTAACCTCTCTAGCTCTTTTATAAATGCTGTGCTATGAATACTATCGTCCTGTTTTCTTATAAGGATTCTACCACTTCTGACCCAGACGATTTTGAAACCAGCGGTTTTCCTTTTAATTCTGGCCTCTCGGTGAAGATTCCGAAATTCAGGAATATGTGCTTTTTGAGGAAAAGTCTATCCTGTTCTATATCTTGTTCATATTTCATAATGTTCCACCACTTTTTCCCTTTGAAGATGCAGTCATTTCGATCTTGCTCGCTTTTGAATTTCACCATCAACATGGCAGAGCTTTTCATTTGCACGTGTTGCACAAATCTCACATCCAATTTTTCCCGCAATTTCTTCGTAAAGTTGAAGAGGAATTTTGTCTTCTTGCTTCCTGATACCATTAATTTTTATGGTTTTCTTCTTTTTATATTGTTCTAGTTTATTTAGTCTACCATTTAGAGTCTCAATTTCAGCATTCTTTTTGCACTATTCATTTCATTATTTTTACTTCCTCTTTTAAAAGTTTATGTTCATTAATATTTGCCTGAAACGGCTTGTTCATTTCATAAAATTTCTTCGACATAAAATTAATACATTGCAGCACTTTCATTAGAATACCCTTAACTGTTGGGTTCAAATCATCACTCATTTGATTAATTTGATTTTCTAGGTCCGTGGCACCCGAAACACTATTCTCTGGGGAGAGACTTTCCGTAGCATTTTTCAACGTATTCGACTTAGTTTTGAAATCCTTTTTCCTTTTATCCCGACATTTTGGCAACGCCACAGTTCTCTTTCTCTTTTTTAATTCCCCCGAAAAGTCATTTCCGATATCGAGCACGTGAAGTGGTAGGTCAAGTTGCAGCCTTTGCACACTATTTCTTCTTCATCCTGGCAGTTCCCGCAGCGATTGCAATTAATCACTTTACAGACTAAGATAGCAACCGACAGTAAACAAATACAATGGAGAAAATTCGACACACAACACTTTATTACACAAAATCACAATATGAATGGCATGGAACAGAGACGCCACGTGACAATATGGAAGCACGTCCGTTCACCTCCGGCGCCTGACACGTACTGAGTAACAATAATAATAATAATAATAATAATAATAATAATAATAATAATAATAATAATACCCCGTGTGGTACCGGGGATATTAGTAGAATAGCACCACGGGACCCCCCCTGTCGTGGAAGGCGACTAATGGGAGCAGCTGTCCGCTGTCACTTCCCCAAACATCCCGTCATTCCCACAAACTTGCTATGTCATTGCTTCCACGTACATGTGGCACACTTCTGTTTTCTGTCCTGTAGGAAAATCTTGTATCGGCCAACTCTTGTGTTTCCGCCCCGACGCTATTAGGTTGCGAAGTCTAGGGAGTCGTTTCCATTCTACCCTTCTATTCTAACTCTGTCTTCTCTGTCCCCCCTTGTTCCTTCCGTTTCCTTAAGCTGGCGGTAGCTCAAAAACGCTAGGAGAAGGTGACCCTGAAGAAAAAACCCAAGATGGAGGATACGTCAGGATCGACAGTAACGGTGCAGGGGATCGGAGCCCCAGTACCGGCGGTCGGTGGTGCGCAAGCAGGCCACCGGGCGTCGTCACCCAGCGACTGCAATGCCAGGGGTGCGGATCACTCGGCACCGCTGGCAGATAGTGCTACGAGTGATAGCAAGCTTCGCAGGACTCGAATAGAAGTCTGCGAACCTAGGGTTGAGGGATCCCTTAAAATCCCTTGTCCAGAAAAAAGTCCGGAGTTCGATGCAAAAAAATCAACAAACTATGATGACCTGTTCAAGAACACCGCAGCGGAACTAAAGAACCTTATAGTCAAAAGAACTGAAGGAAAGTTTGATAAAGTGAGCCCATTTATAATAGAGAAGTGTATTAGCACCTGCGCTGGATCTGCCGTAAAAGACATACAGAAAACTTCATTTGGTCTCTTGGAAGAAACATTGAATGACAATCAAGGTAAAGAGTTACTAGAACTGAAGAAAATAGGCTCTCTAGATGTTGAAGTAAGTGCTCTAAGTGAAGTAAGACGCTGAATAAGGTGTTGTAAGGTGTTGTAGTTTGTAGTGACTTCTTAAACTGCAGTGAAGAGGAAATAGTTCAAGAACTAGCTTCTCAAGGAGTCATTGCCTGTCGTAGGCTAACAATGAGGCGGGATGTGCAGATAATTCCTTCATCGTCCCATGTCCTCACGTTCAAGCGTTGTACGTTACCAGAGAAGATTAAAGCAGGCATTCATCGTCTAAGCGTACAAATGTTCATTCCTCAACCAATGCAGTGTTTTCAATACTTACGATTTGGACACCCAGCAACTAGATTTGCGAGAATCAAAGTATGTCATTGTGGTAAGCCATTTTATAGTGATGATTCATGCCTAGATCCCATCAAATGCATTAATTGCAGTGGACAACATTCAACGAGGTCAAGAGACTGCCCATTGTATAAACAGGAGGCAGCAATACAACAAGTGAAAGTCAGACAGAAGATCAGCTATCCTGAAGCAAAAAAACGTGTGTGTCCTGAAAATAAAGGAAATATTACATACGTGGAAGCAGTTACTAAAAGCACAAATTTACCTTCTTTAGTAGTGAAAGAACTAATGCCTGCAATAACCCGATGCAAAGAAAAGTATTTTAATTAAATTCACAATAACAAAATCAACACAGAAGACATAACAACAAACACTCAAAGTGAAATGGTAAATGAAAAATAATTTTAAAGACCCCCACCAAATGAGGCAGATAGAAATCCAGTAGCTGAGCCTGCAGCCATACCCTGCAAAGAAGTATCGACAACAGGTCGCACTACCACTACCACTACCACTACCACTACCACTACCACTACCACTACCACTACCACTACCACTACCACTATCGAAGTCGATCGCCTCGTTCTCCTAAGACCACCGATGACAACTTCCTCAAACAAAAAAAGAAATCAATGACCAATGATCAAGACACAACCATTGGCTCTGAGACAAGTTCGATGGTAAGTGCTGAAAATAAAGATTACCAATCCATCGATGTATGCAAAACCCCGCGTAACAAGAGAAAGAAGAAAGGATGGCCAATAGGAAAACCAAGAAATTAAACAAGATCTACGTATTCTACAGCAGAAAAACCCCATTCCAACCATGGAAAATATAATTCAATGGA
>BOPP01000200.1:218555-233362 GCA_017312745.1 Gryllus bimaculatus
AACAGGCACTAAGCGTTGCTTTGGTTTCCTTTAAACTTATTGGTCATGTTATTTCTACATTAACACACCTGTACGGTATGCACAGTACGCCCTGGTATGTTATATCTCTGACAGTTTTGCATTGTATTATCTCGCGTTTCAGGCGTTGGTGGTTCAAAGCAAACAACAAATTTAACAGTCGGTTAATTTTGAACACTTCTTTGTTGTTAGGTTTGGGTCAAGGTCACAAAAAATAGAGGCAGAGGTGATTTTAGTTAGTCTGTGGAGCACATTTAATTTTCTAACTTTGTGATCCTTTTCCAGAAGCGCAGCTTGATATCTTTTACGTCTGCCTATTATGTATGTGTCGCAAGACAACTCTATACGCCAGTTCTTGTTTCAACTGGTATTAACGTATACGACGATTGCTGATAAATGTTTATTATTTCCCTAATATATTTGGAGTTTTCGGCGTTATTTAATTTTATGGTTTGCTATAAGATTTTATTTCGAAATCTTCTGTTTTTAAAGCTTCCTTTAAAAACTTGATATAGCTGGAACTATATTCACATTTGTCACGAAAAATGGAGGTTACATGTTGTTTTGGAAAGTTCCTCATTGTTTCTGTTTGTGCCTTCTATATCAAAAGCATGATTGATTCTTGGTAGGAACTGTATATACACTAGTATTACTATCGCAAGACGTGTCTTTTGCCTTACCCTTCTATTAGCATCAGGTCGGAGGACGTCAGGATTCGGCCTTTTTTGACCGAGTGGTGTTTATATTGCCATATCATTCTGCGTTAGGTTGACGGGAGCAGATGAATCATGATCCATGCCGTTGCTGTCGCTGCCTGTTGATTCTTCGATGACATGTCTTGAAGAAGTAAATCTCCCGGGTGTCAGTAGCATGCAATCGCATTACATGCTACTGATCCTACCCGAAAGTACTTCGGTAATCGACGAGTTTTAGTATAGGTTGTCTTTTGTTAGGTTGATTTGATATGAGAGGATGAACACCGTTATGCTTACAACTGTAACTGGTCACATTAAGTAGTGCGCCCTGGTTATTATCGCAAGACTTTTCCTTATCTTGGCGCGCCTCCAGGCGAGCAAGGTAAGACACTACGGAGCTGCGGGCACGATCCGCACACCACAGCGGCCAGGCGAGTACTCTTGAGTGGTTTTACAACTGAAGGGAAAATTGTATGGTACAAAGTATTGATCAATTTGTACTTTTCAAATTACTTTTAAAACGTTTGTATCACTTTTAAAATTTATATCGTATTTTTTATAAATATAATTTCGTATTATGTAAATGTTCATTTTATAATTGTGTATTTTAATATTACATATTTTGACGTTTCATACTACATATTTTCCGATTTCTATTTATGAGACATTAATTGAATAAACGCAATAATGTATACAAGTCGCTGGTAATGTAAATATTTAAGACGTGAAAGAAATGTCTAAAAAAAATTGTCTAAGGTTTGAAAATTAAAAATGAATAAAACAATATGGCGTATAATCTTACACAGGACAATTAGAAACATCCCTACTAAAAGTTTGAAAAAAAATTGGAGCCGTTTTTTAATAATTCTGTTATTTAGTATTTTTGTGATACACGTATTTAACGCAATATTGTACAAAAACGATTAAAATTTGCAAAGAAATGTGCAGGACGTCAATGAAAGAACTAATTAGGGAAAACAAATTTCATTTGAGGAAAAATCTCTATCTACAATACTGTAGTTATGAGGAGACGCCGAGAAAAATTCAAACTTTTGTAACCTTCAAAAATCAAAGTTACCAGTGAACATCGGACCTAAGCCACATGCCACCTTGACAACATATTTTAATATATTCTTACAACAAATCGGAAGAAAAAAACTGGAGCCATTTTTGAGAGAATATAAAAGATGGACTTGGGGCGTCATTTAAAGTATCCCCAAATTTTGAACAATATTTGTCGATCTCGTAAAGCTTTGAGACTAGCCAGATCGACCAGTGAATATTCACTCTCCATAAAATTCTAGGAATACTTGTAGTTTCGGCCCTAGTGTGGTTCACAGATGGCTTGACAGACGGTCAGACGTTTTGAAAAAGACACAAAAAAAAAACAATAAACAAAAAAATCAACTTTTTCGGTATCAGAGGGTTTGTTGAAATATCAAAATCGATTTTTCGCATCATTATATAACTTCCTCTATACTACATACGATATATTACTCATATGTACGAGTAGATACGTATACGAAAATGTAAAACCAATTTTGTGATGCTGAAAATAGCGAAAGCATTATCTGACAAATCTCAGTCGGACCACAAGAGAACCACCTGCTTGGCTTCCTTGCACCCAGCCCGCCTCTCTTATCTCTTACGGAATGCTTCCGTACCCCTCGGAACCGGAACCCCCACGCCCGTCGGCGGTGGTGGCGGCGACGAGGCATGGTGGAGGTTGACCAAAAGGCATTGTATTTGGCCAAATTTCACTTCAAGACGCGCCTTTTCTGCCGATTTGGTCGATTGACACGCGTTGACAAGCGCTGGATTCAGGAAGCATTTCGCCATCGCGCTATAAGCCCACATTTTTAAATTTCTTCCCAAAACTATTCCAAAAAAAATTCAAAAATTCATTTTCCAATTTTTTCCAAATGTCGTTTGTCCTTTACTGATTGGATGTCGGACCACTTCTTCAGACGTTATTAGTAAAGTAATTTTGGCTTATTTTGGTGCTGCTACGCTACTTGGTGGCGACAAATTGAACTAAGGTCGGGACATTTAGCCTTTACAAACGATTCCCGACTAACAAGATGGTCACTTCACAGACGGCTGCGGCAGTGGTGGTTTCCAGGAAAGCCGTTACGTTGAGAGTTTGCGTACTCAAATATTTTTGGCTTATTGAATTGAATTAATGCCTTATTTTACGTGGCGAGCGTAGCCATGATGTGGCCATGCACACCCGTCTGACCACGCAAATTTCGCTACGCTCCTTTCACCAACTAGCAGAGAAAAGAAGGTATTTCTTGGGCGAGAAACACGCGATTTAAATTTAGCTCAGAGGCGTCATTTACACTTGAGGATCTTGTACATGCAAGTAAATCTACTAACATGGGACAACCGGCTTTACTTCCTCTACGAAGGAAAGAAAGAAAGGCGTACGAAGGATTTACAAATCCAGGGCTTCGATCACGGGTTTGAACCCACCAACTCGCGTATAACAGCCCGATACGCTAACCGTTACACCATTGCCGCGCACATATTTCCTTAATTTCTGGTTTCTCAATTTCCTGTACTTCATTATTGCGGCAAATCTATTCTAAAAAATGTATTTAATTACGCTGAAACTTATTCATTAATATTTCTTATTTTATGTATAATTAATTTATTTTTCAGATTCCTAAAGTCTTATACGTCTCTAATACTTTTGACACTCAATGTAAGTACGTAGTAACGGGGAAAGTAAAAAAAACTAAATTTTAAAAAAATGTTCAAAAAGGGCTACATATTTGTAAGAGATTGAGGAATTACGAATTTGACCGCATAAGTACGATTTACTTTTGCAGCAATTTATAATTCGTGATCTTTCAAAATTATTTTCCAACATGAAGTTTCGACATTAATCATGTAACTTTTCTATATTCTCTGATAATTTGTTGTAACAATGTAAACATTTGCGAACATCTTTGTAGAATATGAAATTAAACGTATAGATGCGATTCTAGAAATGAGATTTTTGTTTCTGCCAAAATCACGTTCTTGCGTGTGATATTTCTTTATTCATTATTATTATTATTATTTGCTTTCATCCAATCATATCCAAGAAATTATGGGTTAATTGGGACATACGATACATCATATATTCTAGTCTTGATCTGGTCATGGATGTTTTAAGTTTTATTTTTCATACTGAGAATTTTTGTCTGTTTCTACTACATTGAATCATTTTGGTTATTTACTTTTACTTGTGGTCTGGGATCTGCTCACTATCACATTCTTAAGTAACTTATGCTTTTGAATTGAAAGTAACATTTGAAAGTCAATTTCTAATGCATGCAACAAAATTTGGTAATTTGTTTGTAATATTATACCTAGATATTTTGCATTTTTTTAAGGCTTAATAATATTTTCTATTTTTCAACTTAAAATTTAGTCACTTTCTCTTAAGTTATAAATTAAATGCTAATTGGTATTATTTGGATTTAATTCAAGCCATCTGTTTTGAAGAAAGGTTAATTAATATTAATTGTGATACTTCATTCTGAACTGTACTAATTTTTTATGTAGTATTTCCATTTTTAGTATACCTGCAGGTCTATTTTTATGGTTTCACTGATTTATCCAATGATTATTAATAAATATATTTTCTAGGCATGATCTTGTTGATCAAATTACTAGTCATTGTTTTCAAAATATTTTTTTTGTTGTAACGATGGGCTTAAATTTCGTCCAACAATATCGTGAACCTCCTTAGAGCTGTAGTATTAAAATACTTTAATTTTCAACATTACCAAAAGTATTCATCAATGTATGATTTAGAATTACCTTTTTTACAGGTAGATAAACTTTTAAACATTAAAAAAACATGAAATCTCTCTCTGATGGAAGTCACATTTTTAATATAATCAATATACCAAATTTAGTATTATGTTATTCAGTTATTTACTGGCTGGTCTACTAACATCAATCTCAAAAATCTGTGAAACTTCCTTTATAAAGTTGTGTAGTGTTATAAAATGTGTGTTGTGTGTTGTGTATTGTGTAATGTAAGAAAATGGAGTAAATTCAATGTTTCAACTGTATCCTAGAAATTAACTAGGATTTTTTAAACATTAAATTAATATTTTCTTCATGGGCGACATTTATGGTAACTAGCTTATAGATTGTATTATGTATTTATTTTGCTTGTTGATTCCTTTTTAATTTTTATTCATTATGTTATCTGAGCATTTTTTAAAGAAATAGCACGTAAATATTTACAAAATAATTAATTTATGAAATTGTCATTTAGGTACTATACTGGCAATTTGTAATATACAATGCATTCAGCAGAGGATATAGTGACCATCTCACTTTCAACCTCATCCTGTACTGAAATCCTCATCGCTTCATTCAACCTAATTGCAAGTTTTCTGTTTTCATATGAACAACAGAGACTCATATCTTCGTTTGTTTGAATAAAACAAGAGAATTTTGAAGCTAAATTTTCTCTTCCTTATTTTCTTTCAAGCTATTGCATAAAGCTATGTATCTTCACTACATTTTTTTTTTTAAATTTGGAAAGGAAGCTTTTTGTCGTGACTGTTAAGCTACTGTACCAGAGACACAAAGGAAATTATCTCACCTGTTCTGAATCAAACAAATCTGAATACAACCCGAACATGTGTTTTTCCTTTTCAACTACAATTTATTGTGCAAATCACAACATAGTTCTGGGCAATATTTTATACATAGGTACATCACTGTGTGAAAAACAGCTTATTTCAAAGGTTCCTTCCCATTAAAGTAGATCCTTATTTTTAGGTTCCACTGTCGATTCCTGATGAGAAAAAAACTTTGTTTTTCCAAATATTCAGATTTACAATACTGATAGTAAAACTAATTGATTTTTAAAATATAAATAAAAATTTGTTGCTGTTTTTCCCTCAAAGTGAATGAGGCATATTTATTTTAAAAAAAAATTGAAAACAACAAGCCATGAATATTGTAAAAAAATGTGTATTTTCTAATTCTCTGGTATAATACATATTAACTGCAATGGCTGCTCAAATTCTGATACGAAAATAACTGAATTAAATAAAGTACTTGAAAATTGTGTTGAGAAGAGAATATTATGTTATCCAAGAATTAAAACCAATAGTTTTGAACTATTGCAAGTGCTAAGTTGGCTTCAATGAAACAAAATATTGAGGATATGAAAGTTCATGTAAGTATCACACACACAATCAATGTGCATCTTAAACCAAATATTCTGTAAAATGTAGTAGGTTACTTAACACTGAATGGCAAAGATACAAAGTTTATGAGGATTTAAACCTCAATTGCTGGTTTAAATAAAATGGCCACAAAGGTAACAGATGTAGGAATGAAATCTCATGTAGCTATTGTGCTGGTGTATATGATATAAAAGTTTGTGTTGGTATAGCAAAAAGAAATTTAATAATTGCTTGCACACAAATCAAACATACAATACTTAGTATGGTTGTGATCATTGTGTTCAATAATAATCTCTGCAATAGTTATAAGGATTTTAAAAATTCAGCTATTTCCAAAATGCAAAACTAATATACTTTATAAATTACAAAACTGAACATCCGGAAGATAATTTTAATGAAATAGAACGTAATAGTACATATGATGTAAGTGCCTTTTTTCACAATAAACCAAGTCTAACTGTATTTCACTTTAATATCCCCAGTATAAAAAGCATTTTAATGAATTACAATAATTATTAACACATCTAAATAAACCTGACAAATGTGTGCACAAAAATATTCAATTTAATTTAATAGCTTTTAAGAAATAAAAAATTATGAGATTTTTGTGTAAAGAGCAACTGTGTTAAAAATGATGGATATTGTGTATATGTGAAGTCCAATATAAAAAACACAGAGATATTAAAATAAGTGTGATAAGTGCAATAGCTATGCACCTAACAAGAGACATAGGAAAGAATACGAAAAAAATTCAGTTATAACAAAATAATAGTAAATGAAAAGAAAACTGTTTCAATGCAGTTTTCTACTTCAAATAAACAATTTTGTACTTTATTGAAAATCAATGGTGTGTTATTGATTGATGTTAAAGTAACAACATTTTTAGGTCTATCAATTCAGTCAAACCTCAAATGGAACGTCCATTTAAAGGCATTTAACATAAAATTAAGTTCATTATGTTATGCTTTTCAAACCCTACTCATACATTCATACTCATAATTGTGATATATTTCGCGAATGTTCATTCCTGTTTGAGATACGGCATAATATTCTGGGGAAATACATCTTATAGCTCCCAGACTTTTAGATTACAAAAACGAATTATATGAATAATAAGCAAATCCTACCAACGTGATTCTTTAAGCCTCTCTTAATTAATCAAGGAATCTTACCATGTCTCTTGATCTATGAATCAGTATTTTTTGTCAAAAATGACATACTGAAGGGCGTGAATATATTTTCTGCAAACATCGATATCTGTAACTACAACACTCAATTTAGTAATTATATTCATTAGGTAACGGTATCAGTAACTCCAAAAAATAACAAATCCTAACCCTTAATTACTATTTAATACTATCATATTTCTCCACAGTCTGGAAATACGCCAACGGTTTCATGATCCCCAATCCCCACAAATACCTTCGGTTCCCTCCTAACTACCCTACAATAGTCTCCTCTCAGTCATATTGATCAGGTTTTTCATCCAGTTTTCCTGATTCCTTGAGCAAATGCTGATATGGTCCCTTGTTTTGCTTCTGGACATAAATGTAACTTCATTATCTATGTATGTCTTCTAGAGTTCAGTGGAAAATATTGTTATTCAAATTATTGTTCCCCATGTTGCCATGGCAGAAGTACATATTCCTTCACGAAGGACAAGATGAAGAATAGGAACCTAAATCTACAGCTGATTTGCCTTTGAAAATAGATATTGTTACAGCGAATATTTTGTTAACAATTCTTGCCAAAAATGCTTATTTCTTTCTGTATTCAGAATTCAACTCATATATAGTTTAGGGTAGATATCCCAGAATTAAGAATCATGCACAGGATACCCTTCTCTCCATAGTACATCACACACAGTTTTTAACTGTTTGCCATAAAGTAAATGAATGAATAAACTATCCTTGTTACATCTTTCCTAGATAGGATGAATTATTGGCAGAACATTTTTATAAGGAATTAATTTCCTTAAATGAAATAACAAAAGTAAACAACCACATAATTGTAGGCAAAATGAATATCTGTATATTGAAACAATGCTACCAGCAATCAATATTTGAATAATTTGCCTCCTTAGGGATATAAGTCTTACTTAAATCCACTCGTAACAGAAAATTGAATCTTGTATTTGAACAGTGTTTTGTAATACTAAGTTTGTAAGTGAGGATGTCCATCTCATGGCAAACCACATAAATAAGATGTATGGTTTGCTTAAATTTATAACCGGTAGGTAACCTCGTTCAAATGTTAATATCTACGGTGTAAACAGTCTCTTACATACTACGTAAAAAATATGTATTTATATTGTGCCCTAACAGAAGGCAATACGATGGCCAAAAACGTCGGCAATGTAGTGTTTTTTCTTATGACCTAACTCAGAACCACACAACATATATATTCCAACGTGTCGAAATTATTAATTAAAATAAAATTATTATCTCAAGGTGTTCTTTACAATGTGTAATTATTTCATCAATTTCAAGAAAAATTTTTCATTATTGACGGCTCGCTTTATAATACAATGAAATAATCGAGTTGTGGAAAAATTTATTGAGATGATTTGAAGATTGGATTGTTGAACTCAAAAGAAATATTAAAATTCAAAATAGAAACACAGAGATCAAATCACAAAAGGTTTAATTATGTATGCATATTCAAAAACAATTAAAAAAAAATCTAAGATAATCATATGTCACAGTATGACTACAACACTAATATAGAGGTATTTTGGAAAGTAAATCTGAAATACCAGGAATAATATGTAATGATAGTATTCAAAATGGTCCGATAATATTCACTCACTTCGGAAAATTATCAAACACACTACTAAGGAGCAGCAGTGTTATTAACACGATAAACAGATTTTAAGAGTGCAAATATTTATCGGCAAATGATCTTGACTAGGTCCCTTTTATTAACAACTTCTGTGAAATACACTCAAAGATGAAGAAACATTTCAGAAATTCAGGACAGTGTATTAATATTGAAACTGATAACTCAAATTGGAATCCACTTTTTCACATCTGTCTTCATGACTGCAATAGCAGTTAAGTCAATCCATTCTTGAAGTTGGAGTAGAATGAAAAGCTACTAATTCCAACTAATATCTTTGACATTGACTTCGTGTAGATTTTTGAAAAAAGAATCCAGTTTCATCTCCAAATATAATATTGGTAATATATTGCTTCTGGGAGGGAAAAGGCCTAAGGATGTTAAATATGCAACTGATGTTATTTGCAGTGCAATCGATAATAATGCCTCTAGGCTAACTATTTTTTTGACTAGGGAAAGTCATCTCACACAGTTAATCATAAATTGTTATTAGGTAAACTCCACATACGTGCTTTTAGAGGCCTGGTGTACAAACTGATTAAAATTTATAAAGAGAGAAGAGACAAACTGAAAAATTAAACAGTTTCCAGTAATGAGCTATCTGTAATTTGCCTGATATATTAGGCAATGTTTAGGTCAATGGCAACTTATGGTATAGTTGTTTGGGGTGGAGCATAACACTCAGCGTAGTAATCATATTCATCAGGTAAGAGTACCAATAACTCACTTAAAAAGATAGCAAACACTAACTCTTAATTCCTGTTTAAAACTACCATATTTCTCCACAACCGGGAAATACGCCCGCGTGTTCATGATCCCCAAACCAGACAAGGACTTTCGGTTTCCCTCCTATCTTCCCCCATTAACCTCGTCTCAATTCCAGAAAATACTTGAAAATGTCATCCATTCACAACTTACAACACTTCTCGATCCTATAATCCTTTCAACACAATCCCTTTGTTAGAACTCGCTGCATTACTCAGCTATTTCTCACGTAATTGCATGCTTTAGAGAATCACGAGTGGGTACCCTCATATGTGTTCAATTAGCTGTCTCGTCGGCTATGTTGATTTACTTCTGACGTTGACAACAGGTGCGCCTTCTCCTTTAGTGCCTCTCCTGGAAATTAATTTACTCGTCACACACCCCAAGCCGCCTCATGCCTTGCTAAGGTGAGAACTCTGCGTCCGCGTCTGAGTTCCCTGATCCGCACGCACCACCAGCCCGCGTCCGCAAGCGAAGCGGTTACAGAAACGTTAGTGTTACGCCATATCTCTGGCAAGAGCAGACGTGTCCGTAAAGGCGCGTTTACACGGAGAGAGTTTTCTCTCCTAAGCTCTCACTCATGCAATTACGTATATCCTAATTAGTCTCATGGCACCATGTGTGGTACATGCACTATGCATAAACTCATAGGCACATCACCTTCCAATTACAATGTGGAAGTGATTAATTCTCAGTATTGTTATATATTGTGTGTGCTTCAAGTGAACTGATGCCGCCACCTGCATGTAAGTTTTATACTTCACGTAGCCAATTCCTACTGCATGAACCAGTGAGTTACACGTCTCAAATACGTTGTTTCACAACCGAACATTCTCAATTAATAGATAAGTTCATGTAACTTATTTCAACGTAAACTAACGGCGCATAGCAGTTCACCAGTTGTGTTGCGTTGTGTGTCCTCAGTGAACTACGTCAGTACATTTTACTGTACTGTAATTTATCATGTGTTGAATTTATGCCAACATAAACCGTGTCCCCTGCCGTGAACAGTTAATAAATCACGTTTAATGTAATCGAAAACATATGCTACTAACACGGATATTGTGCCACAATGTCTGCTTCCGCGGTATCCAATGAGAAACTGCTGCAATTATTATTAATCAGTCACGTGTGGCGCCATACGGGTGTAATCAGAACTCAGACGAGAGTGGTTTGTAAGAACAATGTGTTTATTCAAAATCTAGACCATAGTCACAATTAACATATTACACTGCTTACAATTACCTAAATAAATATAACCCATTGCTAGGAGAGATAATTTACAGAACGGCTACCACACCACAACATAGATCAATGTTCCCTCTGTGGAGCACAGCTCAACCCTGAGACCAACTTCATGTCTCGCTAGTCACGACTATGAATTGCCGGCTTCTTGCCGTCGTGCAAACTCGCACAAACTCACTCACACTTGCCACCGCCGCTACTGGGAAACAAGAAGATCGGGGCATTGTTCTCGTGGCCTTATATAGGCCTCTCGGCGCTACCTGCCGCCCCCATTGCCTCAACCCTACCGCCGCATTACCACGCCACGTCCACGGAAAGTCCCAATGCGGTATCACTCCACCCTTAGGTACGCCTTTATTACACATCCGGCGATGCCCACCGTCTGCTACGTGCTGCGAGACACTGCACACGGTAAACCCAAGCTACTATCTGCTACAGCGTCATCACCCCAGCAGATCAGGACACGCCCCGCGCGTGCGTTCTCTACCAGTCTACGCTGCAGCAGCTGATTCCGTTCAAGTTTTATGTTTCTATTTTAGCACTACTGTATCAATCCATATTGCACACTCAAACTCATATTATTTGATATGTGCAATCAACACAGTTTTCAACTGTAGATGTCTACGGCTATTAAATTCATTCAAGGTTTCTAACATTAGTGTAATCATTATTGTAATTAATTGTATAATTTTCTTAGTCTTAATTATATGCCTTTTCTTTTTAATCACTACATGGCTACTGAATTCTTCCAAATTAATAGTTACTCCTGTAGATATAGACATTTACAGAGAAAGGGTCCTTGTCGCATTGAACACGGTGGTCCTCCGAGTTGTTATCAAAACTATCAAGGAAAAGGTGGTAGAGGATGGCTGCCAGCTTATCCGAGCTATCTCAACAATCCACGTGCCTCCTCAGTCAACCTCCAACACCCTTCACTTCCCGATTTCAATCCCCACCCCGCTCCAAATCCCTAAAGAAATTCCAACTGTCCTCACCGATCTTACCCACGCTGTTTACACCGTATCCCATCAGATACTTCTGATGAAACTTTGCCCCAACCACCTCTTTTCCGAAATCAGACCTTACCTATCGTTCCTTTCATTTCCGCCACCTTTCCATATCGTCTGGATATTATCCTCTGTCACTTCCATTTCATTCTATTTTCCCTTTACATAAATGATATCCTTTCAATCCCCGGTGTCAATACCTTCCTCTTCATCGATGACATTGCCTTCGTAGTCCTCGACCTTTCCTAAATAAAACCCTAAAACTCCCTAAAACACAAAAAGCCTTCAATTCCTTTACTTTTGGGCCAAGTAAAACAATATTACCACTAAACCAACCAGATCACAAGCTGTTCTCTTCTCCTAGAACAAATCACCTTTCAATCCCCAACCCCTAACATAGGGCAAACACCCACACCCTGGCAATCCCAAATCAAATACCTAGGTGTCGCCTTCTCCCAAAAACTCCTTTGGTCCTATTACATCCAAAAAATCATCACTAAAACACATCGAATCATTAACGCCCTCTACCAATCCTAACTAATTAGTCCATCCTTCCGAAAAAAGAATCTTAATGTACTACTCATACACCCGATCGATCCTTACCTTCGCCCATCCCTCCTGGATCCACCTCCCAAACAAATCTAGACTGTATCAGGGATGTGATCTTAACAGATCCTCTGTTATTTCTTACCAGTTAACGTTTCGTAACTGTTACGCGAAATAAGTTATTTCGTTTATCCTGTAATTAGCTGTTATCGGTGGAAATGCTTTGCATTGTAATCTATTGGGCCATATCCGAACAACTACAAGCTTTCTCGGCAAACATTTTGTACGAGAACAATTTCATTGCAGCTAATCAATCGTGATTAGCAAGTGTTCAAATTATAGATTCATTAATAAATAATACATTATTATTACACATTATGCGAGGCAATATTTTTATTGTAGACACTACAATAAGATGTTTGTCCTTTAAATTAAGTCCGTCCAATATGTTTGTTAACTTCTTTCAGTCCCATTGCTGCTTAGGTGAGATCTACTAATACATCTCTACGTCCGTTAAAATAAAACGAGTTACGGTCAAATTACTCGCATTATAATTTTTGATATTCTACAGTCATTACTACTTTAGCTGTAGCTAAGCAAAAACAGTCCCTCCTTCTAATTATTTTTGGCACTCGTCACTTCACTGTGCACAAGTTGCATATTCCAAAGAAAAGTTGCAATCTGAACCCGAATCATGAATCACTGTTATTTTCACTGTAATATTCTATACATATATGCTACGTAGGAATCACTATTCTTCCTTGGCCGTTTATCCGGGCTCGTTCATATCATCAGTTTCTCTGTCTGAACATGATTGGAGATGTAGTGCAAGCAAGCGCCGTGAGGTAGCTTCACAAGCTTTAAGTGGTACCAACGTTATTCGGTTTGCCTCATTTAACTCTTAGCAGTCGCCACAACTGATTTAACTCTTAGCAGTCGGCCATGTTAGGTTGCTGATCATGGACCTGTTACTTTTCAACTGTGGTTAATAACCGTAATTACGAGTCGACTGTTATTCTGAAAACAGTTATTGAAAAAAAGATGTTAAGCCCATCTCTAGTCTATATTACAAAAGTCAAAAATCGTATAATTCACCTCATCTTCCGTCCTCCCCGCTACACCAGGTACAACGCCCTAACAACCGAGCACAATATTCTCACATCCACGACTGCGCAATCCACCATCCAAAAACGAATGAATAATCCCATATTCAAAATCTAATGATCCCACACCAACATATCCTCACAAACAATACCAGACACTCCCGCAGGAAGCACCCATTTGATGTACTCCCACTTCCTCCCCCGATTACCTAAAGCAGTGGGCGATTGGCTATTACCGACCAAGACGGACGTCACAATGACCATGACACAGGACCAATGACCACAAAGACCGACCGACGAAACGAGCGACCCAAACATGAGGAAAACCATTCACCCCGCTTCCTTCTCACCTCCACCTCACCTAACCTAAAAACGAATTTCAAAAAAATTAAAAACAAAAAACACTATCCCGAATAAATATGTTACCCACTTCCTTTTTCCCAGTCGGATACTATCCTTATCCTCGGTTCTCTCCGTCGTCCTACCACCCTAACAAAAAAATTTATCTACCCTTGTAAACTAATATTCCTCATATCTCAGCTTTGCAATCCCGGTCCTGTACGGTAGAGTGAAGTAGAGATTCTAGCAAAATGACGCCAGAATAAACACTAGATCTGAAGAGACCTTCGAAAGGACAGAGAGATCGAAGACCACATCAGGAACAACTGTTGGTCAGTAGTGACTAGTGAAGTTGTGTGACTTTGTCGACAGAAGATACGCCTTCAGAATTGTACACCGTTGGATACTGGTGACTACGCCTACGTTTATGAACGTCATAACACTAACGGTTGCACTGGGTTTGATATGAATGTGTATAAGGAAACCTCTCGGTGCACGTCAGTGCCCTTTCACATCAGGTTCTACGGCAATCGAATCCGGAACCTCAGTGGTGAAAGGCAAGCGACTTCGCCACTGAGCCACGAGAGCATTATTTCCGTCTGTCTCTGTCTCTATCTGTCTCTCTGTCTGTCTCACTCAGTTTCTCTCTCTCTCAGTCTGTCTGTCAGTCTGTCTCTGTAAGTCTGTCTCTGTAAGTCTGTCTCTGTAAGTCTGTCTCTGTAAGTCTGTCTCTGTCAGTCTGTCTGTCTGTCTCTGTCTGTCCCTGTCTGTCTCTGTGTGTCTGTCTCTGTGTGTCTGTCTCTGTGTGTCTGTCTCTGTGTCTGTCTCTGTCTGTCTGTCTCTGTCTGTTTCTGTCTGTCTCTGTCTGTCTCTGTCTGTCTCTGTCTGTCTCTGTCTCTGTCTGTCTCTGTCTGTCTGTCTCTGTTTGTCTCTGTCTGTCTCTGTCTGTTTGTCTCTGTCTGTCTCTGTCTGTCTCTGTCTGTTTGTCTCTGTCTGTCTCTGTCTGTGTGTCTGTCTGTCTGTCTCTGTCTGTCTCTGTCTGTCTGT
>BOPP01000200.1:234542-256081 GCA_017312745.1 Gryllus bimaculatus
TCTCTGTCTGTCTGTCTCTGTCTGTCTGTCTCTGTCTCTGTGTCTGTCTCTGTCTCTGTCTGTCTGTCTCTGTCTCTGTCTGTCTGTCTCTGTCCGTCTGTCTCTGTCTCTGTCTGTCTCTGTCTGTCTCTGTCTGTCTGTCTGTGTCTGTCTGTATGTCTGTCTGTCTCTGTCTGTCTTTGTCTGTCTCTGTCTGTCTGTCTCTGTCTTTCTGTCTCTGTCTGTTTGTCTCTGTCTGTCTGTCTCTGTCTGTCTCTGTCTGTCTCTGTCTGTCTGTCTGTCTCTGTCTGTCTCTGTCTGCCTCTGTCTGTCTCTGTCTGTCTCTGTATGTCTTTGTCTGTCTCTGTCTGTCTCTGTCTGTCTCTATCTGTCTGTCTGTCTCTGTCTGTCTGTCTGTCTCTCTTACTTACGCGTGCCGCTGTCCTGATCTACTCGGCTTCGCCCTGGGTCACTGGGCAACGCTCTGTAACAATGAAGCCCAGATGGAGAGAAGTTTCAATGGAAATTGAATTAATATAAAGAACAATTTTGTTTGGCTTTGCCATCTATTGGAGTTTCGTTAAAATAACAGCTCATAAACTTTCTGGGTGAAAAAACACAGTTTTGGAGAAATTTCTCGTGTTGTTGGAGTTTACTTTTATCGTCTTCCATGTTTATGAGTCATTCCCCGTCAAATCGCACACTCACAAAACATCACTATTTTCTAGCGACTTGAAAGTGTTTTATAAGTTCTAGGGTTGAAAATATGTGAGATGTTTTTTTTCTTTTTTTTTCTAATCTTACCCCTTTTAGAAATATTATCAATTACTTTTTCCAAAGAATCATGCGGGCGCTAATGTTTAATTTTTTTTGCACAAATACAATTTCCTTCAGAAAAATAAAATTACACTTAAATTTAACTTCAAAAGATGTAGTTTCATGTGATGTAAATATAATTTTTGTAAATATATTATTTAAATATTTTAGAAATATTTTAATTTTTAAAATCTAAATTTGTACATTAGATCGACAATTAAACTAATTGTAAAAAGACTCATGTATTTATATATTAATTTTGAATAGATCTATCAAACTCCAAGTGAGACATACAACAAAAACATTTAAAAAATAGTTTGTTCGCCGGCGCACGTAGGCAACCCGTTGCCCACCGGACTGGCCGCTCGAACAACGGGGCGTCAATGACACTACGCTTCGGGCCGTCCAAACAACTGTGTGCATTGTGGTGTGTTATAAATTGCAGAAACACATATACTGTCTCAACTGGAAGTCTTTTGATGAAATGCCACTATTGAGTTTATTTACAAGCTACTGACACTGCTAGGGTCTGCTTGAAATAGAGCAGTCTTGTTTCTTACATATACTGATTCCGTGGTGTAAGCAGGAACAGGAATCCGCGAAACATGTGCGTTGTTCTGTGAAGTTAGTAATCACAGACAGCCTTATCAATATTATCCTTAGAAAATATCAATATTATTGTTATTTTCATTTTCTTAATATGAAAATCTATAATTGCAGAAGTGTACGTTTAGGTTGTTACAACCAATATTCTTGAGAAGTTGAAAATTGACTGAATGCCGTCAAGAAAAGTTATATTATTAGGAAAACTAGTTGTCAAAATTCCTTCTCGTGACCAGTAAAGTTATGTTTTTTTTGAAGAAAGTGAGAATCGACCATACTTGTTAATGCCGCAAATATGTTGGGCAGCGACAATGATAAAAATACGTGCACTGCTGGTCCTGATCACCATAATGCATCACCTGATACAAATAATAAAGAAACTGACCAAGTTCGTCTTCTGTTTCTTCTGCATTTTTCGCCCATCGTTTGTCATCTTCTGTTCTTTCATGAGACAGAAATAAAATTTGGTGCTGGGAGTTTTCATTGTCCAGTGTGATTTTTTTAGAAAATTATTCTTTTATACTTGGAGATGTAATTCAGAGACTGCTGTGAATTAATGTCTTAGTTACTCTGCATTCTTTTGTGCTATACTTCAGAGAAAGAAAAAACAAATTCTGAATGCCTGAAACACGACACGAATTCAATTCACCCTTTTCAGTGTAAACCCATACTTCTCAAGTCAATTAACAAACATATTTTTCGCATGGGGTGAATGCCTGATGTTACAAAACAACGCGAATATATGTTTCCATAAAGACGTCTTCAATGTGAAAACTGAATGGCTTTTCTTCGCCTCGCAATGTTTATGGAAAGGACCTTGCTACGTTGTGAAGGAGGGAGCAACTATAATATTCTGAATAAAAGCTAGCCTTCAATTCTGACAGGAACCTTTTAATTAACGCACGAAATTAATTACGTTGGCTAATGATAATCTGAAGAACATTGCTTTATATTTTTAGGTACGCTGAAAATTGAATTTAGAAGTGAGGGGTATGCCTTACGTACCACATTCGCCTGGGGATGTTCAATCTCGCGATCGCTACCTGGACGCTGGCCCTAAGTGCCTTTCCCCCCGCGGCCACAGGCTTTCAGACATTCTTTCGCCGCCGCTCTAAGCATTGAAAGAAGTACTCATAGGCAATAAAGTAATTCATGCGGAATGTGTCTTTGCGCGAGCATCGCTCACGGTTGCAGCACCCCCCGAAGCACGTACGTAGCGCACCGAACAAAAGGGCACTGAACAATTGAAAGGTTTTCTCGCACACTCGTTGAGTCTCTGTCGGCGGGCATTGACCGCTGCCCCGGCGGCGCCCCGTCTGACGCCGTGCTGTCATCGGCAAAGGGCTGCCTGTGATCTTCTCCCCGAGACGCGGGCGCGCCGTCGGCTTTCACACCCCCTTCGTCGGCGACTGCTACATGGTTACAAAACATTTCTGAGATGCGCCGCTCTCGCCAATGCTTTACAAAAGTATCTCGCCGACAATGCACATCTCCAATGCGGTCGCGCAAGTCAAATATTAAAAAAGCCACGTGATGCCCCTCTCCCCGCCGAAGGCGCCAACAAATAGCGAGCAACTATCGCGAGCACCTGCATTCTATGCGCTAGCTGCTAATACCATGTGACCTTCGCATTCCTGGACTCAAAAACATTCGCTACATTAAATATGGCAATTTTGCTCCCACGCGACACAAACTGCAGATCTTCTCAGACACCACAGACAAGCACAACGGTCGGAACTTATCGGAACAGTACAACTGTCAGACTATTATCAGGATAACTCAAACTACTATTCAAGTACTACTAAAGTAACTAGTCAATACTCAAACTAGCACGACTAATGTTCGCTGCTACTGCTCAACTACTAGCCGAACTAACAGACGGACAGACGCAAAATGCAACTTTTTTACAAACGTAGGCAACAGCCTACAACTGTGCTCTGCTAAAACTAATTTCAGGCCACTTACGGGCATCAGCCGTCATCTGGCCGAATCTACGAGAAACTACATAACAGAGCAGCTCTAGTCTCTACAGAGTCCGCGCCCGTTGTGGCATTAAGGCAGCTAGCCGGATCGTCTGGAGCCACCCTGAGTTCTGACGGCGTCCATACATATTCAGCCGTCTGATTCGGGTTTATGGTGGCAGCACAAATAACTGTAAGTAGAGTGAACTTAAACTTCAAGAAAGAAAAAAAAAACATTACTTACAAATTTTCGTTGGTCCTTCAGCTTACTAGAAAATCACTTAATTCACTTGAATATAGCAAGATTAATCAATTAATTTATAACTGTATATTGCCTTTAATTCACAAACAATGGCCTGAATCCCGCCCTGATACATGAATGTAGGTGCACTCGCTACCCGGCATCTCCGACACAGGATATCCCAAAGATATATTTTTTTCATGTATGCAAACTTAAAATCCCCGAAAAGCTTCAGCCGAAAGAGTAGAAAATTAAGCAACGCTGAAAAATAGTTACAAAGAGAACTACTGCAACAATTATATAATAAAAAAGCAACAACAGAAGGCGCAAAGAAGATATATAGTTTCATTTCTTTATGAAAATGTCAATTAACCATATTCTCTGTAAAGTGAAGTAAAAGAAGTATCAATTTAATTAAATGTCTCACATACTCTTATTTGTATACATATTCTGTCTGTTTTATACTAAATTGAATCAGTTTGGCTCTTTATAATTTGAATTTTATCGGCTATGATGGTCATAAGTACAAATCTGGCACATAGTAATATGTGAAGGGATACTTCTGTTTATTGCTCTGTAAAACTATATTGATGGTAATTGTCTACTGCTGATTGGCACGTGTTTAAGGGGTGACGCTCTAGCAGACGCGGCAGCATTACATAACTTTCCTTAACTTACATAAATATATTGCAAAGCTGGTTTTTATCAATCAAAATTTCGAAATAAAGTACTGCTAGCACGTAGGATCGAACAGGATACTATATTATTGCAGAACACTGTCTGTAAGCGTTACACAACGCTAATGTGCGTGGAGTGGATTGTTAACTTCAGAAAATATCTCCGTTTATTTTTCATTCCCCTTAAGTGGGAACCCGCCCCTCTTGCATTTCCCCTCTTTCGCAGTGCCGTGGCCGTTAACCCTGACTCTTTCGCCATGTCGCATTATGAGCGGTCTGTAAAGAAGCGAGTCGTGGCGTTGGTTGAAAGTGCGAATCGAAAACAAGGCTCTGGAGACAGCATTCCTCAAATCGGTTCAGTTGAAATGTGCCACCAATTTTCCTGGATGGTCAAGTACTGTTAGGAACTACTTAAGGGACTACGGACCCAGGGCAGCGGTTAAGCAGGAGCTCTCCGAGGACCATAGACTCCAGGTTGACATTTGCCGAGGACAACGTTCATCGTGATTGGGGAAATGTAACGTTTTTCAACGAGACGGTTTTTTCCGACGTGACGGGCCTGTTCGAGTGTATAGACCTCAGGGGACCTGTCATTATTCGGATTATGTTCATAATTGTACGGTTTTTGGGCTAGTATCTGTGGTGTGTTGGCGATGGATTTCTGCACGTGGCATTGGAGTCCTCCACAGAATACAAGTTCACCTCAAAGGCATCGAATACTTTCATATCTTGCGAGATATTATTGGTCCGTCAATGCGAAAAATGTATCTGGATGGGTAAGTAAATTTTCAACTTGACACCTTGTCAGTTCACGAAAGTAACCTTGGTTCAGGAATGTCTTGCACAGCAGGAGGAAGTACATGTTTTGGACTGGCCTCCTCGCGGAGAGGACCTGAATCCCAATGAAAATATGTGGGCCGAGACGAAGCGTGTCGTGGCAGAAAATTGGCCAGATTCAAACTTTTCCACACTGGATGCTCTCTGGGACGTGATTAATGCGTGGGAGGAGATAGACCATTGTCGCATCTGTCCAGCTTCACTTCCTCGTAGATTGCAAGCCGTGATAGGGAACGATGGCTTTGTTGCTCTTACTGAAGGGAGAAAACGGCCCTTTTAAAAGCTACATAAATAATTGAAAATCCACAGCAATTTCGATATTAAAATATAGTTTTAAAGGACCGTCACGTTGCTAAATAATATTGAGTAAGAGAAAGAAGGAACACTGAGAATCGAACCTATGAGTTCACAACACAACCTGCACTTCCACTAAGGAAACGAGTTACCACGCACCGGGAATTTAAATGGCAATAATTAGTTTGAGAAGTTCGTAGCCCACTCTCCTATACTCTAATACACGGTACTGTACATAAACGGGAGATTAAAGTTATAAAAATATATATTATTTCTGAGTTATTATGTTTCAACTCTATATTTCAGAGCATTGTTACATATACTAGCTGAAATAATATAAATACCGGGTTTCCCACCAACTATGGACATCATAACTTTTAAATGGTTTACAATATCGAAATGCAGTTTTGCAAGGCACCAGGAAAGTGCCCCGAAATATTGTTCGCAATATTTTTAGTTTTGAAGAAATTCAACCATCTTTGATTTTCTTAAACAGAAGTTTAAAGTTTTTCACCGAAAATGAGTAGAATATGAAAATGAGGAATAAAATGATTCCTAATTTTTTAATATTTTGAAAGAAATATAGAGTAAAAAACCTCCAAGGAATGTCAAATGTAATCGTAAACCGAAGATCTGACTTAAAGACAAAGGACACCTAGACAACAGACTAGGGCCCCTCCTATTTAATACTGAACAAAAATGCCAAATATTTAATATTTGACCTAATAATAATAATAATAATAATAATAATAATAATAATAATAATAATAATAATAATAATAATAAATAGGATATCTTGGTTAATTGGGCTAGAATGTATCTTAGGTTTTGCATTTGTTTATTTGTTTGTTAGCCAATTATATTAGATAATTATATAATTACAGAGATAATTATAGATAGAACAACAAAACATAAACGTTGAAATTACATCAATGATAATTATTACAGAATGGAGTAAGATATTGCGTTATTCAAATACAGTTTAATATTTCCCAAAACAGCTGTTTGAGATATTATTGTAAGACATCTTAAACTACTGAATCCTTTCCTTTCAACTTGATTTTTTTTAAAATGTGGGTTCATTTCAGTCACCTTTACAAATCAAGGACTACAGGTATACAATAAATTATAACTGAGAGCTTGAAATGATAGGGATCTCTGAAAGAATGATATTGTATATTATTTTCATCACAAAATTTTCTGTTACCTCTATAGTCTTCAATTGTCACAAAGTTCACTTGATAGTATCTTTTTGTTGTTTAATAGGAAAATCATTTTTAGCTACTTTTTTATTACTATTAACTAGAAGTAGATAACCGTAGCCGTTAACATTATGAATGAATATTGGTGGAATTTTTACAGTTTTATAACTTTCAGAATTAGCACGATTGTCTAAATTTTGAAGCAATTCATAACGTGAACTTACTGGTATGTTGTACCTAATATTTTCCTCTGTTCCATTGTCAAAGCCAAACCTTTTCCTGTTGTTTGTATCGGAGCACTCGTTACCGTTGAAATTCAAGTTCTATGATGAGTTTTCCTTTTGTTCACCCATTGATGTAGCGGTGGTGGTGGTGGCGGTGGAAAGGCGCCCACTGATGATGATGATGATGGGAACCCCTGTTCGTAGAATTCACCGCCGTTTGGATTTTTATTAATCAATTCCCTTGACTGCACAATTAACCCTGAGGTTTCAAGTAGCCCCCCGGAGGGGGCAACATCCACACTCATTTTGACAGATGAATCGTTGCACTATGATAAGTAACTACTAATCTAAGTTCTGAATACACTGGAGCGCGGCGACCCGCGCAGGTCGAGAGCGCACTTACCTCAATGAAATATAAGAGCACGAATAGAATAACCGCTCTACTCAATGTAATATAAGAGCTACCTTTACACGAAGTGTTCGAGAGGCGATTCTGAAAATTATTTTAAGTATACCGCGCATTATGGAAGCTATCTCTGCCATAGTTTTCCTTAAAAGTAATATGGATTCTGGAGAATTAAATGTAATGTTCCCCCCACAATAACTAGCGTGTGAAATTCTATCTTCACAATCGTCCAGACGAACTTGGATACCTGTCGATCCGGGGGAGGGGCGCCTTGACCAATCGCCACAGTAAGAGCTTTGGTGCCTATGCGAGTGGCGCAAACCACCATGCGGCAGGAAAGACACTGTTCCGGGGGCGGGGGCCTCGATTGTTTACGTATGAGGCAGCATTCCCTGCCGAAGGAGAGATTTTGCATCATGACGTAAAATATTACTGAGCGAGGTTTTCCGTCCTTAATTACTGTCAATTGACCAGTAAACATTCAGCATTTTAGCAACACTTATACTAACTTTTAGCAATTAATTTGTAACTCTGTCAAAGTGTTATATTAAAATGTACACATCAGACACAATTTGCCGATCCGTTCTAGCCGTTCTAGCTCATATTTCGAATTTGATTATAAGATTGTAAGTTGTTGCAAAATTGTTACTTCGCGGATTTCGGTTCTGGGACATCGGGATACTCTCCCCGTTGAAATCTGCAAAAGTTGAAAATTGTTTATAATTGTTTTTGATTGGTGCTACGAACTTCCGTTTTCGAGATATTTAATTGGTTATTAGCATCTCATTTTCACCCCCATTTTTTGTACTTATTCTGTACACGCTCTACACACAAGTATACTGAAAACAGAGGTTTGCACTGTTTTGCTTCGATTGTTCGCTTCATACGCTTAATTCCGAGGGCAGAGGTGATATCGCGGTCACGGTGGCGCCTCGAAGCAATAAACGGTGCGACGGAGCGAAATGATTGTCATTACAATTTCAAGGAAACAAGCTGTAATTTTTATTGGTGGTTTCGTGGGATTATTCCAGTAACAATTTCTGTCTTACGGCAACTATGGCAGTTTTTTAAAGATTCAACTTTCCCTTTTTATTCGAAACAGCCATTCAAACTCCCGTTTCAATATTTTAACAATAATAATAATAATAATAATAATAATAATAATGTATGTTATCCCTGCACCACTCGAGCATTTTTCATAGCGATTCAGCTAGCACAGCGGTGTTTGGACCACCCATGCCTTTTTGGAGATTTCTAAAAGATTTCAGACGGTATTAGCAGGACCAATAACACCAAAACATTACAATTCTTTTTATTTAAAAACTAAATAAAAAAGTCCCCAACTCACCTGGAGCAATCAACATATGTAAAAACTGAATGGTGGCTTATAACACTTAATTGAGGGGTCTAGTTTCAACATGGAACTATTCCATTCTAGTCTGTTTTGAGAAAAACATGAAAATGCCATGTCATTTGTTTAAAATATTCTGCAACTAAATGTGTGGGATTAATGCTCTTGGCTAGAGGAAATAAAAACAAAAGTATAGGATAATTCAGGAATATTTAGTAATTATGAAGAAACTTCAGCCAAAAATTTGGAAAAGTCTCATTTAGAAATTTATTTTATACAATTTTTTTGTATTTTGGTGAAAACGAATTTTTTCGTAATCCAAACTCGTTTTCATTAAATATTTTTACCAGATATATATTTTTACAATTATTTCCTTACGATTTCAATATTTCATGTGGCATTTTTCGTCAAATATGAAGATCAGCAACCTCTAAGAGCTGACTTTCACAATACTAATCATTTTCAGTATCAGCTTGAGAAATGCTTAGACCAGTTAGATTTCTATAAAGTGATAAATTTTCATTTTCATATAATACGGCGCCAAAACAGCGTGACACAAGGCCCTCTGATTGCAGAATGGGAAAGATCGTACTTTGCAAAGAAATTAAGATTATTGAAAGATCGCGATCTGAAAACTTTGTTTTGGGCAGCATCTGATATATGCCAAAGCCCCGTACCTAGTTTTCTTCCGGATTCTCCCGTCTCTCGATAACGTTTAAGTATTACGCAGTTCTTGCCTCCAACCCCATACCGACTCGAAGCATAAGTCTAGAAACATTTTCGCCTTCAAAATTCGTTTTCGACAAATTGTATTTTGAAATTAAATGTATTTTATTTTACTTTACACCTACGAAATCTCAATACCCACCTAACAGAGGAATCTCACATGAAGGCGAGGGATCTCAGAAATATTCATCATCAGAACCACCTTATTTACTTCAGTGTAGACATAGCAAATTGAAAGCCTTGTCACAATAAAAATTATTGTAATTGCAAAGCGTCAATAGTTCCATCATTTTTATTCACATTATATATCAATAGCATTCGGGAATCTATGCACATTACTATTTTATTTATTTCTATATAGTAGTATAACAGAAATATCATATCAAGACAAACAGGAGATGTAAAAACGGGATATAATGAATTACAGATACAAAAGCAAGTCGATATTTCTTGTTCAAATATCACTAATATTTTGTGATATTACTTGTTAAACGAATTATCTTTCCGAGCTTTCACGAGTGCAATTTCATGGTCATTTTTGGTATTCTACAGTATAAAAGATTTTTTCGAGTAAAAGTGAAAAGAATAGTGCAATATTTTAACATTCTTTTTATTCGCGATTTAAGATCATTATCTATAATATTATAGAAAATTATATTATTTTGGTCTCAATGCCGCACTTCACAACTCCTATTACCACTTTTTTAGCATTCCTTTTCGCGATCGAGAATTTTGCCTAAATTATGCATAACATTGACAAGACAAATGTAGGATGTTGTAATTAGTGAATTTTATGGCACTATAGAATGGATAAAATATGTACGTATATCGGGAAGCGACCCGCTGCTTCAAGAGTCCTACTACAACAACAACAACAACACTTTGACACTGAGCCATTCTTTCGCCTTTTTTATACCCTTTTTATAAAACACTTTTTATATTAACGAAACTTGAGAGCAACATTATGTTTTCAAAGATTAGTGTGAATTGGCTGTGAATTGGAGTGTTCACTGGCAGGAATCACGAAAGTCTTTTTCCTCTGCACTAGTACTATTTAGCTGTCAATGATCGTTAAAGTATTTTATACTCTCTCCAAAAAATTAATTTAATCTTCATAGTTCGATCTACAGAACGTAGTTTCGAAAATAAACGTTAGATAGCGCTGTCGGCACGCAGTGATGTCCAGCGCCATCAACCTCTCGGCCCAAGGCATTTTCCACGCGAAATTTTCGGCGCGCTTTGTGTTACCAAGAGTGCACATAAAATATTGGAGAAAAATATTCATAGCTGGGAAGCAATTGATGAGATAATAGCATGTCTTGATCTTGTGCTAAGAGGACGAAATGTTTTTATTATAGAAATTTATGCTCTGACAGACGATGCAAGTGCTGCAAAAAAGATATGTTTTTAGAGAAACTGACTATACTGCTGGATTCTATAGGAAATCGAAAAGAAGTGGTGCTTCTAGGTGATTTTATTGGAAGATTTAGGAAACGAATAGCGCATAATGTTGTGGGACGATATGGTGAAAATGTATTAAATGACAATGGAGAAAGACTTATTGAGACATGTGAACTTTATGATCTTAAAGTACTGAATGGCTATTTTCCACAGACATACATACATTCAAGTGGACCCAACCCACTAGAAAACTGCAATAAATAATTGACTACATAATTACTAAACAACAGTTATCAATAAAGTGGAGCGATTTTCGGATTCAAAGAGGTACTTCCTGTGAATCAGATCACTACTTACTAAAAGAAAATGCTTACCTTGTGCAGAAAACCTTACTTCAAAAGTTATGGAAACACAAAATCAAATACAAAAGGTGGAAAAATAGAGAGATGTGGCCGAGATACAATATTGAAAGCCTTCAAGATGATTCCATTGCATTTTTGTACAAATTGCACATACCAGAAAAATCTCAATAGAAAATACTGAAGACAAATACCAATTTTTAGATAAATGCACTCATAAAGCAGCTAAAGAAGCTTTGGGAAGAAGGGAAAATGTGAATGTAAACAAAAAGACTTGTGGTGGACAGAAGATGTAAATAACCTGGTTGAAGAAAAGAAAAGTTATATTTGAGATGGCAGACAGAAGTTGATAAAACAAAATGCAATAATTGGTCAAAAAACCAGTAAAGAAGGCAAAAAATGTATTATGGGAACAAAAATGTGACAGATTTGACAAGTGCATTTGTAACATCAAATCTAAAGAGGCATGGAAAATGTTACATTCCATGAAATTGAATACAGGCCAAGAATGGCATTTAGTAGACCCAATTGGAATTGAAAAATGGTAAAAATACTATAAAAATCTTTTGACAGAAAATAGAAATACATTTCAAGGAATAAATTATGAACTGCACGTAAATTAGATCACACCAGATGTGACTTTGGAACAAGTAAAAAAGTGTTAAGAAACAAGAAAAATAATAAAATACATGGGCCTGGAGGTATATCCATAGAGCTGATTAAACATTATCCTACTGTAGGTTTGGAATTAATTACTGAAATTTTCAATGGCATTTCAAAAGGAGGTAAAATGCTTGAAATATGGAAATTAGCCTATATAAATTCAATTTACAAAAAAGATTGTAAACAAGATTGTAATAATTATAGAGAGATAAGTGTGACTTCATCTTTAGTTAGACTGTATGGACGTGTGCTAAAGAATAGATAGAATTGAATAGCAACCGTCAGACTCAGAAGAGCAAAGTGGTTTTAGACCAGGAAGATCCTGTATGGACAATATTTTCTGCATCAAACAGCTGATGGAAAAAACAATTGAGCGAGGAAGAGAACTTCACATAATAATATCAAAAGGGCTTATGATAATGTACCAGTAAAAGAAGTATGGGGGCAATAGAAGAAAAAGGAATATCAACAACAGACATAAATGCAGCCAAACAACTTTATAAAGATAACAAAAGTCAAGTAAAAGTGGGAAAATGTATATCAGACAACTTGTACACGTATGCTTCCGCGGCTCGAGGGTATGAGGACTACCCTGAAGTCGTCACTACCCTGAAAAAGCGTGCGATATGACAGGCGAAACGTCGGCCTCTCTGCCAACGACACGGCGTCACCCGGATAGCCTAGAAGTTATCAGACAACTTCCCTGTAAATAAAGGATTACGGCAAGGCTGCTTTCTATCTCCAACCCTGTTTAAGCTAGACATTGATAACGCCCTAAAAGAATGGAAAAGAAAGTGCGGAAACATGGGGGGGTGAAAATAGGTGATGAAACATTGTTTAGTCTACTATTTGCAGACGACCGGGTGACAATGGCTGAAGATAAAGATGACGTAAATTACATGTTCAGAAAAATAGTAAGAGTATGGAAAATGGGGAATGGAAATAAATGTACAGAAGGCTGAGTATAAGTTGGTGGAATGTATGCCCCATGATTTAGAGACTAGTATATGAATAATTGAAGGTAATACTCAATATAAATATTTGGGAGTTACACTAACAGCAGATGGTAGAGACGAATAGTATGTGAAAAATAAGAATATACGAGGAAAAATAGTGAAACAACCGACATTGACTTCACTTGACAGTTGTTATATTCACAAGACAGTTGAATCCAGTGCTATGGAACTCATTTATTTCAATGAAGACAAAGAAACGCATATATAGCTCCTTCATAGAGAGTACCACACTCTATGGGGCAGATGTCTTGAAACTAATAAAAAATATAAAAGACAAACTCAAGCAACAGAAATGAACTTCTGGCGAAGATGTAAACTTTCTCTGTTAGACAAAATAAATGATGAAATAAGAAATAAAATGAAAGAGCAAACACCCTTGAATGAGACGATCGAAATGAAACAACTAAAATGGTATGGACATATATGGAGAAGGTTGAAATCGGATAGACTTCTACAAAAAGTTTGGGAGTGGATACCAAATCGAAGAAGATTCAGGAGAAGACCGAGGAGAACATGGAACATGGCAATAACTGAAGCCATGGAAAATGAGAAATGAAGGAAAACGACCTATGGGATAGAGGCATGGAAATTGGGATGCCTTAAAAACCCTTAAAAACCGTTTAATTGATAGATAGAGTGTCTAACTTGATTAATGAGTAGGTTAAAATATAAATTATTCGCCAAAAAAGGCTATGTGGTGAGCGATGGGTTTTAGGTTAAAGTCATGGTTTATTTGTTAATTGAAAATGAACCAGGGGGTTTAGGTGATAGTTCTTAGGTGGTTTTTATATAACTTTATGACAATTTAAGTGAAAGTTTCCTGTTATTTATTAGTAGTTTTAACATATTATTTCGGCTTTGGCTTGCTGATCCTTGGTATCTATGTATATTTTCTAGTTGAGGGTTGTGTCCATGTGAAGGCCAAATTATTTAACTTCATTGTTATGAGTTCATGGGATTGTGTTGATCATTTTAAACGAAATAGGGAAATAATTTTTTCTGAAAGTCAAGACTTTGGCTGTATTGGTATTGGTGATTTAGAGCGGTTGATTTTGATTTTCCATTTCGTTGCCCATGTTTATATTTTATTTAAATGAGATTGGACTTCGTCAACTATATAATTAATAGAGAAGTTGGACTCGTAGATTGCGGTATCATCTGCAAACTGAGCTATGTTAGTTAATCTTGTTGAAGAAATATCGGCTGTAAAGTAAATATAAGCTATAAAGTAATGGGGAGAGAGATGATCCTTGAGGAAGGCCGGCTATGATCGGGCGGGGGTTCAAATTTTGATTTTCTATTGTAACTCAGAAAGTTCTTTTGGTGAGGAAGCTTTTAATTATTTTGATGATGTATGTAGGAGTGTCTATTGATAAGAGTTTAAAAATGAAGCCTTCATTCCATATCCTGTGCAATGCTTTAGTGATGTCCATGAAAACTGCTATTGAATATTATGTGTTTGTTTTTTGGAAGGAGGAGGATGTTCTGAGATACGCAAAAGTTGATGGATTGTGGATAGTTGATTAGTGAATCCTAATTGGTAGAATGGCATAAGGTGTATTTTTTAAAGTAATTGTTTAATATTGTTATGATTAATTTCTCGAACATTTTTGCTGAAGTGGGGAGGAGGGCTTAGCTTATGGGCCTATAGTTCGGGGATGTTATGTATGGCTCTTATTGGGTATGGGGATCGGGAGGATGATAGAATGTTTCCTTGAAGTTCTTAAACATTAATTATATATGTTCACAATAAAAGCCATGACAGTATTGGTAGGTTTTTGAGAATTATATTATTTATTTTATCGTGACGGGGGACTTTTTTGGGGGGAGGATTTGATAACTTTTAGAGATTCATGTCGGGTGATGTATTTAATTTTTTGTGGAACGTTGATATTAGGGGAATTCGCGTCGAGTTCAATTTGGGTGTTATTTATTTATTTTTATGTACTTATTAACGTCAAAATCAGTTAAAAACTGTGTGTGACGTGCTATGGGGAGAAGCTAATTTGAAGATACATTATTGTCCAGAAGCAAAACAAAGGGTCATCTCAAAATTTGCTCAAGGATCAGGGAAACTGGACGAAAACATGATCGAGATGGGGGTCATTGACCCAGAAGGTGAAGTACAATACTTGTTACAGGTTCTTTATATTATACAATCCAAATGATATATAATACATTAAATGTCATTTTAAAAATTAATATTAATTTCCTTTTGAATTCTCAGTATAGGTTCTAATTGTATAGAAACAGTTGTAGAGCAGAAAAGATTTTACTTGGTAATTAAATTTTTGTATCGAATTTAATTGTTAAATGTCAATTGGCAAGTTGCAATGTAGCAATGTTGTAAAATAACGTACATGTATTATATGTGAATTTTTTGTAGCGAGCTGTTGATACTATTACCGGATGAATGTGATTACTACGTCGAGGGTTGTAGTTATAGAAAATGGTGTTTGCTGAAAATATATTCCCGCTCTGAAATAAGTCATTTTTGACAAAAACCACTGATTCACATATTAAGAGACAAGATAATGGTAAAATGCCTAGAGAGAGCATACAATACAAAAATACAAAGAGAGGCGTACAAGAATCACGTGGATGGGTTTTGCTTATTATTCGTACAATTCTTTTTTGTAATCTAAAAATCTGGGAGCTATAAGATGTATTTCCCCAGAATATTATGTCATATCTCAGACGAAAATGAACATTCGCGAAATATACACAACGAGCAGTGTGTAGGCTGACTGAATTTGAAAGAAGTCTTAAAGCGTATCATAAAGAACTTAATTTAGTGTTCAATTCATTTAAATGGACGTTTCATTTAAGGTTTGACTGAATTGAAAGACCTAAAAAGTTTGTTACCTTAACATCAGTTAATGGCACACCGTACATTTTCAGTGAAGTGCAGAGCTGTTCATATGTAATGGAGAATTGCATTGAAACAGTTTTCTTTTCATTTACTACTAATTTGTTATTACGGAACCAATTTCAAATATCTGATATTGTACAATTTACGGATTCTTTATCGCAAAGAATATGCGTATCATACGCAAAGATATCTGTTTTCTGTTTCTAATCGTCGAGGGCATATCGTTCACGTATAGTAGGGAAGAGAATAGGGCCTAAAATCGATCCCTGCGGAACTCCACTTGTTTTTGGGAAAGAATCAGAAAGGTATGTGCATAAAGTTCCATTATTCCAATAATTTGTTTCTACTCACTGAGATCGTTTTTTAAGGTACGAACATAACCAATCTAGAGCAACACCACGAATTCCAAACGACGGTAATATTGGGAGTAAAATGTTATGAAAAATGATGACAAAACCTTTTGAAATATCAAAAAGGTTCCAATAGGGCCATGGATGAGGCGACATCTTCAAGAAGAAAAGGCTGATTCCATAGATTTTGATTTTCGAAACCCATGTTGGCAATCTGAAAACGCGTAGTGTTTACTAAGAAATGTTTTCATTCGTACGTAAATAGGTCTCTCTAATATTTTTGAAAACATCGAAAAAGAGAAATTGGCCGATAGTTTTGAATTTAATTTTTGTTGCCCTTTTTAAAAGCGGCTTAATTCTAGCTGTTTTAAAAATATCTGAAAAATTCCTGAGAATAAGGATACATTAAATATGTGAGTTAACGGGCGATTAATGGCAGGTGCGTAAACTTTTAACAAACAATACGGAAATTCATCTAAACAGTCCGAATATTTATTTTTTTAGTCCACTGAATATCATAGGAAGAAGTTTCGGAAACAAACATCGTGCCGGGAATTTTTGAGGAAACGTCTAATGCTGAATGCTGAGGCTGAAGATCCTTAGTGAGATTGGCAGAAATTTTCGAAAAGTATTGTGTGGCGTCGTTAACACGAGGGCCAGAACCGTTAGGTTGGTGAAAGTACGCTGCGGGGGAGGAAGGAGGGGTTAAGCCTGAACATCCGGAGTTGCGCTCTGGCGGTTGACTCATGTAGAGCCGCAGAGCCACAAAAATACCGTTGGCTGTAAACTCCGAGGATGCTAGCTAGCGTGCCTCAACCGGAAGCAGGCAGCCAACCTGAGAACTCTTTGTGTGGGCGTAAACCAAAGGCTGGCCTGCGAGCCTCGCGCCAGCCGGCGGGCCTATCTATGGAACAGTGGTGGGGGTGTCAGCCTCAACTATTTAACGCGGCGCCATCTGCGCCCGCGTTCTCATTCAGTTTGCATCGGGGAGCTTGTACGTGTATGTACGAGGAGTGTAGGAGTGTGGGCGAGATGTCCGGAGAGTAGGGGCCAGACGATCTCGCGTGCTGTAGGCACACGGTCGCCACGACCGGGTTAAATTTTGGCGTCAGGCCATGTGACGGTAATTGTCACGGGACGGAGGTCCGACAGCGCGCACCACGCGTGGCTTGTATTTTCTGCGGTAAAGCAGTGTTCTGAAAGGAAAAGGTTGCCGGAGTGTTTTAATATTAGCAATTCATTGTAACTTGTACATAATCTTTAATATATTATTTTTCTTTTGTTATTGAAATTTATTTCTTATTTCACTACGTCACAGTACTTTACATGAAGAATCAACATGTTAAGCTTTGCCAGAAAAAGCTCTTGTCCCTGTATACGCCCTTCTCTCGGCAGTTCCTGAATCCAAGGCAGAACTCGTAAATCTCTTCCCACGAAAGAATCTACACAATGAGGCACGCCTCAAATTATCAAAATCATGTTTAAGATCCTGTTTTTCTTAATAAAACCATATGATCCCGCTATACACATAGACTAAAATTAATTGTTGTCAAATAATTTTTTACGACATGAGTATTGTAAAATATGTTATTAATACAGGGCAGATTTTAATGAAAGTTCATTTTTTTCTTTTCACTTTAGAACCATGCCATTTAGTATAGATATTAATTTTGTTATGACAAAAGGAAACGGTCTGTTTTTATGCGTCTTTTTTGCATTTTCTGTGGATTTCGAGTCAGTCCGCCTTACTTGCATTTTTAATGCATTTTTATCTTATTTCATTGATTTTAACATAGTTTAATGGCAATTGTGTATGAAATAATATTGTAACGAATATTGCATCACCTGCCGGAATTCGCTGCGCGCGAATTGCGTCATCTGCCAGCCTTCTCTTCTCCTCGAACTGGACGGTTCCGGACTATTCGCGAGTCGCGGGAAAAGGTGGAGTAAGTGCCGGGTGTATCGAGAAGAGCGCCGAGTAAGTATAAATACGCCGCTGCCAGTGTCACGAGTTAGTGTAAGTATGTCAGTGTAAGTCAGTGTAAGTCAGTGTACGTCAGTGTAATTAAGTCAAGTGTAAGTCAGTCAGTGTAAGAATGTCAATTTAAGTCAGTGTAAGTAGTCGGAAGTAAGTTAGGGTATGTAATCAGTGAATATGCAGTCAGTCCGTCAATGTGTCTGAAGTGGAAGCTGTGCTGTAAAGTGTGCATTGCGGTGAACAGTGGTGCAGTGGGTGAACAGCAGTCAGCAGTTTGAAGTCTGCAGTGGAAGCTGAGCTGTGAAGTGTGCAACGCGGTAAATAGCAGTGCAGTGAACCCTGGTCTGCGCAGGAAATTGTGGTCTGTGCAGTGGATGGTGGTCAGCGCAGTGGTCTGTGGACAGTGCATAGGACTGTGCGATACTGTAGATTGCAGAGAACAGTGTAGATAATCAGAAGAAGTGAACTGTGTAAATAAATAATCAAGAGAATGGAGTCGTGTGTAAGAAAAATAATTAAGTGAAGAACACAAGGATTGTGTAATATATGTGTAAATAGATCAAGTACTTTTAGTGTACCATTAAGAAGCAAAATAAACATCTTTGTTAAATAATACCTGTGTGTTTTAATTCACCACCGAGAAACGTTACAATATGTACGCGATACACGTGTTCACTACAGATTCCTGAGTGGCTTATTTCAGTTCATCAGAAATTGTAATGTCAGCCGTTGTATGTAATCTAAGGGTTCCGTAACCACTATCAGCGCCATTGTCGTTTCGGTAAATTTCGGGATTACTAATGAAAGATATTTCCTGAAAAATAACAGTCCAAACAAAGATAGCTTGTTGAGTTCACTTGAATGAATGGAAGAAGCCTCGAATACATCAGTATCAAATCCAACAATTTGATATGTTCATCCGAACGGGTTTTGATCACATTTGTTACGTCATTTTTCTTTGCTTCTAAGTCATTTTTAAAACAGTTTAAGATTATTTTGTGGTCATTTCTGGCGAATTTTTACGTCATCGAAATCCGACCTTAAAATACGAAATTGGAAAATTATCAAACGAGACTTTTAAGCCTCAATTGATAACCAATCGAATATTATAATGTAATGTTACCATTTGAATATCGTGGAACGTTAGACGCGTTAGAATTTTCGAAACTTTAGCTCGTAGGCCGTAAATTGGATCTTCGCGATTTTATACGTCTTTTAGTATTATTATTATTTGGAGTCAATTTGACTCAAAATATTTTAAATTAAAAATTAATTACATATTATTTTTGGGAAAAAATTCGATCGGCAAACTTTTATTTGTCATCATCGACTTCAATTCCTTCATAATCTGTTTCGATGTCCTCATCAATTTTAGTATCAATGATTTTAGTATCATCATCAATTTGAGTATTTTCATATCGTTGAGAACCAATAGCAATTTGATCATAAATTTTAGTATTTTCATCAATTTGAGTATCATCTATTTTCATAAGACCATCTATTTTAATATCATCAGGTCACGGTGTTTGATTCGCTTAATTATCTACTAAAAATTAAAAATAAACTAAAAATTCATACTCTTTACCATCTAAACACATACTTTGTCGTAATTCAAAGTTGTTTGAATACATAAGACATTCAAATTCTAAATTACTTAATCTTTTAATCATCTCCATTTATAACATAAAAAACAACAGGTTTTTGAAACACGCTTATCACTTAAAATAATGTATATTTTAACACACTAATTTCCGTCGATAACGCATCTTAATAAAAATGCTTTATATAAATGGAGATGAATCGAATGCAGTATTCGTTCGGTAGGAATAATAGCTTATTAAAAAAATATTTAATATTCATTTTATATTTTCACCTGAGAAGATATCTAGAATTGGGATAAACGTTTATAAAGTTAAAAGAACATGGAATAATAGAATTGTCAATTGGATATTTGAGGTAATGACAATAGTAGTTCGCCATTGGTTCATAACTGATTTCAGAACATGCATAATTGTAGGGTTTACTCGGTATTGTTGCGGCTGTATGCGGCAGTTCAAAAAGCGCACGGAGGCCAAGGCGCGAAACAGCTTCCCCGAAGTTTGTCGGGGCGGCGTACCAGCAAAAGCGCCAGCCAATGAGAAACGAGGCGGGCGGAGCGGCTGCCTAGCACCGGGAACAAAGCCGGGCTCCGCCATCGGAGCAGCAGGCAGTGTGTGCGAGAAGTCCGGCGTGTCTACGAGAGTCATTGCAGTTTTCGGATACTGGTTGCAACCTGGCATTGTGTTTGGGTATTCTGCTGGATTAACTGTCGACTGTACTACTCATTGAACATCTCTTGGTTTAACGTGATTTTGGTTTCGTTTCTGGATATTCTTCTGTTTGTAAGAGATCAGACTGAGGGCTGAATAAAACCTGATGTTGTTACATTGTGTTTTTCCTGGATACAACAGGTATATTGACAAAATATAGATTAGCCAGTTATGTAGAATCATATCAAAAGCCTTTTTACAATCGACAAAACAGGTGTTGAGATTGCAGGCCTTTTTGGCTGCCTGAGACATGATAACACTGTCATTGAGCTACTCTTTACAACCCATGGAACCCTTACAGCATCCTTTCTGAAAGGACATCTGCAAGGATTTATTATTTATAGGCTGCAAGGATTATTTATAATCTGCAAGGATTATATATTATATTTTATTATAGCGCAGTTTTGTTCTATTACTGATTGCAGGCAACAGGTAATGATTTTATAAAACATATTGATCAAGTGTTTGGGGACGTATTTTTATTAAATTTTGATTAGAAATATGTTGACATTTTTACAAATTTGAGCCATTATTTTAAACCCCATTCATGGCAGATCTCTCACTGCAGTGGTGCATTTTAGCGATTTCCTTGCCAAAATTTCTTGGAACTACAGAACATTTTCTACGATGACGAAAATTATTTTGGGGTATCTTTATAACGTAAGAAAGCTGGAAGTATAGTATCAGAATAGTTCACTGCTTAATTCTTTGTATATATATATATATATTAGTGGCGCGCGAGAGGCTCGAGTGAAGCTACGGCGGGGCAGTGTTGCGTCTAAGAGATTTATTGTCGTTATAAGTGTAGTTCGGAATGAGTGTGCCGCTGAATGTGATTCCAGGTTTGATAAGGATTAACAGTCAGATTGATTAAGTGAAGTAGGAATTGCGTTACCGAACTGACGATAAAAACCAATAAGAAGGGCTGGTGATTTAATCCCGCCCCTGTAATAAATATAACGTGGCATGTCTTACGGACATTCGCGGAAGTTCAGAAGGTTGCTTGAAAAGACTACACCAACCTGATGAACATTCAATCACGCGTCGGTGCTTCCGTACCCGTGAGACATTGTTCACACGGCCTGGGCGTGGACCCCGCGAATTCATCCGGCCGTTTACGTGGGGCCAGAGGGTGGTGCGCCAAAGGAGGTCAAACTCAAATGTTTCGTTTTAAGTTTAGAATTTGTTATTTTTTAAAGTCTTATTAAGGAACGTCTTCGTTTCATATATCATATATATATATATATATATATATATATATATATATATAGATA
>BOPP01000200.1:256773-268091 GCA_017312745.1 Gryllus bimaculatus
ACTTTTTTTAATTGTAATTATTAATCAATTTTAATTGTTATAATCTAGAAACGTTCTTCGTTTCAATTAGTTAAATTTATATACCACATTGATTTTAGGAAACTGTAGGAATTACTTAAATATGAATTGATAACATTTCGCATTTAAAAGCACTGTGGTGATGCCATCACACGCCTTCTGACTGAGAAAATTCATCTTCACAGTCGGAAGAACCGGAAAGGAAGTGCACATATTCACTAGAAGTTGCTTCAGTGATATCGGGTTCAGACAAAAGGGACAGATTCTTTGTCCTAGAATTTTAGCTTTCGTTTAGGAAGATCCCTCAAGCTGGAAACGAAGGGATCAGAAGAGATCAACAGGCGGTTGAACTTGTCCTGGGTTATGCGGAGTCCTCAACATTTTCTCGAGAATCCTTCTCTGCACCGCCTAATATCTTTATGGCACGATTCTTGCACTTCTTCTGATATTTGGCCAGTGGGCAGTAGAGTAGAAGCAATTATTTTCGAACCATATATTAAAATTTTTTGTAATACCATGAATATTTTGATACGTAATGAATGGCAGTTTCCAGAGCGTTCTGTTAAAAAAGAGGAATGTTAATGGCATATCCATTGAAGATTCCTAATAAAATAGTTCTGAATTTCTTAATTATGCCATCATGTATCCCCATTATTTCTGAGGATACTTTAGGTTTATCAAAAATATTGCATATGCAAATTCTTCTGAGGTGCAGGGAGATCACGATTTTTCAGTTTTCCTTCTTTTTGGACGTTCACTGCTTTCTTTGAAATCACGCGCTGGATGCCCAACTTTTTCAACTAATGTAATTGCAGAAATTGGGAAACTAATAGGATTTTGCAACCTTGTATGATGATTCTATTTGCATTACGCCATTTTTCTTTAATTTAAAAATGTTATTCAATTCGTTTTTAGGAACACGGGAGATTTCGAAAGGTGAAGGAGAAATCATTGTGACATGTCCTTTCAACAACTCACGCCGTTCTTCAAAACTGATAGACAAGTTACCACGGATGATAATAAAATATCTCTTGTCTAGTGATTGTAACATGTCTTCCTGGCCCTGAAAAGAAAACAACTTTGTAAGGAATATTTTGTTTATTCATGGAGAGCTTTAACGCTCGGAAATAATGCGTTTCGTTAACGTCATATTTCACATACGTCAAACTTATGAAAAGAATATTAGGTTAATTTTAATTTCAATGAATATAGCTAATTATAAAGGATAGTAATGTTTATATAGTTACTATTTCATTACATAACGATACAATAATAACAATTTTATGACAATAACGACGTAATAGAAACAATTATTACTTTGTATCTTAGGAGTTTAATTAACAAATATTACTTTTCGATCAATTGTGCTTTTGATTTTATTTTTAAACATTTAAAATGTGATTATTTGTTGTCACGTATGTATTTGATCTTTCATTGAGCGTACACCATTGCTGGGAACGATAAAACGTATTATGTAAATATTTGTATGTAACATATTCTTTTATGAAATAAAATGTGCGTAATCCAGTCCTGAAGATTAATATGTATGTAAATATTATGTTTATGTAATATTAGTAAATAATCAAAAATTAAAAAAATATATATAATTTTGAGTAAATTCGTTATTTTAGAAAAATCAAATTGTTTTTTCTAGGAACTGCGTTGTAAAAGCAGTTCCCGTACTCAGGACGGATCGCGTCCAGTCATATTCGACGGGCAAGCGCGCTCGACGAAAAGTTAATTCTTTTTAGTTACAAATGGTGCAAGTTGGGGCACGAATTTTCAACTGGATACAAAAGAGAATAGTTTCAGCTATGAAATGAAATTAGAAACATTGCAGAATTCCGCGAAATTGGCAACTTTCTGTCTTTGTGAACTTTCTTGTAATTAAAATTCTTGCAATATTTTCATGCGTTTTAATATTCCATCCTTCGTCGGTAATATGCATTATTTCATTACAAAACATTTATGAAAATTCTTACAAACCTTCTAGAAAAGAATTCATACTGCGTTCTCTGCACAACTTCGTATGGACACCACTCACGAACAGAGACTGCCTCTTTGTGACACTCGGGGACTGCAATTCTACTGAACCCCGCGCAGGGTAAGTTCGGCTGGCTACTGGCGCCAGAGGAATTGACCCAAACGCACAAAGGGGGCGGAAACAGATGCCCCCAAGTATAGAGAGTGTCGTAGTATGTTGCCACGTTCAGTAAAAGAGACTTCGTTTTTGAGGTTTTGGCTAGGATTTTGGGAAAATGCACCACTGTGCATAAGTGTGAATTAGTTTGTTATGCGGATTTTGTGTGTGCAGATCTTTTAATTAGAATCAAGTTATACAGATACATATTAAACAATCATATCTCTCAAATATAAAGTTAGAATTCATAATGAAAATACAAAATTGAGAATTCAATCCAGATATTTTTTAAATTCAGTCTCGATGCAGCAAAAAACATCATGTGACATTTCCTAACGCTATATACCATCAAAGTATAAATTTAATAAAATAAATATAATGATACAAGTATTATTTATATAATACATACAAATCACAGCACATTCTATTTTCAATAATGCCATAGTGTTTTCTGTTGCTTTACATTGTTGGAAAGAATTCCTCAGTCATTGATTTGTAACATGGCTCATATAACAAATATCGAAAGCAATCGATTTTTGTGAACCTGCCGTCTCTATTCTCAAGCGAAGATTTTGAGGGATGATGCTAAGACGATGTTGTGCTCAGGTTCCGTGCGATGTGCCGCAGCACTCGCGCCCAGATGCCGAGGCGTTGACGATAGTTGTGTAACACGTGCCAGGCATGAACACGTCTTTCCATGGTGTTGAGAGTTCCGCTGTGCCAGGAGATTTCTTCCACTTGCTTTGTCTTTATTTCAAGTTGGTAATTAGCTAGTTCCACCGCACATAAAACCTGCATAGAGCATATGACAAGAAGTATTAAAGTTATTTGTTAGTAGTGGGTAAACAGAGGTGAAAATATACTAATTTATGAAATTGTAATTTTTTCTGATTTAGCTCGTATGTTGCTTGATTTGAGTTTACGGGAACTGCAGAATGAAGTCAGTGATTCTAAGAAGAATTGTCCAATATAATCTAGGCTATTCGGGACGGGTGGCTGACGTTCCCACCAACAAATTGTGGTCTTTCTCATAGTTGTGCTGCTGCCAAACGCAGTCGTCTGGTGGAGTATATTCGTGCGGGGCGGCCTGCGTCCTGATTGGGGCTCTTCCGATGGGGTGTTTAGTGCTGGGGAACTGAGGACGAATCAGAACCTTGCTTCCTATGCATGCATACGAGGCCTTTGGAAAAACTCTTGCAAAAGTTTGTTAAAGAACTTTGCGCCGTGAGACGCGGCTGAGTTGCTTCGTGCGGTGGTATGAATAGATAAAGTTGGAATGTATTGAGAAATACTGTAAGAGTTTGGAGGATGTGGAGGAAGTGTAGAAAAGATATATTGCGGCTAGTATTGGCTTTTATTAGGCTCTTAGATTGTATTATTTAATTTGTTAATTTTGGCCGGAGAGATTTTTGAGACTGATATTTTATTTGAAATGTTGTGTTGCTTAAATAGCTGAAGAAAAGACGGCAGAGATTGTTTGGAAGGTATTTGTGACACTTTTGAATGAGTCGATGATGGTATAATTTGTCTAAAGCGTAAGAAATTCAAAGAAAATCGCAGGGATGGGATAGTGAAGGGAGAGAGTGGATACAATTTCCATGGCTAGTCTGAAAGTTTGTATGGGCGATGAATGGCCTTTGCGAAAACCAAATTGAGAGGAGCGAATGACGTTTGGAGATTAATTTTGAAGTGATGGCCGGGAGTAGTAGTCTTTCGCATCATTTTGATACTTGCGAGAGGAGACTTATCGGGGGATAATTTTTAGGATCGCTGTGATTTTTGTTAGGTGTGTTGATTATAATATGGGCTCTTTCCAGTGATTTGGAAAGTAGTTGATTTTAGTGGAGGCATTCATAATTTGTAATAAAACAAGGATGGCGCTTTTAGGTAGGATTTTTTTAACATTGCGCCGTTTATCATATTCGGCCCGCAAGCCTTTCTGCCGTTCAGTAGTTTTAGTTGGTTTTGTAATTGTTCTTCGGTAAGAATGTTTTGTTGTCTAATGTTGTTTCTACGTCTTTGTCTAGTAGTACGTATTTTTTGAAGTTGTGCGGCAATGTCTGAAACGGGGAGATACTGGGACACTGGACGCTGATTCTTGAGTTGCTATTAGTGGGTAGTATAATTTCAGGTTTTCTGATTGGATCTTGTGTTGTGCTCTTGTTTGTTGGGTCTGTGAGCGCTCTTATTGGCAGTGAAAGAGACAAGTCGCTTTCCCCTAATTAAACGTTGTGACAAATGAGACAATATAAAAACAACGATTAGTAGACTAAAATTGTGGACAGTTCGCTTTGTTTATTTCCGTACAAAGTTCAAATTGTTTTTACGTAAGTAAAATCCTTGAAAAAACGAAAGTTACAACAATAAATTTATAAATAAAATCAAAGAAAAGTAACCGTTCTTCCTATAAGAGAAAAATATTAACGAATCTTTATGTAAAGTTGTACGTCAATCATTATGTAAAGTCAAATTCTATACGAATATTGAACTTTCATGAGGCAGAATGTACGGTTATTTGTTACAATTATCTACATTTTTTAACAACTAGACAGTAATCTTACCAAAATAGCATTGTTTTTTGTTCTGTTGAGATTACTCGCGATTGTGGCATCTTCTTCTTCAGATGTAATTTTCTCCATCCTAATAGCAGATTCTTGAAGTTCTGAACTCAACATTTTTAACATTTTCTTCACCTGTAACAGAGACAATTATTTGCAGTGTTTAAAATTGTACAGTCCATAGCACAGAATATGGGTGATGCCCTATGCGACCAAATCTGTTTTTTCCACAGTTTCTACAACCATGGCTGGATACATGACCAATCCTGAAGTCTAGACCAAGCGGCTCTTTTCATTTCCTTTGGCTCCAAGTTTCTGACACTTCTCCCTCCATTCTCTTATCTCAAAGGGGCGGAGCGATTTCTGAGGTGGAAATGACGCAGCCTCGCTACCGGGGTGAGAGGGACATTCGTCGTTTGACCGGGGTACAGCGCAGTTCGCTCCGCTTATCGTAGTCGTTATCGCTCCGCGCCGGGCTGGCTACCTCAGCCCCGGCACGGCCGTCTATTAGTGAACTCTGTGTCCATAGTGTTTGTGTTCGTGTTCAAACAGATATGTATTACCTGGTCACAATAGCTAATAATTTTCAACAGACATTGAATTTTAGTGACTAATTTGTGACGAAACCTATAAACTATATATAATATTTGGCTAAAATGGAAAATATAAGCAGCCCCGATTTCACGGGGCAGCATGTGGTTAATACATCACTACCAAATGTAGATTCAAACTTTAATACTGATTCAACTCAACAACAAATTACTCCAATTATCTTCATAGACCAACCACCTCTAACAACTGAACAAAAAATTATATCATTAGAGAAACAAATAATGTTCCTTCAAAATCAATCACAACTGTATCAACAACTGCAAGTTCAACAAGAAATAATTAGTCAGTCAGCAAATACTAACAATCAAGAACTCTCATCAGACAACAGTGCCCGAACTCGAGATAAAACTGCTGAAAGTGGGGTGTGCGTAAAAAACAAGAGGAAAAGAGTGAAAGCAAGTGATGAAGGTCAGTCCTCCAAATACAATATTCCAACATCTAATCAATTCGAGTCCTTATGTTCAACTGTGGATGGTTCAGATCCATAAGAAACTGAAGACAACGTAATTATTGAAAATATGAAAATTCCTCCATGTAACATTCACAAAAATCAAAATATTGTTAAACCATTTGCATTATTCATATCTTCAATTCAATGTATTGCAAAACAAGGTGTTACGACATTTTAACTCTATAGAAGATTTTCGTAATTACCGAAAATTTTGTGACACCAACAATATACAATACATTTCTTATCGTGATCCTACCGAGAAACCCCTATCAGCATTAATTTATAACATTCCAACTACTTATTCCAATGATGAAATAAAAACAGAACTAGTTAACAACCAGTATCCTGTTACTACCGTATACAGATTATTTGGCAAAAACGTGAAGAATTAGAAATATGTGCAATGGACTTAATAGATAACGATCAAGGTCGCAGTCTTCTTAAGTTTACCACAATATTTAATAGCATTGTAAATATTTGAATTCGACAAAAAACCATCCTATACAATGTAAAAATTGCCAGCAGAGCAATCATACGCAAGCAAAGTGCAAACTTCCTCCCAGATGTGTTAGACGTCTAGATAAACATCATTACACCCAATGTAACAAACCCAAAGGTCAACCTGAAAAATGTGTTAATTGTCTAGGTAATCACTCTGCGAATTATAGAGGATGTGAATATTTCAAAAACCCTATATTGAAATAACTTTTCAAAACTCGTCTTCTCATTCAAATATACACAATATTTAAACCCTTTCTTAATCAAGTGCTTCCCAACAAAATTTAAATGAAAATTACCACGTATATTATCCTCCTTCAAATACTACTAAAACTTTCCAAATCTCCCAAACACATCTAAACAATCGCAAAGGTTTCATTCTTCAACATATTCTTCAGTTATGAATAAATTCTTCTAATTCCATCTCAAAATATTAATATATCAGTTCCTCAAATTCTAACAATGATTCTAGAATTACTTCCAAAAATACTTTATAATGGGGATTAATCCAAAAATTAATATTCTAAATTGGAATGCAAACGGTTTACTACGACAATACAATGAATTTAAACCCATACTTCATGATCGCAAAATAGACCTTGCTTCCATTATTGAAACTCACCTTAAAAATAAAAATAAAATACATATCCCTGATTATATTATTTATCGTGAAGATAGAACTTTAGATCTAATTGGTGGAGGAGTAGCTATCATTATTAAACGTTACATCAAACATTCCCAAATTTTTATTCCAACATCTACAGATTTAGAGATGGTGGCAATTTCAATTTCTCTCGCACTCGGGAATATTATTGTAATTTCAACTTACGAGCCATCTAACAAAAACATACCAATCCGAATTTTCAAATCTATATTGAACAATAACAACAAAGTTTTAATGATGCCAGATTTAAATGCAAAACAATCACTTTGGGGATGTCGAACAACTACTCCTAAAGGTAGAATATTATTTAACATAGTTAACAAATTGAACTGCAATATTCACGCGCCATTACAACCAAATTACTTCTCCTATAATCACAATGTCTTTCCGGACATATTAGATATAATTATTTCTAAAAATATAAATTTTCCAATAATTCAATATCCTTTTCCAGTTTTGGATTCGGATCATGATCCGCTTTTAATTAGCTTTCAGAAAATTACAACTTTGAAAGTTACTAGCAATGCACTTATTAAAGGTAAAGTTAATTGGAATATTTTTAAAGAAAATATAAATAGACTAAATAAATTTCCAGAAAAATTGTACACTACAACAGAAATAGACCAGTCTATAATTGTTTTTCAACAAAATTTAACTACTGCCCTTCATAAATCTACCTCAAAAAATCAACACACGCCTAAAATTACAAATCCAACACTACCTAAAGAAATATTGGAACTTAATTTTTTAAAACATAAAACTCAAAGAAAGTGGCAAAATACTCCAGACCCTTCTATTAAAAAAACATTAAATTCTTTAAGCACAAAAGTTAAAAATTCACTCGAGTTATACAGATATTCTCAATTTTCAAAATTTACTTCTCATCTTCAACCAAATACCAATTCTCTATGGAAAGCTATTAAAACCATAACTAAAGATAAAAACAATTAATTCCTATCAATTCAGGAAATACAATAGCAACAACGGATCTTGAAAAGGCAACTATATTAGCAAAACATTTTGCAGACACATTTACTAACAATATCCCTTTTAATAAAAATTTTTCTAACACAATTTCACAAGAAATAGGAAATACATTTTTCACAGTACCGGAAAGAATTAAATTTATTTCACCTTCTGAAGTGCAATATTTACTTTAAAAACTTAAAAATTCAAAATCTCCTGGATTTGATCAAATTACTAATTACATTCTTAAACAATTACCTTTTCCAATCATTAGTTCACTAACAACAATTTTAATGCATGCCTCAGACTAACTTATTTCCCTAAATCATGGAAATTAGCCATTATTCATCCTATTCCTAAACCCAATAAAGATCACTCATTGCCAATTAATTTTCGTCTAGTAAGTCTGTTATCCTCACTATCAAACATTTTTGAGAAAACATTACTTTCAAGATTACAAAAATGTATTTATCAAAATGACATACTCCCAAAATCTCAATTTGGATTCAGAAATAATTATTCTACAATCCATCATCCAAATTAACTGATTATATTGCTACCAACTTTCAACATTTTAAACATATAACAGCTATATTTCTAGATATTGAAAAGGCCTTCGATAAAGTCTGGCATGATGGACTACTACATAAACTACAGCAGATGGGAATCCCATACTATTTACAATCAATAATTAAGAGTTTTATTACATCCCGTTCATTCAAAGTGAAAATTAACTCAGAATTATCTGATGAATATCCAATATCAGCCGGAGTACCTCAAGGATTCCTAAAGTCCCCAAGGACTTTCTATTGAACCCATTAAATCATGGATTAATAAATTATCAAACAGTTCCTACTCTTCACTTACCTCTTGCCCAGAGACACAAATTTTCCAATTAGAACAGTCAGCTCACACTATACCCCGTATTAATTCTCGTCATTCGAAAGATTTATTACATCCTCCTTAATTCCACTGATTAGCTATTCAATAGTAACAAATCATGAAAATAAAAATTACAGTTCAGAGTCCCCTTCCTTGAACAACCTCTAAGATTGTTAATTATGTTTAATGTCTAATTATGTTTATAATATACCACAAAATCAATGTATTTTATGTAAAATATTTTCAAACCCTTGAAAGACATTTTTATGTCGAATAAGGAAAATATATTTTTAAAAAAAGTGTGAGAGGGAGAGGTAAGAGGAGAGGGCACGTAAGTGAGTCGGAATAGAATGATTGAGAGAGTGAATGAATGAGAATAGTGGTATTGGTAAGCGCGGGCGCGAGAACCAACCGGCCAATTGCGTTGGCGAGGCATGCAAACGCTGACGAACCACACGGCAGTCGGTCCCGGGGAGGAATTTTTCGAATTCTTTACCGAAAAAGTTAAGCCTAATTTATGGTGTCTATTACTGTAAGAAGTTTTGCCTCAGAATGATCTGATAGTAGAAAATAAATTTGTTTCTTATAAAAAATTAAAATGTTCATGGTTGCAAAGCAAACGACAGGAAATATTCTAGTGTTATCATTTGCGGGAAACGCACAACAACATAGTACATTATTTAATATGTAGATATTTCCTATCAACCATATTGAAACTTATGATCTTATTTTTAAAACAATTTGAATTTAATAATCCGTCACATTCTGCACCATTATTATCGATATGCAATAATGCAAATATTTTGTTACACGTCATGGGATTGAAACTTTTCTATATAAGCGGGATTTAACGAAAACAATTTTTTTGTTAATCAATTAAAGATCACTAACTCTTGACATGACTCGTTCCGACACAGCTGCAGCGCTGGTCGGTTACGTCAGAACCAAACTTTTATTGAGTCCCCGGCTGCTATAACGCACGGAAACAACTACTGAAACTTGTCTTAACAGAGCCACACTAGAAGTCAAGCCTAACTGGAAGGAAAACATTTCAACTTGCTTAGGAATCTGGGGCACTTCTCAAACTAATGTAGATAAAGAACTCGTTGAGGCGGGAAATGAACTCAAAAGAAATATTCAATCCCAGGACTAATTAAATCCCAAAAACCTATGCCAAGTTAGTGGAGATTTTGGGCGGCTCCTCTGTACCCACCACCATCAGTTCTAAAAGGTCCCGTAGTCATGGTGGCAAACGCGCTAGGAAGCGTACTCTTGTGCTAGGGCGCAGGACCTTTCAAGAATGATACAGCAGTTTTGGTAAACTGCATTAGAACGGACATTGACTGTAATAGTGTCGATAAACAGCCCCTTAACAGGGAGGAGGTTAATGGCTGTAGAAACATCTGAGGTAACACGACCCCGATTCGACTTTCCGAATTAAGAGAGAGTGATAAATTGTTCTGAAATGGACCCAGACACGATTCTATATGCGGTGCAAGTTGCCGAAATTAAAAGTCGTCTGGCTGGGATGAAAAATGCCAGGGCTCCAGGACCAGGTGAGATAAAAGTTAGCCACATATCGTCAGGAGCAAAAATTGAAATATCCCTATTCTACACAAAATTTTATACAGCGGCTTTGTGCCTTGTGTGTGGAAAGCTAATCGCACCATCCTTATACCAAAAGAGGGTTAAGATAATGTTTGTCACTATCGCCCCATCATGATTAGTTCTTTGTTGTGCAGAATCTTATGGACAAACGCATTCGATCCGCGGTGATGTTCAATCCACGCCAGAAAGGGTGTATCCCTGAACCCGGCTGTTTCGCTAATATTCATGGTTCATTCAATTCGTCATGAAGCAGTATGTGACATGAAAAAAACAGAGGGTGGTGTAGGCGCGGTGCTAGATATATCCAAACATTCGACACTGTTCCATACGCGGTGATTCTGTGGGCTCTGTCCAGGAGAGGGATCCCTGACACCTTTACCAATTTGGTAATGGACTCTTGCGTCGATGTTTCCGCCGTCATTCAGCACCCCTCGAAACGAATTGAGGCGCCAATTTGTAGAGTAAAACAGGGGAATCGCTTGTCCCTACTTTTTAATCTCATCATGGAGTGCCTGCTTGAGAAATTGGAAAAGATGTCAGGATACACGCTAAGAAGTGTGTCCGTGGTACTATTTGCTGACATTCTGGTGCTGTTGGCAAAATATGCCCCAGGAACTCAAGAATTAATTGATATTTTGGAGGAATATCTTGGGGCCCTCGGAATGACATTGTCCGTCACGAAATGTTCATCATTTCAAATTACAACCTTTGAATGATCCTGGTTCATTGATGACCCCTGTCGAGAAAGGTTGCGGAAGATAATTCCTCTGTTCAGTAATGATCCTACACCTACATACCTGGAAGTGAACTACTCAATCTGGAACGGCTTCCAATCTAAAGCATCTGTTTACGCTCGCACGTGGTCTGCAACCACCTGCGCCGCCCCCTCCCCTCTCCGCTCGGCCGCCGGGACAGCGAAGG
>BOPP01000200.1:269172-303611 GCA_017312745.1 Gryllus bimaculatus
GCTCATCATCGTGCGTGGCGCCGTGTGAGAGGTGGGTACCAGGTGAGTACCGCGTCTGCACGCGCTCACACGACACGGACGCGCGGTGCGCAGACAGCATCCATATTGAATTTTATGGAAGCAGTGACGAGGCTTCAGAAGGCGCATTTAAAGCCCACTCAGAAGTTGGCATTACCTGCATACCTACATAATGTCACATTACATTTATCAATTGACTTTATCCATACCATCTATGTCGAAGCTCAGGGAAGCGGACGGTCAAATCAGAGTGGCAGTCAAAGAGTTCCTACATCTCCATATGAGTAATGCAGATGGCTTATTCTACGTGACCAAGAGAGATGGAGGAATGGGATTGCTGCTACTCGCCCAACACGGTCCTAGAGTAGCGCTGAACCTAGGATTACGGTTAGAAAAATATGCAGATTGAGACTGAACTGAATCTATTCTGAATAAGATTTAAGGACCTATAAGAGGAAATGCGCCAATGACCAGGTAGCCACTTGAGAGAAGCTGGGATCCCAAGCGAGAATGGTTAGGGCGTATTTAAACGATTCGATTGGCCTTTTTGAAAGATTATCTTCTTTTGAAACCTGCACTGCACTACAATTAAGATCACTGCACTCGAATTAAGAGCAAACACCGTTGCCAATAAAACTACTTAGTGAAGGAAGGCTTAGAGAGGATGTATGCTGCAGGAAGTGCAATACAGCGGTAGAAACCATAAATCACATCCTCGGTCAGTGCATTTTTTCGAAGCCAGCAAGAATTAAGCGTCATGACGAGATCAAGAACATAGAGGGGAAGATGCTCCGGAAATAGGAAACCATGATGTCCACGGAAGCCATTTTCTCCGTTGCCGAAGGGGTTAGACTCAAACCTGACCTGGCAATAAAAAGGCAGGAAGGGGTCCATGTGATCGATGTGACTCCGCCACGAGGATGGGTCTAGCCCTCTGAAAGCAGGGTAGGAAAAGTGGTAAAATACCAACCAGTCATCTCCCTGGCAGCCCAACTTCATGGAGTACCCAACACCAGAATCCTGTCAGTGATGGTTGGAACCTCTGGGGCTATGCCAAGATCCACAGTTAGTACCCTCAAGACCCTGGGGATCCCGCCGTGTCGATGCGATCGACTGACTCGTTCATTGCTCTCAGAAGCTCTATTAAACTCTACACACAATTTGAATAATTTAGCATTGCTGGTTGTAAATGCAGAAAAGGAACTTCATTGTCCCGTGGGGAAGTCTAGGGAACCCAGGGGATCCTAAAATACCTAGGAATTACCCAGTTACCATGACTGTAAGTGGAAAGTGTATGCTATTTAATGTAGCGTATAGAAAATTGTGTCTTCTCAAACCACGCATTGTAGGTCCTTGATATCGAAAAATAGATTGATGGTAAAATGTCTGTTCGTCTCCGTCGGTCCGTCCGTGGTCAAACATAGCGCCTACATTTCCAAACGATTTTCTCCAAAGTTGATATTATTCGATCGATCTAAACGAAATCGAGTCTCTGAGAGTTTGAAACAATATTTTAAATGTTTAGGGTACTTTGCATGAAGCCTTAATTACATTTTCCAATTTCTTTACAAAATATCTCAGGCGTATAGGACGCTTAACATGGCTTTATTTTGGTTGAAATATCAGAAATTTAAAAAACTGCGAAATTAAAATTTTTCATTACACTTCAACTAGGAATGGTTTCTTTCATGAAATCTCTTCACAAAAAATAAATTCTTTAAATGAGGTCATATACAATTTTTCAAAAATATGAGTATTTTTCGCATAAAAGGAAATATAGGCAATTTTGAAACAGTTATTTTCTGACACGCCGGTACAATTTAAAAAAATCCTTAATAGCAAATGTAAATAATGGCGCAGCCCTCTTTTTCGGTGGTTTCTCTGCCTTTTCGAAAATTGCAAAAAAGTTACATTGCAACGTACAATATTGTTAAAAGACTTTTTGTCTTTATGACATCTATTCTTCATGTCTTCCGGGCTGATGGGCCGTGGTCCAATTGACTTTGAAATACCAAACGACTGAGTCGCCAGTCGGCCACCGTCCCGGACACTTCGCCCGAGACCTCGCCACTGAAGATGCCCACCGCTGTCGTGGGCGAAACGTTGGGCATCTCAAAGCCAATTGGACCACGACCCATCAGCCCGGAACACATGAAGAATATTGACTCCGGCCGTGAAAGCCTACAATGCTGTATTTATGACATCTGTTTTAAAATATTATACCTCTCAAAATGTTAAAGTACACATCTTTTAAAAGTGAATAGTTTTTGGGGCAAATGCTCGCTTGACGTTAAGGCAATTTATTTAATTTTTTTTCAGAAACTAACTTTAAATTGTTTCTTCAATTTTTCCTATGGTAGAGGAAATGACATTTAAGGCGGCTCTACACATTCGGCATTCGGCGAGTAGCGAGCTTCCGCTTGACCAATCACGTTCAGCGGTTATGCTTCGCGAATGTTCACTTCTTTTGAAATGTCCAAAAACCAGCACGCGATGGTTTCGGCGAATACCGAAAGTCCGTTGCTCGGCAAATAGCAAGTAACCCATCCACACGACTACACGCGATTCGGCGAGCAGTCGCTTGTAACTCACCGAGTACCGAATATGTGGAACCGCCTTTACGAAATGCCGCATGTCTCATTCTCGGTCTGTAGCAAAGCTACAATATTGGTGTTTGTAACTTCCTCTTAATTAAATCTGTTATTTAAAATTTTATCTTGAAAAAATTAATAAAAATATCTGAATTTTTGAAAATTGCAAATGGAAATTTTCAGCATCGGAAAAGCTGAGTTTGGTTGTAATTTGGTGGTGTTTGGGTAACACGATAATGGTAACTTTCAGATCCTGAGTTTGATATTGCGTAGCCTTTTTAAATGCGAAAGAGTATATGCTGTAGTCGCACAGCTAATTTTGATTAGAAAAATACCTAAAAATCCGAAAGAAATAGAAGATAATCAGAAGTAATATCTTGTGAAGTGCTGTGATAGTTGGTAAATTCACGACTCGCGTAACGAAAGACCACACTGAGCTCCTTACTCGCAATACGCTTGATGATCCTAAACGGGACACATTGTGCCATATACCGATAGCAGGGCAATTAACACGCCGCCTGGTACGTCTCCCTGCAATATATTGGAGCCACACGACAGCTGAGTGAGCTGCACTGGTCTACGATACAGAGTGTTATGTCGGCGCATAATGAAGGAACTGGAAGAGGAGCAAGTGTGCTTTAAATTTTGTTTTAATATCGAAACAATTGCTACAAAGAGCTTCAGATGGCTTCAATGAATCTTAACCGATGAATCTAAGAGCAGGACCCAGTGTTTTGAGAGGTATAATCGATATAAATCGGGTAGAACATACACGTCTCCCCGTTCAAACAAAAGAACTTAAATTTCGAGGCGTTCTAGAGTGAGATACGATTCATGATTTCGGAGGCATTTATTCAATGTCAATACGTTTTGCAGCAAGCGATTAATTCATTGACAATTTTTTTCACATTTATCAGTAAATGAACCTTTATTTAATTTTCCTATCGAAGTCACGCGAACAAGGATCATTGTAAAGTTCCAACATATTGAACACTTCCATGGGTCAACTTGCCCTCCAGCGAAAATATCGTTGGCACTATTGCTTCTTGAGCCAGCCTTTCGACATAATGTAATTTGTAATATATCTTTATGAACAGTTTCCTTGCTAGCCGATAAATATATAGCAATGCAAATCGTACTATTGAATAGAGAAGATAAAAATAAATAATATAGCTCCCGTTCATATTCACCGTAAAACTGCTTCTCTCGGCTTTATTAAGTTTACCAGATAATTTGTTTATAAACCAATAACATTTCAGCGAATTAAAATATTGAAACGGGAGTTTGAATGGCTGTTAAGAATAAAAGGAGCTGTTGAATCTTCAAAATACTGTCTTAGTTGACGAAAGACAGAAATTGTAACTGCAATGATCCTACGAATCTACCAATAAACGTTACAGCTTGTTTTTTGTTGGTTGTTTTTCGAAGAAACTGTAAAGACAATAATTTCACTTCGAGGCACCGTTTATTGCCTCGAGGCGCTACCGAGACTCTGATATCACCTCTGCCCTCGGTATTAAGCGTATGAAGCGAATAATCGAAGCGAGGCATTGCAAATCTGTTTCTTCAGTATACTTGTGTGTGGGGAGCATATGGAATGAATGATAAAATGGGGGTGATATGAGATGCTAAATTCCAATAAGCAATTGAATATCTCGAGAACGGAAGTTGATAGCACCGATCGGATTGCGGAATTTTGTAATACGTTTAAGGGGAATTTAGAGTAGACAATAAAAATGGCAATATTTGCAAATTTATAAACAATTTCCAACTTTTGCAGATGTAAAGAGGGGAGAGTCTCCAGATATCCGATTGACAAAAACCGTAAATCAACAATTTTGCAACAATTTACAATTTTATAAACAAATTCGAAATATGCGCTAGAACGGCCGGAAGGGCACCGCAAATTAAGCCTGAGATAAACATTTTAATATAGCAGTTTGAAAGAAGTACAAATTAATTGCTAAATTATAGTGTAATATTTGCTAAAGTGCTAAATATTTACTGGTCTATTGACACTAATTCTGAACGGAAAAGTCCCGCTCAGAAATATTTTTTCGTCATGGCGTACGCGCAGGCAAAATGTCTCCTTCGCCAGGGAAAGACGATATTTCCGCCTCATACATAAAAGCCGAGGCCCTGCCTCCTGGAACAGCGTCTTTCCTCCCCATGGTAGTTTGCGCCTATGACGCATGCCTTTCCTTGGGATCGAAGGGTGTCGACGTTTATCTGGACGGTTGGGAAAATTGAATTTCAGCCGCCAGTTTGTGTTGGGGGAACTTTACATATAAGGTAATCTTTGTAACAAATGGTTTAACTATTAAATGGAAGAGGAATTATTTAGGTTAGTCTTACAAAAATTGCTGTCTTTCAAAAAGAGTGGAAAAAAATTGTACACACATGTGGAAAAGAACAAAATGAAATATTCTGTATAGCAATGAACAATACTAGTATTATCACAGAAGATTAGTGATACGAAAAAAATATAAATGGTGACATTTTAAAGAGCGACTTCCAAACTTCTGAACCGAGAAGATATGTAGTTTGAATACACGTTTTTTTACAAGAACAGCCTTAGTCCTAAAGGGGATATTTTGACATACTATAACTGTTGCTGAAGCTTCATGGCCGCTATTTGCTGATCGTTTTGTTATGATCAAAATCAGCTCCTGTCTGTAGTTATTAGCTTCGACAGTTTGGGTGATTTTGATAACAGAACCATAGTCCAATCTTTTTTTGGTAAAATAACCACTGCTCTTTCAATGTAAATTTTGTTCGTGATTATTTCTCAAGCAGAGCTTATGTCGATATGAAACAGGTGATAATGATTGTTTTGTGAATGTGTTTTTTCTGCATAATTAGTATTTTTGTTTTCGGAAGTATGATGATAGTGTATAACCTGTTATTGTGGCGTATACGCTGTGTGTGAATCTAAGCAAGCAAATGAAAAAAGTAACAGATACGAAATGTTATCGGGAACTAAACATAAGTTTAATGAAGAAGTTATAAATGAAAACGGTGAGATTTTAGAAGAGTTCTGTACTGTAAATGAACTGAGGGAAAATAACAAATTCTTTGATCATAAATTACACATTCTTTGATCATAAATTACAACACTAATATACATGGACAAACTCTAGACGACAAAGATCTATGATTGATTATATTATGACCAATCGAGAAGTACACCCGTCCAAGATAATTGGATGTAAGAAGTCTTTCTGCTGCGGATGTCGGAATTGATCATGACCTTGTCCTCTTAAGGACTAAGGACAAATTTAAAAGTGAAACTAATGGAAAAGTCGATTATTCAAGAAAGAATTAACATCCAGTCACTGAATGAGGAAACTACTAAACAATTATATAAGAACAGATTATATGAGAAAATAACTAGTAATTAGGTCCTGATGACGTACAATCTTCATGGGAAGAGATCAAAAACAATGTTTTGGCGGCAGCAGAAGAAAGTGTAGGGAAGATAAAGGTTAATACGGGAAGAATACAAAACAAAATCTCACCGTGGTTCACTAAAGAAGGAAGCAGCATACCGGAAGAGACTTGCCTATATCAAGTACAAGCAATATGGGTCTACACAATTATATCAAGAATTCCAAACCATTAGGAACAAAATAAATTCAAAGTTAGAGAAATAAAGAGAAGATATTGGGCCTCTTTTTCGGTAAGATTAGATCACGAACTTTAATGGACAATTATCAGCCTATCCAATTATGAGTGAAGAATTTTAAAGAATTATTCCATGATGAAGTGGAAAATGTAATAGACCTTGCAGAAACAGCAAACGTGAGTACAGAATGCACCATATCAGAACAGGTGAAGGAGTTAATGAAGAAATTGAAAATGATAAATCACCTGGGGATGATGGTGTATACAATGAGCTCCTAAAATATGGTGGAGACACAATAACTGAAGAAATAACTCAATTAATGAAGATCTTGCACCATCGTAAGATACCTAAGTATTGAAATTCAAGTATCCTCATACCGTTATTCAAGAAGGGAGACCGACTTAACCCCGATAGTTACAGAGGAGTAAATCTCCTATGATTCATACTCAAATTAGTGACGTGACATTCAGCGAACGAGCTGTACAACATGATGGAGTGAGATGATTATCAACAGGGAATCAGGAGAGCGAGATCCTGTTACGATGCAATATACATAGTTAGACAGCTGATAGAAAAGATACTAGAATTCAATAACCCGTCGTTCTTAAGCTTTATAGATCTAAGTAAAGCATTAGATAATATACGTCTAATATATGTTATCAAACTAATGCGGGAAGGAAATGTACCACACAACTTCATTGCTTTAATACATATATGAATAATAATATTAAGATCAAGGATAATGGAATATTATCCTCTCCTATCACTATATCGAAAGGAATCAGACAGGGTGACTCCTTGAGTCCTTTATTATTTAATCTAGTAATGAATAAAATAATCAATCATAAAAAGGATACAGAATAGGGAAATATAACATGAATATAATTTGTAATGAGGACGATGCAGTATTGGTAGCTGAAAATGAAGATGACCTACAACGTCTTGCCTATGAATTTAATAAAATCTGCAGAAACTATAATTTGACGATCTCCATCCAAAAAACTAAAAGTATGACAATAGCGAAAGACCCTATTCGATGTAAGCCCGTGGTAAATGATAAACCAGCAGAGCAAGTACTAGAAACAAAATACTTGAGGACAGTGATCACAAGCTCAGGACAGATGAATAAGGTAAAACAAATCATGAAAGGAAACAGAATTTCCGGCTGCCCTAATTACTCAGTGTGGTACAACAAATATTTGAGACAAGATTCAGAAGTAAGAATATATAAATCAATAGTTAGCATTTTCCTTTGACACATCTCTATATTATTTCCCTCTTTTACCTTAAGAGACCATATTTGTGCTTCATAATTAGGAGAGGTAACACGCATCTATCAAATAATTTGTCTTGTAATTGTTATGTCTTGTTTTTTGTTGTTCAATATAAATAATGAACTGTAGAATTTCCACCGCGCGCTATAGATCCAAATATTAATTTATTTTTCTTGTCTATTTTGGAATGGTACTATTAGTTCCATATGCACACTTTCTTCAACGTAGTCTATTTTACTGTTATTAATTGTGAATGGTATAGCTGACAAATTTGTCACAATTTTAGTTTCCGTAGTGTTCATACAATGCAATATGTGTTTCAAAATTATACAAACACTAAGGGCAAGTAGCAATACTTTGTGACAATTTAAAATAAAACAGTAAACAAAAATCTCATTTCTATTTGAATACAATGTATCACAACCATATACAAATCTAACAAATGCAAATCATTATCTACCAATAAACTTTTTATCGTCTTTATAAAGAAACGTTGAGAAAATTATTCAGAAAAAAATCAATAATTTCTTGAACAAAATTACACACCCAAATATTACATAACGTTCTTAACTTTTCGGGAAGCGCCCTGTTTTAAATTTTACAACAGTGCAATTATTTTTGTTCTAGGGAAGACCTGTACGAGCTGGTAACGTGGTTCTGACGTGTATTCCTTCGCCGAACTCTCCCCCACCAACTGCCACTTGTTCAAATCGTTTGTTGAACGGAGAGTTAGTGGCAATACAGGTTAAATTGAATGCGTGAGCATTGTGTTATAATATTTACAGAAAGCGTGAGTTTATTTTTTGTTGAAATAAAAACACAATTATATACTACAACAAGCACTCTAAGATCAAAAATAACAATGAAATGTATACGAATAATAAAAAAATATGTTAAAACATTAAATAAATATTTGATGTTTCATCCTAAGTTACTTAGACACTTTTGTTAATAAACATAAGCAAATTGAGTTTTGTATGGGATTATCTATTCTTCAATTAGTTCTTAGAGTTACCAGTGATGCCCTGAGTCACCTTTCCTGGTGATAGAATGTTATATTGGTGGTACTTTTATTCACTAAACGTAGGTACATAATTCTTTTGACAATTCTAGTTTCTTTAGGCGCATAATTTCAACATTCTTCATGAAAAATTGTTTTATCGGTAATCTTGTGGTCCAAGAAATTAAAGCACGTTCAACGGAAACTTTATTTATTTAAGAAGTCACACATGAATAAACAATATTTACTTTGCTTGTACTACATTGAACGTGTGCACAACCTTTACATCTGATACACCGTCTCCACCCGTACATCTGATTCACTGCAAACTTTCAATTTGCTGAACTCCCTGTTTTAACATTCGTATATAGACTTCTGTTTTTTTGTTGGAGACATCTTTTAAACATCATTCTTGTACTCAGAATATAGTCCTCCTTCGGGAGGCTGTCATATTTATGTGAGTATTGGATGTGTACAAGCTGACATACTGTGATTGAAAAATTGAGTTTAAGTAAGACCTGAAGAAGATCCTCCTTGTACAGGAAGAAGGTACTCGTTTTGATACTTGTAATTTGAAGATACCCATTTCTTACTTTTAACTTATGGTTCTGGTTAATACTGAACCACAGTAACAAGATGGAATTGACGGTTTTAAGACGTTTATAATAGACAAAGCCGAGAAATTAATACACGTTGTCTCAATCTAGATAAGTAGAGCTATAATTCAAATGAAATAAAAGTAACAACCTGACGTGAGAACTGTGAAACAAAACCCCCTATGTTTGTGTTTGTCACACCGACCTGCAAATTATTACTATTCCATTGTTTACCATGTATTGAACAGATAAATTTGGTCCCAAAGAATGCAAATATTGGGAATAACATTTATCCGCTGGCGCTGCCGCGTTTTTAATTACAATCGTATGGGACAACGATCGACAGTACAGTACAACGTTCATTTTCCCCAATAATAATAGCAAAGTAAAGAAATATAGCTTACTTTTTTGAGTTCAGAGATGTTGCTAACCAAGAGGTTGTCCCATTTTTCAGGCAACCACAGCGAAGAATGTTGCTCCAATTGCCCCCTGGCGATCTTGAAAAAATAAGATATATTCATTGACTAGATATTTGTGGTGAAAATGTTAATCTCCTCTTTCCGTTTATAAGTCAAAACGTTTTGAAAACTATTCTCTACATTCTGAGGAAAGGTTATGTTCGTTTTACATAATAATATAAACGTTGGGATTCAATAAGTCTCAAGTAGAAAAAATAGCCAAAATCTATAAAAGAAGATAAGTTATAATTAATATATTGTGTATTTTTTAGACCTTGCCAGTGATGCTACAACATACTTATTCGCATTATTTCTTACTTTTGCAGTTTTTTAAATTTCAGAAAGTTCAACTACAATCAGTCCTTCATCATTTTATGAAGCTCTCTTTTCTCTATTTGTGGAGAAAAATTAAGAAATAATTCAAGTAATTTTTTAGAAAATATTTTTTAAATTATATTAACTTGTGAACAGATTTTACTTAAGGAAAATTTTCTAGCATCAATATTGAACTTTGGCAATGTTATTTTTTTATATTAATTCAAAAATTTTGAGTTAGACGAAAATGGAATCAGCTGCATTTTTTATCATCCTTTGATACAAACGTGGAAAAAATGAAAAACGTTGGAGCCGTTTTTCAGGAAATAATTGTTGAAAATTTGCCGATGTTTAATGCAAAATTACGCGAAAATCTCACAAAAATCTGCCTTTGGGAACAAATTACATAAAAGCAAAAATCTGTCTTCAATATTGCAAATGAAGGAAGGCGCGAAAGTAATTTTGATCTCATACTTTTAAAAATACGGAGCTTTTATATTTATTTATATTTAGATTTGTTTGGTTTAAGTTTGAGACGCCACATGCAAATTGGTAGAAAGATTAGAAAATATATTAAATTCTGTGAACGGTTTAAGACGTAGTATTGTCCACAGGCAGACGAACACATTTTTTGAAACCTCATATTTTCGGTATCAGGGATACACAAATCGTATATTTTTCTACAAAATTTCGTCATTGATTTTTTTGCAGAGTTACTCTACATTCTCTAAATCACGTACAGAAGAAAGTAAAAATATATAAAATGTGAATCTCTCTTACCTCCTCGTAGACAAATGAGAAGTTCATGGAATCGTAATGCAAAATTGCAATCTTAATGTGTGTTTCTATTTTTCTCAGGCTTTGTTGGAAAAGCTTAGTGACTGTAAATCTGTAAGATGATCTGCTTTGATTGATGCGCTCGGTTCCATAATAACATTGATGCTTCCAGGGCAATTCCTGCGTTTCAGAAGTGCTTGAGGATGAAGATAGTGTGATGTAAATACATGTTGAGAAAATGCAAAAGATGCCAAAAATTCTTCTCGTAAATCTCACTGGAATGAAGAAGAATAAGTAAGTTTTAGAAAACCAGTCAATAACTGCTTGCATTTGTGTGCTCGAACTTACAGCGGGCAGTTACAATATACATGGCTAACATTGCAATGAAGGATTGCTTTACCTGTCATGAATTCTTGAACAAATGAATTACAGTATTTAAGTATTATTACCATAATTTCACAAGTAGCTAACCAAATATATCTGTCAATGATCAATAATTAAATGGGTGAAAACCAAAACAGTATAAGTGAGATTTTATAAATTCGGAAAAAAACATGTTTATAGTTGGCTATATTTCAGTGCCAATGTAAATTCGTGAACAATTGAAATGCTGTAGGTTTAACAATGAAACAAAGTAACACGATTTTACAGTGATATTAAACTAAATAAACTGTTTTCTCAGAATTTATAAAATGTCACTTACACTGTTCTGTTTTCACCCATCCAATTTATCATTTGTCGTAATGATCCATCAATATAAATTATAAACATCGCCTATTCCAATTGCAAAACTTAATTCAGCACACATTAACTTGAACGTTCTGAACATGAAATATCAAAAAGTATCAAGAGAATTTCAATAGTTTTCACAAGGTCTACGAGGAGGTTTAGTATTATATTCGTCATACTCCTGTCTGATGGCTCAAGTCACACAATTTTTCAACAGTATTTCGAAATTATTTGTATCAATTCGTACATTTTTTGTAATTAATGATAGCGAAATACAATCAATCTCTCGTGAAAACTATTTCTGACCTTCACAGCATGAAAATACATTTAATTACAAAATCCAGCCTGCTGATGCTGTTACTCCGCTGACCGGTGGAAGAATATATTTCGGAGAGCGATGCGGGCGTCGGCGACGCTCATTTGCTTTAAAAGCTGTCAGTAATATTGTTCACTGCCCTGAACGTTCTCTTAACATCTTTTAATACCATTCTCTTAACGCTATGGGAGGAGAACATTTTCGAGAATATTTTGAAAATGAAATTGACGCTTCATGTGAAGTACTCTCAAAAATCAAAACATCCTTTGCACACTCAAAAGGCCTAGAGTTCATTTAAATCAATTTGGTGTTATCAATTTTGGCAAAAATCAGTTCACAGCGTAGACGCTATTATTGACCACGGACAGATAGACGGATGGACAAATGGACGGACGGACAGTCGGAAGGGCAGACGGATAGACGGACAGGCGTACAGACAGGTGGACGGACAGGCGGAAGGACAGATGGAAGGAGAGATGGAAGGGCAGACGGATTGGCAGATGTTTTTCCGTCAATCAATTTTGTGGTATCAAGGACTCACAAAAATGGATTGTGACAACACGTGTTTACAGGACGTAATTTACACAATTTTTCCACTTTTCCGTTTACAGGGCACGACAATAAGAGTTTTTCTCTAAAATTCCCCATTTTCAGGCGTATGATTATACTTTCTCTTCTTACAAATTAAGTACAGAAAGTAACAATGATTGATTCTTTTGGTATGCACACATGGCATGGTGAATATTTTCTGATCAAAAAGTTAAATGTGTGTTACATACAGCTATAATATCTACGAAAAGAAGGATTTCTCTTGAACTGTCGTGTTGCGGTGAGTATCCCATTCTCGATACCAATCAAAAACTAGTGGAGCTTCAACAGCATATACTTTGTATATCATTATTTCGAAAGTATTTTTTCAAGCTATATTTCTTATCTTCCAAGAAAAAATTAAGGAAATTTATGGAGAGGTTTTTCTTTAATAATTTCCTTAATCAATATTTTTATAATTTGCATGCAATTTAACCAGAAATTGTGCGAACATTACTTAAAAAAAAACATTGTATGAGCTATTTTAAAGATCAGATCTTTTTGAACGTATTTTAAAACAAAAATATATATTTACATATTTGTAATTTTGAATTGTTAATTTTATGCAATTTTTGAAAATACTGAGATTTTGCCAAAAAGGAGGCCAGCTTTATCTTTTGTTACGTTCACAAGGAATTGGAAAAGTTAATTTAAAAATCTATAGTATCTTTAATGAAAATAATCGTTTCAAAATTTCTGATATTTCACGAAAAATTACCCGAATTACACTTTAAAAAATGTACAAGTAATTACTTCTTGATATATCTTTCCTTTTCATTAAGAATATTTTTCTTTAAGAAACGTTTTCATTAGGAGAAAAATCTCTAACTTCAATATTGTAGAAAGACTCCGAAACAAATTGAATGAACACTATTTTTCAATAATCTAGTATCTCAACGAGACATGTGCCATTTTTTGCCATCTTTTACTCTACTCAAGGACGAAGATTAATCCAAAAATTTGCGGCCATTTTTGAGAAAGTTTTGAAAGAGTTGTTGAATTTTTATGTAAAGTACCACAAAATATTAAATCTGTTTATCCGTTTCAAACTCTCATTTCCTGGAGTTACTTAGAACAAGAGAGATAATTATAATTCGACATTAAATTCAATGTTTAAATTAAAATTCGCGCAGAATTGGTTTATAATTGTGGAACACATGGAGCATAGATACTTTTAAAAAATAAATATTTTTCCACTATTCGAAGTAACGTATATTAAATGTAAAATATTATCTCAACATGTATACTAAAAATTAAATTTTAAAATTAGAATTTACATTCAAATTGATAACAATAAGATAATAAAATTCTAACGTCCTAAAATAGCACGTTCATACTGTAGTTTACAATTCTTTCAATTATGTTCCACAAATGTCATTTCTCCGTTAAGCAATTAAATAAATTTCTCTCCAGAATGCCGTCAGAATAAGCGTATTCATTCTCTACACATTATTTTAATGAGTCGCAACCCTAGCAGCAAACCGTTCGCCTCGCGTTGCAACTCCCTAAACAATGTTGCATTTTCATATACCACCATTGCTCTCATTAACAGCCGATGTTGCAAAAATACCACATAAACTCATGATTTTATTTTGAAAAAGTTTAATTTTTTATAGACTTGTTTCACATTTCTATAACATAAGAATGACATGTTTCAAAAAAAAGTTGGCTATTTTGTCTAGTTGTTTGAGCTTTATATTTTATTTTGTACAATAATAAACACAGGTACTCTGCGTTTCCGCAGAATTCATTCCGATTCTGAAGCTCTTTTAGTCGAGTGTATTGCGCGTTGGAGTAATAGTAGAGTTGTCAAATTCTAAAATGTGTTCAAAATCAAAGATTCGTCATAATTTTCTAATATGTTATTCTTCACTTCCTGTTCTCATCACAGCAGTTTTCTACAATGGTTGGCGGTTCCGGTTTCGGTCGAGAGAAGCTGAAGCATTTCAGGCATATTGGATTTGTGAATTTGGAAAGTCTAATTAATGATAATTAGAATTATTTATTTAATGTAATTTTCATAAAATGTGAAACTTGCAAATATTTATCTATTGATGTATGTGCTGCAGATTTCAAGTGACTTTAAATATAACAATGGACTACATGAATTAAGTCAAAAACGTAAGTTCGGGAAATGAGAGTTACATAGTATCCCAAAGTAAATGACTGTAATTTTGAAAAAAAGTTCAAGTAATTTGTAAAGACGTTATTGAAGGTGTGATGATTTCCAGCTATTACATTTTTGGATATGCCTAATCTGCAAAAAAGAAACAACCCTCGAATACATACGAAGGTAAGTTGGAGTTGTGTTACTATTACGCACTAAATTATAAGTAATGTTAACTAAATTATAAGTAACGTTAAACAAATTATTACGATGGATAGATCATTTGGGAAAAATAGTTACATTACAACCTCGAGAATTTTTAATAAATTGGCAATTGGTCTCGATTTTAAGTCACAATAAATTTGCATTAAAGAAAACATTGCAAAATGGATATTGTTAAATAAAAAATGGATTGTAGCCTTACGAATCAAAATGTTTTTCAAATTTAGTAATTTCTCGAATGATTAAAGAAGAAAGATAGGTAACATTACATAATTATAATATTATCATCTAGTAATAATATTACTTATAATTTTGTTTTACATTAAATCAAATTTCTTTCTCATTTTGTTCTTTTATTGTGTATGTATCTTTCTCCTTTTTGTATTCAGCTCCTATGTACAAGCAAATCCATTGCCTGTATCAAGTATTTTTATTGTCATTTGTTTAACTGTGTAAGAAGGTAATACTGAATAAATAATATTTATTAACAGTAAAATTATTACTTTCAGGGACATTATGAAAATAAATCCAACAGGAGACAAACGGCCTCAAAAAGGTGGAAAACATTTGATTCTGCAGTTTTTAAATTGACCAAAAATGTGGACAAAATACAACAAAGTATTCATTGTAATAAGTTGTGAATTTTGTCATTTCTCAAGTGCTGATGACTATGTATTTTGAATATAATAAATATTTGTTTAATAATAAAAGTAAATTATTTATTCATTCTTCCCTGTTCAATAAATAAATAATATATATAAATTCGTGGTAAAATTAATTCAATAATATTATACAAGTTAATGATTATTTATGTAACAAGACCATTATAAGAGTTCTATTGATACCAGCAACAAAAACCCAAGTCGTGTTAGGAGTAGAAGAATAAAGCACAGTCAGAAATTTTTGCATTACTTGTAATGTAAAAGTATATGAAAGTAATTATATTGAACGCACATTAAATGTAATGTACAAATACAGTAAATTTAATGTACATGTGTACATTAAATACAATATACACGTACTTTGAAGGTACTGTTCGCACATGATAATTACTTTCATGTACTTTTACATTAAAAGTAATGCAGAAATTTATGACAGTGTACTTTCTCTTTTTACGACGTAAGAGAAAACAATAACATAAAAGACAGTAGAGAAAATCTTTGAACAACTCTTCAAGTCTTAATAAATAGGAAGATGTCATAGTGCGATATCAATTGTTCAAGCGTTGTGCAAATATCTTATTCGCTTAATTTGAAAAGCGTATTAGCCTAAATACATTGTAAAGTACCCATTAGTAATCCACCCGTCTTACGTTCAAAATGCACTTACTTCTGAACTATGAAGTGAAATATCCAGTTCCAAATGTGGGATCGTTCCTTTCGCCGGCAGTACAGGAACAACTGAGAAGTCTCAGCGCTTATTAAGCCCTAATGTAGGAACAACAGGCAGTGCTGGGCGTCCCCTATTTGCGATTTAAGTCAAGCAATATTTCGTATTGTTTTCATATTTATCTTATTTTTGATCGATGGACTGATGATTTTCCTTTAAAACTCATGAAAGTATCACGATTAGCGATTACCCATTTATCGATTACGATATTACCGATTATTAATTTTGTGCCAGTTCGGAAGAATTATGAATCTTCAAGAGCTTACTGATAAGGAAGTCTAACAGATAATAAATCTGTTTTTCTCTCTTTTCACCTCTTGTTTGTTAAGCTTCTTGTTAGCAAGGCTGCATTTAAATTTGTGTTGTGTTCCAAAGATAACATATTTTACTTTCTCGCCCTCACTTCGTAAGGCGAGAAAGAATTGTAAGCGTGGGGCGGAAAAGGGGAATTTTCAACAGAAAAGTTTATATCATTGAGCACTGGTAACGAAAAAATGGATAAATATTGTTCCTATATTATATCACATTACTTCCTCTAACATGCTGTGTACTCAGAATTCATGCTTTGTGCGTTCTAGAATTCAAGAAATTGATTGACGCCAAAACGTGCTACCGAGTTTCTTCAAAACTGATATCCTCACTCGATTTATAGGAACTTGGATTTTCTGAATTTGAAACGTATATTTTTCTTTGAATGAGGAACCAAACATTATTTCAATTTTTGGTAAAAAAAGAAACCCAATTGTTTACTAAATTGTGTTCTCCGAGAGACTGAAGGGCCGTTGAAAGAATGAGGAAAGCTATATTTTCGTTGAGATCTCTAATATTTGGAAAAATTGAAATGCAATCATTTTTAGCCATCATCCTACAAATGCCATATTGAAGATACAACCTTTTTCCTTAAAAACATGTTGTTAAAGGCCAGATCTTGCAATAAGGTTGTAGACAATGTTTTGAAATAATGAGGCGTTTTTGCGCAATATTGGGTAAAATATTAGCAATTTCTAACTATTTCCCTTTAAAACTCATGAAAATATCACCATTAGCGATTACTCACCGATTATTAATTTCGTGCCAGTTCGGAAGAATTATGATTTTTCTTGAGCTTACTGATAAGGAAGTCTGACAGATAATTAATCTCGTTTTTTCTCTTTTCGCCTCTTGTTTGTTAAACTTCTTGGTAGCAAGGCTGCATCTGATTTGTGTTGTGTTCCAAAGATAACATATTTTACTTTCTCGCTCTCACTTCGTAAGGAGAGAAAGAATTGTAAGCGTGGGGCCGAAAAGGGGAATTTTCGACAGAAAAGTTTATATCACTGAGCACTGGTAACGAAAAAATGGATAAATATTGTTCCTATATTATATGACATTACTTCCTCTAACATGCTGTGTACTCAGAATTCATGTTTTGTGCGTTCTAGAATTCAAGAACTTGATTGACGCCAAAACGTACTACCGAGTTTCTCCAAAACTGATATCCTCACTCGATTTATAGGAACTTGGATTTTCTGAATTTGAAACGTATATTTTTCTTTGAATGAGGTTGTTTCAATGATTTGATGATTCAATGGTTTGACAATGTTTTGAAATAATGAGGAGTTTTTGCGCAATATTGGGTAAGGTATTAGCAATTTATAATTAATTTAATAAAAAAAATGGCTCAAAACTTTTTCTTTAAATTTTCTTCTAGTACTATCAATGGATGGTAAAAACGGTGCTAGTTTCACTTCCGGCAAACCCTCAGGACGTACGAAAATTCCAAAAATTTAACATTTCAAAACGTCAAAGTTGAAGAAAGAGATTTTTATTTTCAATAAAAATGTTACAAAACTAGTGGTGCTACAACAGCAGATACTTAATAACATTAACAGGAAAAGTGTTGGTATTCTGACTGGGGACCGTACCTGGTAACTTTTTGTTTAATCATTCTTCTGAATTTACGATTACAAATTTCACATTTCACCTGACTGTTGCCCGAAGGTTATGAAGTTCCAAGATCGCCCCGTCATGATAAAAATTTATGTGTGGGATTTATAGGCCGTCTATACGGATACACGGTAGCGAAATAGTTACGTAAAGTATTTTTTTGTTTCCTAGAATTGGGAACTCTCTTTGTGTTTTACTAAGTAATAATACTTCCTTCAGATATTTATATATATATATATATATATATATATATATATATATATATATATATATAGACATATTCATACAAATATCCTATTTGATAACAACAACAATAACAATTTTCCTTAACAGAATCTTTCTTTCATGAATTCTCTTATTCTCATTATCTAAATACTCGCTATGAATCCCTCCCTTTTTTTGCATACATGGCCAAATTCCCTCGCAATCATTAATTTAGAAATTTTACTGTAATACAAAAGTAGATATTCCTACAATGACAAATACAAATAAAAATAAAAGTTCCCAGTTTTTTTTACTTTCCTTCCGGAGATCCACCGCAATCTTGAACGTCGTCCAGTTTCCGTTCTGCCTCCATTTCTAAAGAGTTCGATCCACTCCAATGATGTGCGCGTCCTCCACACACATATATTTCCTCTCTAATTGTACATTTATTACCTTTTCAAGTATCGCCTTAACAAACTCACAATTCAGCCTAATTCTTCCCGCAACCAAACAGCTTTCCATTTCACAAATGACTCACACCGTGTCAGAACATCGTCTGCCCCGTTTGTTGTCGAGTGACAGATGTCGCATGCCCTTTATCTGTCTCTCGTCTCACACGATCTTACTCCTGATTGATCACACACATAGTATCTGTTTATTCTTTGGTTTCCTGCTAGTAATAACTTCTTACTTTATTTTCTGACTCACGGAATTTGCACACGTGTCCTTTCACTGCATTATTTATTAACATATTATGTATTTTCCCCACTATCAGTTCTGTTGTCCTTTCCTTGTATTGTTTCCAAAATAAATTGAATTGAATTTGCCTTATTTTACGTGGCGAGACTCGGGCCATCAGGCCCGCTCTTCCGTCTGACCGCGCAAATTTCGCTACGCTCCTTTCACCAACTAGGAGAGAAAGGAGGTATTTCTTGGGCGAGAAACAGGCGATTTGAATTTAGCTCAGAGGCGTCATTTAGGCTTGAGGATCTTTTACATGCAAGTAAATCTACGAACATGGGACAGCCGGCTTTACTTCCCCTCCGAAGGAAGGCATACGAAGGATTTTTTCGCCCTTAAAAATCCACGGCTTCGATCGGGTTTGAACCCGCCAACTTGGGTACAACAGTCCAGTACGCTAACCGTTACACCATCGCCGCCGCGATCTCATGTCGTTTCTTTTCTATACCCTCATTGTTGCTGTCGTTCGTATTTATAATTGCGTAAATTTATTATTATTCCCATTTAATTATCTTTGCGGCAACCCATCACAGTATATCATACATTCACACTAGTTTGTATATAATATGAACAATAGCTACTAGCAGGGCTTGCTATAGCTACTACTATAACTAATGGTGTTACTAAAGCAGATACTTAACAATATTAAGAGGAATAGTTTCGGTACATCACATGACTCTTTCAAGTGAAGTTTCACTACAAATTATCCTCTTTTCGCCTAATTGAATCAGGAGGCCCCAATAAAGCGTGCTGGGTTCTATCTTGTACTTACTATTTACCGCTAACCTACCACAACAAAATGGCATCACAATCGCTACCTACGCAGATGACACATCAGGTGTCCTTAACAAACGACGCTAATGAAGCATCCTGGAAAATCATCTCAATGAAATATCTGAATAGTTGAAAAAATGACGAATTCAACTAAATAATAGCAAATCAGCACACATAATCTTCACTCTAAGAAACCATACTTAACGCCGCCGTAAAAAAGATCGACAGACAATTACCACAAACTAAAATAGTAAAATACTTAGTCTCCACCTCGACCAAAGACTAAATTGGAGAGCACACATCTTAAAAAACGAAAGGAACTGAACATAAAACTTTAAATACTACAATGATTTCATTCAAAAGTTTTACAATTCATAACTGATGCACCTTGGCAAGTATCCAATAATACTAATTTACATTCGAATTTGCAAATTCCAACAATCCATGACGATCACAAAATGCAGCAGAAGAAATATACTCGAAAGCCTCCCAAATTATCTTGCAGTGAACATCTTGGACAACAGTGAAGACATCAGAAGATTGAAACGACACTACCCCCTAAATCTCAGCCATAGATTCTAAATTGTATAAATCACGTTAACTTGAAACAAAGAAGACGGACTCTGTAATTTTTGTAACAATCATTGCACGTTTGAAATCACTGCATAATGCTTAAAAGCAACATTTAATTGTAATTGAGAAGTGCTATGTCTCGAGTACTCTTCACTTATGTTTATATTACTTAAAGACCATTCACTGAGTGTTCATAAAAAGAACAAATTTTGAATAAACAGTTGATTATTTTTAAATTGTAGTTTTGCAATGTTACCTTTTTGCAATTTTGAAAATACACAGAATTTGGCGAAAATGAAATCAGCCTCATTTTTCATCGTTACATGATACATACGAAAAGAGAACGCAGACAAAAATCTGGAGCCCTTTTTGAAAAAAAAAATATTGTTTAAATATTGCATATGTTTCACGCAATATTTCGCGAAAGCTACTCATATTTGCGAATAATTGTACGTGATCCTATTTGAAGATCTCTTATTAAAGAACAGATTTTATTAAGGGAAAAATCTCTATCTTTCGCAAATATCAATTTTTGCCAAAATCGACGAAATATTTAGCTTCTAACGTTGACTACACACTGACGGACGGAGGGACAAACAGACGGACAGAGAGACGATATGCCATTACCCACTCACGCGCGCGCGCGCGCACACACACACACACACACACATTTTGCGTTCGTTGGATTTTTGGTAGAAGGGACCAACAAAACATGGATTCTGACTACACAACATGTTAGCGGAAGTAATTTATACATAGGAACAAGATTCATTTTCTTTTTGTTACCAAAGCCCGGCAACAAGTTTTTCTGTGGAAAGTTTGTCATTTCCGACACAAGGTTACAATATTGTTTTCTTTTTACCAAGTTAGGGCGATAAAGTACAGTGTTGCAATTTTCTAAAAATCAAGTATTTGTACGAAAATGAGAGTTTAACCATTATGTTAAGCGTCCTATACGCTATTCGAGGACAAAATTGAATACTTAATTAAACAAAATTTATTTAGTAACCTTCCAAATTAAAAATTTCTTTGCATGTTTATCTCTTCTCTGTTTTTCCAATCAGCAGATAAAATATTAATCGAAAGGAAGGAGTTGAGGAACCGTTAGAATATGGAACTCATTAATAAATGCTGCAAAGTTGAGTGGGGAGTTGATAATCATAGTGGTGTAAAACAAGAAATGTTCAATACAAGAACAGTAGGGGTTCCATAAAATGCAAGGATTTATTCACAGAATCCGAATGATTAAGACATTTCGATTATTTTCAGAGCATGAATGACTTTAGTGAAACAAATGCCTATGTGGTCTTGTGCACCAAGTACCTTGTTATATAACAAAGGCAACATTGGGTCGGAATTAAAAACAGGCAACAATGAACTTATTTTATCTACAGAAGGGTGTAGTATCATTCTTATTGATAGTATATAATAAATTACCTTCTCTAACACGTTGTGTAGTCAGAATCCACGTTTTGTGAGTCGTTGATACCGAAAAATCGATTAACAGAGAATCCTCTATGTTTGTAGCCAACTCTAGGGTCTAAACTGTTCTCGCAATTTTTTTCAAAATTGATAATCCCCGATCGATATGAACGAACTCAAGGTTCCGCGAGTTTGAAACGAATAGTTTATTTTTTGGTACGTTACAGGCGGCGTCAATAACGATTTACAAATTTTCTCATAAACGGCTTCTAATTGTTTTTTACATTTTGTCCTCGGATGTCGCAGAAAAAACCCTGAAAGAATGACAGATGTCTAATTTTTGTTGAAAACTACTTTTTTTGAAAATGGCAAAAGTTAAAAATGTATTAGGCGTCTTAATACAACGTCAATATTGAATATAAAAATATGCCTCCTTAATGAAATTTGTTATTTCAAGACAGATCTTGGAATCTGTTCATGTGCAATTTTTCGAAAATAGCATTAATTTTGGCGTAATATTGCTTGAAATATAGGCAGTTTTTAAACAATTTTAACTCGAAAAGGCCAAATATTTTCTTTATAATTTTTCCCAGTATGTATAAATATGATTTTAACAATGATTAATTGTATTAGTTACCATTTAGACTCAGTATTACTAAAAGAAAATCTGTACCTGTAGCATATTTGTATTTGAGGTTCTGGGCCAATGACACTCATCCCGATCACGTTTACCGTCGTTTTCCTGGTGCTTTGACCAAATGCTGTTATGATCCCTTGTTTTTCTTCAGGATATGTATGTAGCTTCATATTTCGTCCAAGTTTTCTTCAACTTTGTGGAATGATTGAAGAGAATATAGCTATTTGGTGAACAGTAACGAAACAAAAAATCGTTGTTCATGCTCTCGCAGTAGTAAGACTATTTCTTCACGTGATGACATTAAACTTTCGAGAAAAAAACGTAAGCATCATTTTGCATTTAAAATATATACTATTTTATTTCACGGAAGGGAATATTACGTTTGCCAAATTTTGTCAAAAGGGCTCGTTGCTACCTGTATTCATCTTAAGAGTAAGGGAATTGCCTAGTTCAAGAAAACGTGTACAGCTTACACTTCTACACTATACGTAATTACGCACACTTTTACTTTCTCACAATTTTCTTTCACTCTACGTACTGTAGTAGAGAAAGTATCGTGATGTTGCAGAAAAACGTGATGCCTTTTCGACTGGAAAAATCGTTTGTGCGTCTCTGACACCGAAAAAGGGAAGTTTTTCTTGCTGTTCTATGTAGCAACTTCCTTTATCGTGCATGTTGTATGCTCTGAATCCACGTTTTGCGAATCATTGATACCATGGTTTGCTGGGAAAGGTCCGCTTTTTGGATGACAAGGCACTACAATACGAGGTATTTTTATCAAACTATCATCCGCATTACAATACTTTTTCTATACTACGTAGGCAGTATATGTGAAAGTAAAAAGTTGTTAAATCTTGTTCTTATTAGTAGTAAATTAATTCCTCTAACATACTGTATATTCAGAACTGATTTTTCTTGGCCCTTGATTCCGAAAAATTGGTTGACGGCAAAACGGCTGTCCGTCTGTCCGTCCGTCTTCCCGTCTGTCTGTCCGTCTGCTCGTCCGCTTGTCTGCCGTCCGTCTGACCGTCTGCCTGTCCGTCTGTCAGTCATGCACTTCTCCCGTCCATCCTTCCCTCTGTTTGCGTGTTGGTCCTCTCTCGGAGAATACATCAGTTATGTTTGATAACACCACGGTACAGAGAATTTTCACCAAAATTGATATTCTTTCATCGATATAGCTAAAGTCGCGGCCTTATGAATTTGAAACGGATATTTTAATTTTGGGGAGTATTGTACATGAAGCCCGTATTCTTTTTTCGAAATTTTCGTAGCTGTGCCTCTGACCGTAAAGTCCAAGGGTGCGAGTCACGATGCTGGCAGGATTTTCGACAGTAGCTGGTTACCAAGGTCGAGATCAGCGCCTGTCTGGAAGAAAATTCTAGGAGATTGCTGTTCTGATCGGTATTTTTTTCTGATCGTAGTTTTAGATTAATTACTGATTCTGGGCGCGTCAACTGCTGATATCATTAGTTCCGTAAGTGATGTGCATTTTTTACTGAGGGAGGTGGCGGCGATCTTCCCCAGCTGGATGGCGGGATCCGGTGCCGACCTACCGTCGGGTTTCCCTCAATCAGGTATCTCCCTCCAGCGGGACAAGTTCTACGTTCTCGACTGATCTTCCGGCATGTGAGGTAGTGTAGTACATGTAGGTGCGTGAGTGAGTAAGTGGAGACAATGGGGCAAGGTAGAGGAAGGAAGCTCCCGCGCTCCATGATCCCCCTGTTAGGGCAGTTCATCGGCATTCACCTGGAGTTTATTGGAGCAACCACTGAAAACCACAGAGCACAGCAGCCAGCGGCTAGAATTATCTTCCAGATAGCACCTGAACTCAACCTAGCCACGTTGCACGATTGTGATTTTATGGTTTCCAACATGCCAGGGAACGTTAAATGTTTATAACCATAATTTAATACGTAACTGTTCACTAGGTCGGTTCTTCTAACAAGGAAACATTTCTAGGTGTCCCTTTCCTTTTTTGTATCAATTTTAATAATTTTCTTGGGGGTGATGAAATAAGACACTCTTTTATTCCTGCAAACAAACGTTTTAAAGTGGTGAAATCGAATGTGGCAGCATAAGGAGGTGAGTTTTCTATTTCGCACAGATAACTGCAAATCTTTCAAAATAATTCAAATACAACTTTTATGAGACCAATGAAGATTAAACGCGCACCTTAGTGATTGTTTTGTTCGATGCTATAAATGGTAAAATACTCCATAATACATATCATATTCCAAAACTGCTTCCCAGCAAGATAAAATAAAAAACCAAACTCTTGTGAATATTTGTACTATTTTTATTACTTTATTGAATTATATATATTTCGCGTCTTCGACTCATCTGCATTAGTAGCACGTCACGAAGGGCACAATAAGGAATACTAGCCAAATCTTTAGCTTATTTGTCCTTGCGAACACTTTTTATTACTAAGAAGCGAATATTTTCTTACTAATTCTTGTCAAAAACTCTTATTGGTACCTGAATTCATAATTCTACTGAATACGTATATGAGTTATTGTCGGGATTCCAGAGTTCAAGAAAACTTGTCCAGTTGCTCTTGCCTCCGTACAAAGTCATATACTTTTTCAAAATGTTTTTGACGTTAAATAAATAAACGGTTCATTAAGTTCACGAAACAGCTCCTGAGTAAGAGTAATCTGAAACAGAGAATTGAGACTTAACACAAAGTTAGTAATACTATACACGCAATTCGTTCGTCAGTAGGCTAAAGTCATTTTTGACCTTCTGTTTCTCTTTATGTTGCAGGATTGGTCATAGATGCCCGTAAGGGTAGGTATGGTCTCACCGCAGTGGCGTGAACGCGCATTGCACTTTCTATGCGTTCACAAAACTGCACACAGAGTGCTTGACTGGGCAGTGGTATAGTTCAAAATGCGCGCCTTTGAAGAATACTGTGCGCGCCACGTTACATTACAATCGCAGAATTGCACTCAATATTAAGTCTACCGCTCCTCGCAGAGCACATTAAAAATTTAGCAACTAAATTCTTCTCAAAAATAAACGCGTCAGATAATGACATTATTAAAAATTTAACTTTGTACGAGTCGGATTCCATGGCCACGTACAAGCGCCTGAGAGATACGTTGCAGTAGTCGTAACGCCAATACTTGCATGAAAATTGCGGTAAACAACGCCAAAAGCGCGCCGAACGGCTATTGTCTTTCTGACCTTGTTTTATTTTATGTTACAGATCAGCCATAGTTGAAGATCGAATGCGAGCACGATAAGAGCAGCGCGGAGACCGCCGCCTGCGTTTAAGATCCAGGAGCAAGTGCGGAGTCTGGAGGCTGAGGGCGGCCCACACTACGCGACGCAGCACGTGACGTCGCACTACGCGAGACGCCAACAACAGAAAGCAACCTGGCTTGTATACGGAGCTCTCTTGGATTCTGTAATAAATACGAGTTTTATTGAAGTTGCCTTAGTTGTCATAAATCCCGCCTATCCTTTAGATATAGCAGCCGGAAGTAAATAAATGCTTATTGTGCACGTTTTACAATTTCCAATTAGTACCAATTACAATGCCGTTTGGCAAAGACGGTGTTGACAGAAATAGTCATTCTACACGGGCTCGCCCTCCGAAACTGTCTGCACTGGCACTCCTTCTACCCCGCGGGCGACGTCACGGGCTGTGCTTCGCCTGGGGCTCGCGTTCCCATAGCCGCCCGTTCTCCACTTGCGAGCTCCAGCAACGCGCGCTGCCCAGCAGAAAAAATGCTGTTTGATTTGTACAGTAATGAGATATAATGTTTGAAACAATTCTGATTTGCACCAGAAACAGTAAATTATTGTAACTTTATTACAGTTGACTTTATTAGTTGACTCTAATTTGTCGTACCTATTGTATCAATTAATTATCAATAGTAATATTATTTTTAGGGTGGACTAAAAGTTCCGCAACGGCCAAACACCTTAGGAAAAATATTTACGAACGAAAAAATAAAAAAATACATATGAAATGGTTATCAAAAAGCTATTCAATGATATCTAACATGACCTCCCTGCCCCACCCCACAAGACGAATCCAATGATATACTTACTATAAAATCTTATTGTACATAAACTTTTTTTGAGTAATTTCGATTTTTTGCGACGCGTGTTCAGTTGATAGTTTGAATGCATTGGCCAATTCAGCAACCCAACAGAATTGACCCCGCAGCTCTCCACTTGCGAACTTGCAGTTTGCTGATGGTATAAAAAAATAAGAAACGTATTCCAAGTTTTCACTAAACAATCACAAACAATGTCAATTGTTGCCTGAAAATATTCCAGAATTAATTTAAAAGTGAAGCTACGAAATCTGTGAAAGATTTTCGACCCAGTAAATCTAAAGAGATAAGAATACATTTTCAAGGAGCGGAGGAGAGAAATAGTAAGAACGTATGCGAGGAAGTTATATTGCAGAGAAAGTATATATAGGCTACCAATATAATATATGGGTTCGTAGAAATTTATACGAAAATGTGAATTATACTTTGTTGTTGGATGAGTATTGTGTTATTTTCGTTAATAAATTATTGAGTATGCATGTGTTTCTATGTATATTCCTTCATTTTTCAATAAAATAATATTATTAAATGCACCATGTTGGGCTTGCCGGCAGCAGAATTTGTTTATCGTGACATTGGTTTCTACTTTTTTGCATGGCTGTAATAAAGAGTCATTTCCCAGAATTCAGACACGTAAGTAAACAGCTAACAAAGGCGATCGGATAAGATAAAATTGTTTTACTTTCTCGCCTTAAAACAGAAAGTTACGTAATCTTGCGCCAGAAAAGCCCGGAATTTCGCCAGAAAAAACCTTATTGCCGGGATCCTCAAACTCGTGGTGTAATCAGAATACATGTTTGGTGGTTCCTGATACTGAAAAGCAAAACGTCCGTCTGTGGTCATCGCTAGCACCTAAACAGTTCAGCTGATTTTCTTCAAAATGGATATTCCCTGATTGATCTGAACGGACTGAAGGCTTTGAGAGTTTCTACCGGATATTTTGATTGTGGAAGGATTTTTTTACATAAATCGATCATTTATCTTTTTGTGTTTCTTCACGAGCTTGAACCACGCGGCACTGCTGTGGCCTGGTGCACTGCTGTGGCGAGCTCGAGGCGAAGCACAGCCCGTCACGTCGCCCCTGGGGTAGAAGGAGTGCCAGTGCAGACAGTTTCGGAGGGAGAACCCGTGTAGAATGACTATTTCTGTCAACGCCGTCTTTGCCCGCTGCGTTAGATACGTCTTGGGCAGTTGGTGATCTTATCTGCGGACTGGTGCACTGCTGTGGCGAGCCCCAGGCGAAGCACTGCCCGTGACGTCGCCCCCGGGGCATAAGGAGTGTCAATGCAAGGAGTCAGTTTCGGAGGGCGAGCCCGATATGAGAGTCGGCACGTTCACTGCGAGGATCTGCGTTCGAGTCTCGAAGCAGGAAAATAATTTGCTTCTTGAAAACACTTTTGCTGGTTTATGTAGTAGTATAAATTTGCAGAGCATTTAGAAACAATGGGAGAAAGAAACTATGTGCTTTGGCAGCATACTTTGTTATTTCATTTGATGACAAACTGTGCTAATTTAACGGGATCGGGGATTAGAAACAAAACACAAGAAGAAAACGTAAGTTGTTTGTACTAAGAGTATTATTTATTATGAGCATTTAATTTGAAAGTTAGTGGACATAAAATCATAAATTCTGGATAGAAAAAGGCTCTTAGATAATATAAATCATGATAAATAAAGTAAACATTTAAATAATAAACTTGTAAATAAAAGTAAACATACTTCACTACTATTCTATTTACGTGTATATGTTTCGACATTTAGAGTAATAAGTGCAGGCGAACACATTCACAAACGAGTTTCATAAGATCATCTTTTTAAAGCATTCAAAAAGTGCTCAAGAATGAATCTTCATTGAAATTCTTAGGTACCTGCTGATATTCCGCAGATCCCTACTGTCAAATACGACAAGCTACTTCATTTTCCCGGACAAATTGATCGTCGACCAGATATAAAGAAAGTGAAGGGACGATTTCTGATGAATCCTAAATTACAGTAGAATTGTAGAATTCTTTTGTAATGGGAGAAATCGATTTCTACTTATATTGTAAATTCCCCAAAACAAACGAGTAAGCTGCAGTCGTCTGGGATACAAAAAAACATAACGGTAATTCTCTTTTTCAAAAAAGCAACAGATACACATTTGTATTAGTTAATGGATTTTTAAAATTGTAGGCTTTTCCAAATTTATTTGTAAACAGTATCATAACAATCAACTTAATCTTCAATAAACCTCGTATAAAACTAAACTCGTAAAGAAACTAAACTCATATGATAATGTAGTTTTGTTCCCGGAACGTAACTAAATTCCCAGCCGCAGTAAAGGTTTGTGACATAGGCAGTTTTATTACTAGTCAATAGATTTCTTCCCCACGCTTCGGAATTCAGTTTAGTAACGTACTTTAGTTTTTTTATTTTATTAAAGGTCGGTTTTTAACTGCTTTCTCAAAAAGCGACCACTGTGATTTTTAACATTGGGGTAACTGCAGGGGAGCATATGCGGACGACATAAACACACACAGACATCCAGGACAGCGGCGATATTCGAACCCACGACGCTTCTAGCAGAAGCTGCCAAGGCCAGAGCGACCTCGGCTATCACGCCGGTGCTTTACTTTCTATGCACAAGAATCAGTAAGGAATCCTTCATTTTGCTTAGTTTCGTTTCTGTTGCCATCTTTGCTTTAAAGTGATTGTCCGAAGAAACAAAAACGTAAGTCTTACTGCATCAATCCGATCAACACTCACAATTCATGAAAATCGAAGATGGACACTTCAACGTTTTCCTTGCCAGTAAATAGAGATAAGGGAAATAGAATTAGCTGTCTTCTCGCCAAGATATTGAGGGAAACGTGACGTCGTACTGAAGTGAATGCCGGCTATTACGTTTAGTGGCATGTTGCCTTTTATCACTGTTCACACAAACGTCGTTTAATCCCATGTATCTCCCATTCATTTCGCTACTCTGGTGAGAAGTTCATTTTTTCTTGTATTTCGGCATCTATTTACAATGCTCACCGATTGTCAGCACATTACTCTGAGGAAGTGAAGTGAAAAAATTGAAAAATAAATCCATTTTGCGTGGAAAATACCAGAAAATTACTCGCAAAATTCTTCTTTGATGGAAAAAGTTTTAATTTTTTTGTTTCACCTCTATTAGCTAATACTGTTTCCGAAAGGTAATTTGAAGTGGACAGTTCTTTACGAAAAAATTAGTTCTGGGACTCCCTAAATTGCAACTCTCGCATTCCTGCACTTGGAGAATTTGAGAGGTTTCTCTTATCAGAGCGCTGCAATACGGGGATGTCCTGGGATAGAAATCGTTATCTCTTGACGTGCAAACAGAAAAACGTGTGTGAATCCCGATTCTTCCTTATTTCGAGGAATGGTGCAAATGAATGAAAATGACAGTTTTCCTCATCTTGTTTTGAGAGCAGTTTCAGAAAGTACTTTAGTTGCCATGTCCTTGACACATGTGAGATACAATTCAGAGGGTAAGAGATTCGAGAAGAAAATCTCTCCGAAGCCCGTTTGATGAAATGAAGCGAGTTTCGACTTAGAGAAAGTGTAATCGCTAGTCGTCTTTTAGAAGCTTTCATAGAAAGCCATTCACTAGCAATGTCTTCATTATAACAGTAGAAGAGTGTATGCACAATTTATTTTTATCACTATATGTATTTTTGTCAATAAGAAATTCGTTTCGTCTTCGCAAGTAAACAGTGAAATTAAAGACATTAAACGACAAATAATTATTAGGATGTAACTGAGTATTGAATAAAATTCCTAAAGCAATATCTTATAATTAATTTTAGAGATAATGTCTAAACAGCAATATTTCACGTATTTAGTCTCAGCTGTTTTCCCACTATTTGGCAAATCGTCTCCTTAATGAAATTCCTTTCCTTCTGTGTACCCGGGAAAAACCTAGAAAGCCAATGAACATCCTTTGCTCACCTTACGCTCATCGTGATCACTTTTACCAAACTATTCGAAAACATAATAGTCGAATGGATAACGAATTATTTAACAAATAGTCATACAATTCCCGATATTCAATTGGAATTCTGTCAAATTCAATGGCCAGTGCATGAAATATGTCACTATATAAAATACAAAGCCCGATTTCTTAGTAAGATACAACTGTAGTATTTTTAGATAATTATCAAGGTTGTACTTGCCCACTCAGAATGATATCAGGTTATTTTATTGAGAATGCTAAAGAGAATATCAAATATATAATTTTTTGCTAAAATTAATACTACACTATTTCCCGCCAACGTAATTCTAGCGTGAATATCGCAATTTATCTCCAACAGCACCGAATTAGATTTTTTACAAACTTATTTTTCAACATAAATAAATACACACATTCAACGCAGGTGAATGAGGTGTGTCGGTTGCACCGCTCTCTTCACATCATACGGAATAACTAGAAAAGTTAAATTTTATTTATTTATCACCAAAAAGTAAAAAAAAAAAACAACTATTATCTGACATATGAAGGAGGGTACAATTCGTACGTACTCGACCATGTGAACGTACAGCCATTTCACGAAACACTAATATTTTCGTTATAGTTATTCTACTGTATGAGGAAAATATACTTCTCAAAAATTAATTTCACATCGAAAGCACATTCATTAATAAATACAATTATTGTTATTTATATTCAATCATATCTCATCTCAAATTAATATTCTTTGACTCAGAGCTGAAAGATGTTCACAGAGGACATAACCGAGTAACAAAGCATGAAACTGAGACCGAATGTGCACACATGTTCACAAATTCCATTGTCTGAGGACGTGAAGAGTTTTGCAGCATTCATTTATCATGCTTTAGTGCATTTTTTAAGTTAAGAAAATCGTTTAATGCAGATGACGATAAAACTATGGGAACGGATTCATACGGACTAAAAATATATGAAACATGTAAATATGTATGTAATTATTTTTATCAAAATATGGAGTTAAATATGATCTCGATATGATAATAATTACTATGGTAAAATAATACTTTATTTTCAGTTGATAAACCTTCTTCTTTAAATTCTGAAATGTAACTTCTAATTATACTCCGTACCATTTATGGCATTTTTCACTGGCTTAATAGAGAGATCAATAGAACTGAACCAACACGTAGTATTCTGACTGGATTGTAACCGTCAATGAAGAGCTACACAAGTTGAATTCCGATGTCCCAGTCGCTGTGACGTCATACGATTTCCGGGTGGCAGCTTCAGAGGGAAGGACAGAGGGTAATGTGGATACTGAAACGAGGTGCATTTCCTACTGACCATCGAGGTTTCAAAGTCATCTGTCAAACAAACCCAACACTTGATCGCTTCCTGGCTCCCCCTTTGCACCGCGGGACACTCGGACCCCTGAAACAGGGTCTCAGAGCCGGAGAGTGGATCTATTCTTTACAAAAATTAAAAATTGACATTTTTAACTTGCTTTCCCCTTCATTTCCAAATAACTCCAATATTTAAACAATTACTGGATTTTTTTAAGCTCTTTATTGCTCAGATGCATTTTATAGTTAATGAAATTTCACTGTTAAGCTTAATATACTAAATGCATTGATTTTATAAGAAATATGGAAAGTATACGGACTTTTATCCAAATGTGTACCAAAACCCAAAATATCCAAAATAAAAGTATATTTTTTCAACTCTACACATTGTGAAACATAAAGATAATGCAAATTAGTATCGATATTCGCTTTAGTAAATATGTATTTACATAGAAACCCGTTCCCTACTCATTATCTTATAAACGTCGTCGCTCACATAAATGAGAACGGAAGAAACCTAATATCGATTACAAATTCCACGTACCTTATGAATAAATCACGAACATTATAGAAGTCAAAGAGAGAATGAAGGATAATATCTCAAGATCAAGTGGTACATAATAATAATAATATAAAGAACTGAGTAGCAAAAAGATTAAAGAAAATAAAATAATTTCCATAAGGAAACATTTGTGTCCAAACAGTTTAACAGGTTTATAGGATTCAGAGGTATATTAAACAATTTCACTAAACCACAGAACTTTTCTAACAATTTTTTTTATTGGCACTTATTGCATTGTTATGTTATTGATAAATTATATTGTAATGACAGTACAAATGTGTATGAACGATGAGTCAAATGAAATAAATAAATGTACATGATACTCCAGTGTTGACAAGTCAATAAATTAATAATAAATAGGTAATTTTAATGGAATGATGTCGCAGCAGTCATATTACTTAATTTCATAAAATTATAATACATAAATATTGTGACAAAATTCCATAATTATGAGTAATTGTCCAACCATTCACACATTTTTCAGTATAAAAAATGGAGCTCATTTATACATTTAAATAGTATTCTGAATAAAACAGCCATTCAATACAGTAATAAAAAAATCTTTGACTGAAAGGCACACATTTCATCTCACAGAAAATAATATCGAGAATAAAGGTTGCAGCAGTCTAAGGAATAATACTTTTCAGCTGAACACAATGGTGAAAGCTATTTATATAAAATTCTGAATGATATAATCTAGAGATTCTAAAAACTAAATAGAGCACTGTATACTGAAGTACAAATTTTTTTACAAGAAACAAAATAAATATGAAATAAGATTTTAGATTTCATTGAATATCATACAAAATCATTCTAGCATCTAATATATTAAGGGTTTTCTGAAATAATAAATTCTAAGTCATTTGATAAAACTTACAAGTAAAGCTTATAAAATAAAATACTGAGAACATCGAGACCTTCACAACCATTTACTGAACTGATCTTCATTTTTTGTCATTTGAAAGCACCTATTTTGAAAATTTGTGAAGTATTGTTGTGATCTTTAGTTTGTAATTGAGATCAATGCGTACTTGCAGATGTTTTCGACTTCTTTGCCATTTCCCATTGAAATCTGAATTTACATTAACTGAGGAAGAAATAATAATGAAGTAGTGGGCAAAGCTAATTCGAGGATATTTTAAGAAGCATAATAACAATGCTTCAAATCAATTCAAGGATATGTGTTAGAAACGACTCAAATGAATATTTTTTTACCCTCTTTTTACTATTGGGTTCTCTGGAGCTGTCAGATCGAATATGTTTTATCACTGATAACCCATGAACGCGAAGGTGCTGCGTATGCCATTCAAACACTAAGACTATCGTAATTTAGAGCGTAAAGCATAATGACTAGCCGAGAGGCTGCAGATTCAACATTTTATCGTCTTACGTCGACAGCTGTTCATTATCATCCACACCTCCGCAGTACGCCGATAAAGATATGACGCGATGGAACTTGAAGTTGAGTCTTCAGTCTTGATAATCACTGTCTCCCCTGCGGGAGGGAGACGGCAGGTAGGAGAAGAGGGCGCCGCGCTGCCGTCGCACACGCGATGCGGTTGGCCCGAGGGACACTCAGTCTAGGGGGCGAGCGACCGCAAGCGCTCGCAGAGGCGGCCAAGTTCCTTCCGCTTCCTTTAGGCCGCAGCCGTCCGCTATCGCTTTCTCTGCTCTACAGGGCGGATATTCCTCGTCTACACGCCCAAGTCAAGCACTAACCGTTCATGTCTCAACACACCGACGCGACGTTGCCGCTCCCTAACGTCTTGACGCTGGCCATCCACTGGTCGGGCCCCTTCACACGACGACACTCAGCAGTGCTTCCGAGTGGTGCGTCTGCTGGCAAAGCATTGCTTTAAATGGAGGTATTCACTCGAGTGGTGAAGTCGCGCTGCTGTGGTGCTCGGTGGCGAACTCCGGCTACCAGCAACGCAGACACCTGTTCGCGCCACCGCTAGGAGAACACGGTTCTAAATGGCAGCGTTCACACAAGAGACGACACTGAACCGATTTTTGCCAGCTGTCGGAGCCCACAACGGTGTCTCACGAAACCTCTGACGGTCGGTGGCGGTCGGCGGCCGCTGTATGTGAAGGGCTGTGCCCCTTCTCGGAGGCGCCGAGTGACTGCGTGTGAGGGCGCCCTTTGGTGTGATGGGGGCGCGACCAGCGCCAGCTGCGTGCGCTTCTTTCCTCCGATTGCGCGGGCTGGGCACGGCGGTGACGAGGGCAG
>BOPP01000200.1:303620-349361 GCA_017312745.1 Gryllus bimaculatus
GTGGCGTTACGGGGGGGCGTGCTGCTTCTGCTTCCTCCTCGGCTTCGCTCGCCCGCCCGCGCCGCCGCTCTTACACGCCGGCGTCTCCTTCCGACCCATTAGGCGAATAATTCTGGCCCACTCGGACAAGAAAAGCTCGTACTGCCGGATGACACCCCAATCACGCACCAGCGTCTCCGTCAAGTCGGGGTTGGGGGGCCAATGCTTGGTGAGGATGCCGACGGACACCCACTCCGGGGCCGGTAGACGCACGTTGTGTATCGCCGCTTCCGTCTCGCACAACAGCATTTTGTGCCACATGGTGATATTGGACAACAGAGGGTCCCGAATCCGGTAAATTTCATCTTTTCTTCCTATCTGGCTTTCGCCGTGCGGCTTCATCGCTTCGAACGTGACGGAAAAATTCTGGAGGGATTTATGAAACACTGGAAGTACTTCTGCAATCTGCAATAAAGAGAGACTTGGTCAGATTCACGTTAAGTTCTTGCAATGACGCAGGAAAATAATGAATAACTTTTAGAAGCTATGAGACACATTTTTATAAATATTTACCTTGTTGCTGCTACACTGGTAATGCTTTTTGAACCAAACAAGTTGTTTGCGGGGCAACCAATCATATTTCAGCTCTCCAAGTTTGCTGAACTGCAAAGAAAAGTCGTACATTATAATAGATTCATAAGCCTTCTTCCCATACGTATGACATTACAGATTTATTGATGTAATTGAAACATTTTCTCTAGTAACAATCTCGGGTGGCTGGACGTTTTGTTTTAAGAACATGGGCGTTCTACGAAGGGGAAGCCAGGGGACTTCCCGAAATATTTTTGTCAGTACATACATAGAAAACAGTTTTTTAATTCTGAATTTAATTTAACTTAATTGTGGGTCCAATGTGCAACAGTTTGTGAAATTGGGAAGAGGAAATAACGAAATGTGATGGTCTGGTGGCGTTTATTGAAAGGCATGCGAATTTCGCCAAGAGCGCTCAACTTTGAACTTACGTTTCCGTACAGCTGCCGGAGGGCGGGTTGACTCTTCTTCATGTGTTGCAGCGACACGGCCAGCTGGTTGTGCACGCGCCGCATCGCCTTGGGCGCCGGGTGGCGCACGGGCTCCCCCGGCACCAGCACCGTGCCCGGCCGCGTGGGGCTCTTCTCTCCGCACGGCCACTGCCACACTGGCCGCGGCTCGGCGGCAGCGGCGGCGGCGGCGGCGGCGGCAGCGGCGGCGGACCCGCCTATCGGCACGGCCGCGCACACGCAGTCGTGCAGCAGCATAGAGCCCGCGACCAGCAGCGCCAGGCGCAGCGCAGCGGCACAATCTGCAACCAACAAGAGCCGGCGTTCACTCTCTGCTTGGGTCCGAACCACGCTCTCCTCTCGTCGCACCCCGCTCCCCGTTGCTTCTCCGTGGCGCTCCGCACACGTCCCTCTCCCGCGCTCCCTTCCCACTCCTCCGGGCCCGCCACTTTCAAAGGCTGCGCGCAAAGACGGCTCCCCACGCCGACTCTCACTGCGAGATTTCACGTCACAAATCAATATTGAAGAATCCAAAATGCACAAGGCGCGGTCCAATCTGACATGCCACTTTTTGCTATTAGTGCAAAGTATAAAACACTAAAATGTGCGTTTAATAGCAAGATGCAACACGTTTATTATATTACAAAATGCATTCACACACAGTGCACAAAACTCAGAAAATACTGTGCGTGTATGTGACAACAGCACTAGAACACTCCACTCTTACAATGAATATTTTTCAAAATGAACATTTCACATACGAAAAGTCCAAAGCAAATCGAAGAAAAACTCTCGTCAGACATTCGAAGTCAACATTTAAACTTGATACGCACATGTACCCTACAATAAATTAATAATAAAAAAGTGAAATCTATTCAAATTTAATTTTAGATAATACGTTTGTGATTTTCTAAAAAGTTTCGACTACGTGGTTTAGGCGTGTAGAGACGTGCCAAATTTTCCGCATACGCCTCGCCATCGATTAGAGGAAACAAAACGTATAAACGATACTCTCTTCAACACAAACCACAAGAGCGACAAAATGAAATGGAAATCACGCGATATTCACATAGAACCCAAAAAGTCAGTACTAAATTGGCATTGAAATCTTCAAAAACACACGTAAGCTTGTTATGAGCCTACCTGGCATCATGGCTGAATAGTGAAGAGAAGATGGCAATACGTAGTGTAGGACACACGGCAATCCAGAAGCCGGCCACCTCCTCTCCCGACTCGTCTCTCATTCAATCTGCCGGCTGTTTGAGTTTCGCTCCTTAGTTCACAACAATATATATGTCGGGGAATCCATCCCCTCCCCGGTTTCTGCTGAAACCACGTCATACTACACGTCATCACTACGCGATGCCGCTCCTCCTTAAAAAGTTCATTCATTAGTCGGGCGCCTGCCGCCGGGAGGGAAGGCTGGAAGCATTTCGCCGTACCGACTGGCACCGGTGATAGGCCACTATACTATGTACGTTTGATAAGGAGAATGCGGTTAATTTCCACATATGACGCAAATCATTCGCGTTGCGCGAAACCGGGCAATGTGTCCAGCAGTCCTCACTATTACAAAGTACGAAGCTTCAGTACAAAATATGTAAGTATTTTATATCATACAATCGGTTTTCGGGAATCGTGAAAATTCAGATTTCCCCACATTTTTACTAAATCCATTGAAATGTGAAACGAAATTCGTTCAAAAATAAGAAAAAAACATGGGCAGATGTCATATATATCTTTTGACGTTCGATGCTGGTTTTTGCCAGAGGAAGTTTGTAGTAACGTTACTGACGTGACTAGTAATGCTTATTATTGTCCGGGTAGAGCATTGCGACGTCTCTGGGACATGAAGTTCGAATTGTTGAGCCAGCGCGCCAGCCCGGCCCCCCTGCGCCTCCTACGTCGCGGCCGCCCCGCCCCGCCCCTCGCAGATGGATGTGTCATGACGTGCCAGTCTGCGGTGTGCTTTTTCAACTTTGCCAACGGTTCATCTTTCTCCCAAGTTGAGTAGAAAAATCCATATGTTCGACAAGTCTCGTAATGACTGTGAATTTATCTAGTACTTCTCTTTAATTATTATTATTATATACGGACATAAACAAATTTTACTTCCCGTAGATAGATATGTGTCTCTGACAGTAATGAACTCATTTGTCGTCTCGTAATAGCGAATAAATTGCAATCATGTGCTTGAAATGAGGCGTGTAATATTTCGAAAGAGCTTCCTGTTGCAATGAGTGTGCACTCAAAATATATACCTTACTATATCCAGTAAAGCGCGACACTTAAACTAGCGGATGTGCAGTTCATGCTCGGAACCTTCGATAAGTGGATAGTGGTGCAATATGCTAGGGAAGAGCCTAACAGTCCACGCCGGCAGTCTGGAAGTGAATCACGGTCCAGTGCAGACTCACAGGCGTAACCGCAGCGGTCGCTCCGCCTTCCTCTCTCCTCCTCGCCCCGCCCATGCGGCCCCCGCCGCCCCCGTCGCCCGCGCCCAGTCGATCGGCGCGGCGCCTGTCTCGAAGGCGCCAATGGAACGGGCTGCCCATCGCGTCTACTCGGAGCGTTGCAACACCCGCCCGCTGACTCACGCGACAGCGCCGCCAGGACTCCCAAAACTCTTCTCGTCCACAAACAATCCATCCGCGCTGGTTACCTGGCGAAAGACAAGAGATGCCACGAGGTCTGCGAAACGGACGTCCGCGTCCTAAGCTTGTGGAAGTCTTCATTTCACGTTATGTACTCGTATACATATCAATTTTATTAATTGGTTCTGTTTGTCTCCTCAATTAAGGAAACAGTTATGAATAATATACACGTAATAAAATTATAAAATTCAATTGTTTACCGATCAATTGGTTTATTCAACATAGATTTTCACGTAAAGAACATATTTGAAAATGCTCACATCAATGTGTCTATTTACAAAACCATATATAGTATAATACAAGGTTACGGATTGGTGTTCAGTTCATTCTATCGAGTACTCCTCTGTGAAGATTTTTTTGTGCTCTCTTCTAGGTCTTTCAACAGTTTATCTGCTGTATTGAACTTATTATATCTTGATAATATTGCAATCAATGTTATACTTTTCAACGGAATTGTGCTGTTTATGAAGTGCATTAAAATCCACTTAATGAAACGAATATTAGAGAAGATGTAAGTAAATAAATAATGTGACTTCCGAGATATTGTGAACCTGTTTATCGTACTGTACTATCGGATCAACATTCATAAGGGTTTTGATAGTCAGTTCATCAATTGTTGGAGATACAATATTTTAATTCTTAACAACTTCTTTCTGAAGTTAAAAATTTAGTTTACACTCTTAGAGATGATTATGAATAATTATAGTACCACTATGAACTAAGAACTATGTTCCATATCTGCAAGAGTTTCATCCCATTCATTTTCTACCACTGTTTGCAATTCTCAACAATTTCTCATCTCCTCATAATCTTAAAATTATCCATAAACATTTGAAGGTCTTTCTCTCCCCACGTTATTTGACTTGTTGGTGTACAATTTGCGAAATGGTTTACCACGTATAACATTTGCAGCGCTAAAATGCAAATTTGCTCTTATAATTTATCTCTACTTACATAAGAATCAACAATAATTCAGAACGTGATATAGGTACTATAAAAACCAAGCAAAACAGATTTGTCACAACAATAATTTAAATATTATTATTATTGTTGTTAGTATGAACCATGTCACAATATAAAATGGATCAGCTCAGGGAATATTAGATACGTACGCCATAACGGAAATCTTGCCACGAATTTTCTTATCGTGTTTGATATGACGTAGGGATCGCGTCAGATCTCGACGCTACTTCCAATAGGTGCTAGGATGTGCGTAGGTCAGCCGTATGTGACATTCTTGGTAAACGTTGCAAAAACGGCATTTGTTTACTAGGTGTAAACAAATCGAGAGATCCTGTTCAACCGACTACGTGTGAGGCGCACCCGTTCTCACTCAGCTGGGAGTTTTTTCTCGTCGCCGGCAATAGCAAGAGACGGCGGCGGCGGCGGAGGCGGGAGACAGTGGGGGAAAGGCGAGGCGGGGTAGCCCGCTGACGATGCCGTTCTTGTAGCGTGCGTTGACGTAGGTCTTTAGCATAACATTTCGCTCGTCAGATACATACAACTGAAGAATCGCAAGTTGCAACAGCCACAGCAGCTTGCTAGGTGCACTTCCGATTTTATCTTTTTCCATTTCCTCATTTACCTCATATTTTAATTAATCCATATTTTAATTAATCGGAACTCGGGCTGTATTTTGTCAGGTCTGTATTTTGCAGGTCAGCAGTCACGTTGGACTGCAAGTCTTCACGTAGCAAAACGTGGATGAAGGCAAAATGCATAGGAGTGATAAATATTTTAATGAGGAATTAATAACAACGGGAAATCAATCTTTTAACTATTGTGTATGGAGAAGTTTCAAAGTCTATATTAGTTATTAGTTTGTTATGGAACAAAAAAATTAAAAATTTAAAAAAGCATACCAAACGATTTAGAACATTTATGTTTCCTGAATGAAGGCATTCACTTTATTCGAAACCCATCTCTTCCTACGAAAAATCCCTCCTTTCCCTTTCTGTATTCTATGCAATGCATGTAAAGATACTGGTCACTTCGGACTTGTATTCTATAGTTCCCATTGTAGTGATCAAACCCAAACGCAACTAGAGATGTTCAAAGAGCACATATTTTGTCGTATTATTGATAATACTTTCGTATTATTATTGTATTGCACTTTTTATCCTATTAACATTACATATTTAACTTGAAGAATAGAATCTGTAAAGGTGGTTCAGGACATCAACTGATGTCACTGCAGTACCTCTGACCAAGAAGTCCTAGTTTCGAGTCCAGGCGGTGGCATGTTTTCTTGACACTCGCTACATAGCTAGGTCGAATTCAGCCGCCATCTGGAGAAAAATAAATTGACTAGTTACTATAATCGGTATTTATCCGATCAATACCATCAATGCCATAGCAGTATCCTAACAAACAGGCCACGCGCCTGGTTGAGACTGGGAGATTCCCGGTTGAGGAAAATACCCTCAAACCGATGAAGGTCGGCGCCGGATCTCGCAATCCAGTGGGAGATGCCCATACGATAAGAACATGCACTACGCTTACGGGAATAATGAGCTTAGTAGTTTATGGGCTCGGGAGCAATAATCAGTCGGTCAATCAATCAATCATTCGAACAAATAAAACGATATGACAAAAGTTCGCAGAAATCACTAATATTTTTAAAAGATCGGTACAGCAACAGGACGTCTCTCTCTCGCATGATTTGTAACGGTTTCGTAAATATTATAATATAACATGAACCCGAAAATGATTGCCCACGATGGGATTCGAACTCTGATACTTTGCAAACATTTAACATAATCACTATACCATCACTAAAGTCGGTGCAGTAACCTTTCCGACACTCTCAAGAGAGAAACTAAACTCTGGTTCTCCCCTTCAGGGGCAGATTCAACGAAGCTATATTCCTCGCCCCGCCTGGCATTCCATCGCCTGCTTATCTAGGCTGTTGGGAGGGGATCCCCACTCCAGTATTTCCCCGCTGTCTAGTTCTCCAGTATCTCTACGTATCTGCAACCCGCTGAGGTGTCTCAATCCTTCCCAGTTAGTTATTTGGTTAACGCCCTGAAGCCGCCGTACTCTTTGAAGCCGTAGCGGAATGATAGCCAATGATAGGATGTGGTAGGGCATTATTGATTGAGCATACCGCTGGAAGTAGGAAATTGGGGCATATTGGCAGGGGAAACGGGAGTACCCCGAGAAAACTTGTGAACCCACCTTTTCCACCGGACCTTTGGAACCGCGTTGGATACAACCCATCCACCAGTGGTGGAAGGCGTGCAGTCTGATCACTACGCCATGGGTCTCCCCAAAAGTTGCCACTATTTCTGTTAAAATCATATTTTTAAAAACTTTTATAATAATTTTTTAAATATTTAATTCGAAAGAAGGCATTTCATTTAGTTTAATATTGTAGTTGTAGAAGGACGCCAAAAAATCTTAATTTTTGAAATCTTCGGGAAGTCAGAGAATTGAATGAAATTCGGATCTCTCCAACTGTTAAGCGTTTTTACTCTATTCAAAAAAGTATAACTCAAACTATTTTTATGAAAATTTTGGAAATGTCCTTGAGGCTTTACGAAAAGAACCCCAACAATTATAGTATCTACATACAATTCAATGGGCTTTGACACCAGTCAAATAGATTTGGAATTTATGTGGATTTAGGAATATAAATTTTGGTGAAAATCATGAGAACTGTTTAGGTTACAATGATGTTCACAGACCGACATACAGGCATATGTCGACGTTTTGCCGTAAATCAATTCGTAGGAATGAAATCCATAAAACGTGAATTCTGACTTCACAATGTATTATAGGAAGTAATTTTCTACATATTGGATTAATAATTAAAGAATATTGTGGTTTGAAAGGCCTACAAAATAAGTTTTTTTCTGTCGAAAATCACTATTTTCTGATGCGGCATTACATATGAGTATAGTCAATTGGAACTAAAAAACTCTACATGCAATGATTTAAAAACCTGTTCGTCGAAAATAGTTGACATTTCTAGCTTCAGTATTAAACGTGTACACTTTTTTTGCAAAAATTATGAATCTTGTCTCTATATAACACACAATTATGCGAAAAAATAATAATAATTTTGTTTAAATTGAGAAATGCACATGCTTGCACATCGAAATCTCCACGTTTAGAAAAAATACAATTGAATCATCACGAGGAAAAAGAGAACAAGACAAAAATGCAATTTTTTTTCTTATGTTTGGAAAGTTGTTCTTTAAGGGCAGGCAAATTGTTCTGCGAAGAAACTAATCACGTCACAACAGTGTTTAGATCAACATTAGTGAATTCACACAGAACAATTGGACAGGATAATACAATATGTGTGAGTATTATTTAATGTTTCCTTCCTGCTGAAAAGTGGCAAGAAATGACTAGTTGCTTCTCTCCTCCGCCCGATTCAATTAGTTCCTTCCGTAAAGTAAACCCCCAGTGATGTCACGAATACGCCTATGGATTGCGATACAGAGATGTTGAGAGAATTAAAAAAGGGCCTCTGGATGCTCGTGAGGCAGCGTTGGCCCAGATCCCCGGGGCACCGCTGCCTATGAATATGTACCGGCAGGTCGATCGAATGGTCATCGTAAAAGTGACCAACTCATGAAATTCCAAACATTTCCATTGAAACATTTCATGGAATTTTTTTGAATTTCGCTCTCCTTGTCTCTACGTCTCTGCAACAACCGCAAACGGAAATGACTCTTCCAATATATTCCGTTTATTCGGGACAGATCTGGATTTGTGAATCATGTGCGAGCGGATTTTAAAAAGGTATCGGATGTGGCAGACATAGTTTTCACAGCTCCTTGTCTGATGGGAAAATCCACACAGTCACCATTGGTTCGTTTATGTTCTCAGAGCTTAGGTTTGTGCTATTGCTGTCCAGAATTTAAATGTACTCACAAACGTAAAAATATATTATTATAAATAAAATCCTATTTTATAACAGTTCTTTCATAGAGTGCGGTTTCATGGGCGCAAAATTATAGGTGAACCTCATAAAAAAGTATTCCTGCGTAAAACGCCAATTGGTACCTAGGCCCTTCCATAATCATCTGCCGCCGGACAACACTCCCTCCGTCTTTCAAGGAGGTGCTGCCGTTGACACCAATGCCGGCGATGCTTGTCGAGAACGATGGGCCCACAACGCAGGGCGTCTATCGCTGGCATCATTGAGCGTAGCAGTCGCAGACGCTGTCATTGTCATTGACATTGGCAGCGTTGTGCCCCCGGTCGGGCGAATCGTCTACTACGCCCTCCTCAGCGCATGCGCATTCAATTGCTCGCACACTTTCGTCCATGACTAATTATGCTTTCAGTAAACACATCAGACCTGTAATATAGAGCTAGACTAATAGAGTAAAATAAGAAAATCTTTACTTTATTATCATAGGCATGCGCTGAGGCTGGTCCCCCGAAGATTTTGAAAGCGACCCCGCAGCCCTTCGTAATAACACTTATTTCCATAATTCTGATCAATAACTGATTTCCTACTTTTAACCTGACATTTTCAAAAATAATTGTACGCCACTTGATTAAGAAGCTCTTGAAAGCATCTAACAAATCCTGTAAACACATCCGGTAAACACAAACAAGTGTTTTCAGATAGCGAATTTTCCCCCGTCTCTCTCTTTTTTCCGTCCAAACTCAGGACTTCAGAGTTAACTCGCAGTGCACATAACCTCGGCATGAAAACGGTCTGACTTTCAAACTCCTGCCGACGCTTAGAAGTCTAATTGTTTTACCCCAATTATTCCAAAACGCAATTTTCTAAAATTCTAAGAGTTCAACGCAAATGAAACCTACGCCATTATTTTAAACGTTCATTGTTCTAATGTTTTGTAAAAAACATTTTAAAAAGAAAAAAATAGGAGCAGTTTTTGAGAATTTTGTTTATAAATTGCGTTAATTTCCAGCAGAAATGAACTAAAACAATGAAACACAAAACGACTATTATTTAAATGATATATGATCTTTTTTTTTAAAAACTGATTTTTTAGACAAATTTTCCTTGAGGCAAACATCTTTATCTTCAGTTTTGTAACTTTTAAATGTAAACATCTTTCAATTTCCAAAAATATACAGAGTTTGCCGGAAATGAGATTGGACCAATTTTTTATCGTCCTTTGATAAAAAAGAGGTAAAATATAAAAATATTTGAAACAGTTTTAGAGAAAATTTAGAAAATGTTGTAGCTTCAATTAATGCACTTTAAAAATTCAAAATATCCATTTCAGATTCGCAGTGTCAAGTTCGTTTAGATCAATCGCTAAATATCAATTTTGGAAAAAATCGACAGTACAGTTTAGACGCTAGAGTTGATCACCGGCAAACAGACGTTTTGGCGTAAATGAATTTTTCGCTATCAAGGACCTCCATACTGGATTCTGAGTACAGAACGTGCTAGTGTAAGTAATTTAATAATACAGGAACAAGATATATCCACATTTTATTTTCGAGAGCTCGGCAATACGAGATTTTCTGTCGGAAGATCGGCTGTATTCGTCACAGCATAAGACAGTTTGTCTTTAATACTCAAGTACGTAGTAAGGCGAGAATGTAAAAGAAGAAAGATATTGCCCGTCAATTAGCTTACTTCTATAGTTGTATATCTCGAATAGTTATATTACATATAATAGATATATCTGACGTCCGTCAAGAAAGCGTATTGCATTCCATTCTAGATTTGCGTTATACAAATGATACGCCATGTTATAGACGAACTATAATAGCCAATTCACAGACGCCATAGCTGAGGTATCCACTGGAAGAAATGTGGGAGAGAGTTAGAGCAAACAGAATTAAATAGTTGGCCGAACGTGGCGTATCAAACTAGATGTGGCCACGTTGCAGCATAAAATATAACAGTAAAGCTGAATTACTACCGTTTAAGGATGAGAGGGAGAGTTGTTGTAGTGGCAAATTGAGCAAAATAATTGTATATGTTTTGGACCCAAATAGCGCATGTGAGGATAAAGAAAACAGGACAATTTGAGTCATAACATAATGTACTGGATATTGAGAAGAGAATTTCAGCAGTCTATTTACAATAAATCATTAATATATCAACATATGTAATGCCAAAATGGATGCATGGCACGTAACCTTGGGGTTCTGCTAGAATTGTTCATGTTCCAAAAATTCAGTCAATTCAGAACAAGGTATTCCGTAGTCTTGTCGATTACCTACGAAGGAACAATCTGTTGCAGATTGTAAATATCAAGAATGTAGAAATATTTGAGGAAAATGCAGAAAAACGTCAGCAAGGTATGAGAGTCTCAAGAACATTGAGACATGAAAACTTGATTTTAATTTATCTGTTGTATGACGGGAGTTTGGGGAAGACGGCCCAGTGGCCGTAGTTCCGATGCCAGTCTAACGGACAAGAGGGCGGTCGCGGCTCTCCAGAGAGGAGCTTGTAACGACATATTGGTATTGTGATGTATTTTCGTTGGCATTTCCAATGAAATAATTATATGAGTCGTCATTGCCAACAACATTGTATAATTATTTCATTGCAACGCCATGTGGAGGCGTGACGAGGGCGATAGTAGCGAGCGTGAAGATGAAGGTGGTGGGATGAGGCGAAATGGGATTGAGCGGGGCCAAGTCACTTTCTCCACCGCAAAGCAGCCCTCCGGTTGCAAAGCGGCCGCCGCGGCCGCCGGTGGGGGGCGGCGAGAGCCTCCTCGCGGGAATTGCTTGAATGCCATCTGCGAGCGGCGCCGCCCGAGACGTCATCTCGCTCAGATGCGGGAAATTGGTGCGGCGCGTGAGCGGCCCGTGCGGCCGGGGAGCAGGGGCCCGCGCGGCCCAGCCCAGCTGACGCACGCAAGCGACTGCGCCGCAACAATTGGGATTTGACGCGCGGCAAAATTCCCTCGACGTCCTCGTCTTCTCGCTCTGCCGCACGTCTTCACTTTCGCACGTTCTCACCCACAGATCCAACATGCAATTCCTTGGAACAGAAGTCTTTTTCGGTACCAGCATTGACATTATTAACCGTTGAAAAGAATAAGAGCGTACAAATGAATGTGGTTTTCTTGATATTCTGCGTATTTATACATTGGGGTATATAGAGTGAGAGGTGGAAAGTCCAAAATTATCAAACTGGGGCATTCCCGAGTACGCACGAGATAATTGAAATGTCAAAACTACTTTCATAGGAAGTTAGCAAACGATTATTCTCGCAAAATATCTGAAGTTGTTGAGAGCTTTTCGCTGGTTGATCTTCCCTTGCTATTGCCAAGTCCAGAATCTTGAAATGTCTTGTAACACGTTTTAATATCATTACGCCGACTAACAGTAAATAGCTGATAGCTTTAAAGTTTGGAAACCGATGACCAATACGATAGGTAACTTGTAACTGTCGTACCTCGGACACTTTTTATGTTTTAATTTTTTTCTCATGTTTTTGATGTGACATTGATGTTCATCTCTTTGGAATGCTACAAATCTGAGTATATTTATGTGTAATAATAATATTTTTTAAGAAAAATCTACAAAGATCTTTTTGAGAAAATTTGTCTGTGTACAATGTGTCTGATGGTACATCGTACTGATTTATCTGGTGACACAACGATGAATCTGGGGACAATGTAGAAAAAGTGGAAAAAATCTACAACTGGATAAATGTATGTTATTTATTCTTGGAGAGAATATCACAATAACCTTTGCTGAACAAAAGGAGCTCTAACCTAGATGCTAATAAATAATTATCATTTAAAAGAAAATAATTTGCTGCCCTCAAGGGCAATCAATCAGTTTAGTTTTGGAGCTCATGTTCTGTTCTCCGCATTAACTTCTTATGATATAACAGAATTTTTAAACAGAAAGGACTTCAATCTGGATTACAACTTGTAAAGAAAACATGGAAAACAAATGTTTGCATCCTTTGAGAGCAACCAAACCCTGATGGTGAGGGAGCTTAACATTTTGTTCTTCATGACAACTTCATATGTTACAGAGCCTTCATCAATTTTGAAAGAGTGAGTCATTAAAGTATTTTTTAATAAGCATTTTTTAAAAATATGTCACAACATAGTTTTCTAATTCCTTTTCTATAACTGAACCATTGCTGAACAACGAATTGACATTACATCAAAACTGCCCTATTAATTGTTCTGCTAGTGGTTGAGGCCTTTTATTGCTTCTTTTCCTTTGTTGTAAAGTCAGATTACATCCAGAAACCAATTCAATTCAATTTAATACTAAATTTATGCAGTATTAATACCCAGAGACGTCCCTAGGTACATCAACATCCACTGTCCCAAGGTACCACAATCTGCAATTATGAATTAGTAAGGCTACTGTTAATTGTAGGTTACCTGTAGGTTACCTTTAATTAACTACATTCTATGCTAGTAAGTGCTGAAATTTTCAAAACAGAAATAAAAATCCCAAAGTGCAAAAGAGGCTCTCTTCCGTTGAATGCACATTATTGAAAGAAAATATGCTGATCTACTGCCCTCTAATTTAGAAACTGGTCAATTTGCGTCGATGATAGGAACTAAACTGCACTAAACAACTTAAGACGCTTAAGAGTGTATACATAATTGGTCATACTAAAAAAATGCAGAATGTATAAATTAGACTCTACGAAGCTCTACACAAGACATTTTCAAAGATCATCAATCATGATCGTCGTCGAAATCGACGGCGATCTGCTTTCTTTGAAGTTTGTTCGTCTATGTGGCTGCCCGTCTGTCTGTTAGTTTGCAGTCAACGCTAATGCCTAATCCATTCTGCCGGGTTTCTCCAAAATTGATATACTACCAACATTTTTTAATAAACTTTGTCCTCGGATAGCATAAAGGACGCTTAAGAGAATGGTGCAGATCTCATGTTTGCTGAAATTTTTTTAATAATTACAAAAGTGCAATTTTTTGGAACGTCTTGCAACAACTAAAATATTGAAGCTAGTGTTTTTTAAATGAAATCTGTTTAATCTCTTTAAATCTCTTTAAAAACAAAAACTTTCATCAAATAAGCTCATGTTCAATTTTTCGAAAATATCAGTAGTCTTCGTGTAATGTAGCGCAAAATAAAGGCAATTTTAAATTATTTTAAACATTTATTTCTCGAAAACCGATTCAAACGTTTTCTTTACATTATCTCCCCGTATGTCCAAGGGTCGGTAAATAATAAGATGCATGTCCTATTTTCGGCGAACTCTTCAATTTTCGAAAATTTTTAAAATTTAACATTTTAACACTACAATATTATTGATAGAAATGTTTGCCTTAAACAAAGACTGTTGTAAAATTTCGGCTCTTTAAAAAATGACATGCACAAAACTTTAAAAAATATATTAGACTTCCCGTAATTTCTGTATGACGTTTATGCAACTTCTAAAAAACATATTTTCTTAAAATCGGCTCCAATTTGTTTCATTAAATTTATACCTTTCATGTAATAAAGGGTGGTAAAATATGGAGCTAATTTTATTTTCGGCAAACACTCTTTTTTTCGAGAATTAAAAGAAATGTAGAAAGTAACATTTTTTGAAACCCTTTCGAGTCTCGTACGAAAAACTTGCTGATTGAAAACACTTTTGCTATTTTATGAAAAAATATAATATTGCGGAGGAGTTATAAATAACCCGAGAAAATATGTGATTTTGGAGCACCACTAGTTTACCTGGCCATACCATTCTCCAGTGCACATTGCGGGGAGTATTTTCTTCGATAGAACGAAGAATATAATAGAATATCGACGATAGAATATCGTAATGAATACATAGTAATAATTTGTTGCGTTTTCTAAACATCCTTAGCAATTGCGTACTTAGCTTCTCAACTGTCCCCGTTCAGAAAATCGAAATGGGACCCATATCTGCAATAAATGTGAATTTAAGAGTTTTAAAACTAATTGGTAAACCCTATAATAGTAGGGATGGTGCATTGCAGAAAATAATCATTGAGTGCAGTTTGGTTTATTCCTTGTCGATTTCCTTATGCGGGTCCCTTACTCCGGGGGAGCGGTAGGGTGCCCCTGATGCACGTCATGCTAATCCTAAGGAACGACAGATGCGAAAGAAAAGAAGCCGAATTTTAATTGTGTTATTATGGTTTGTTGCTGTCAGAAAAAAAAATTATCAAGTTCATTTAATATTTTTGTAATCAATGGTATCTTGATTATACCTATCAATTCCCTGTTATAATTAGGCTACATACCCCCAATCGACCCTTTGTTCATCAACGACCCCTTTCAAAATTTCATGAAACCCCAGGGGGTCGATACCGACCCCAGGCCTACAACGTTCACACGATTTTCTCCAAAATTTATATTCCGGAATTGAAGGTAACGGAATTGACGGTAAACGGAAATTTTGATTTTTATGGGAACTTTACATGATGCCTTAAAATCATTTTTAACTATTCTCAAAAATGGCTCATATTTTATTACATTTTAATTACATTTTTTCATCGGATAGCATAAAAGACTTTCCAGTGGTTAGTTCCAAAATGACGAAGGTCTTTCTTTTATTCAAATTTCTGACGTTTTGAAAATTGCAAAATATTCAAATTTTTTGACAACTATAATATTGAAGACAGAGAGTTTTTCAGTATTTGGGTTTGATATTCGTTGTTGAATGATAGATCTTATAAAATTCTTCGAAAATATTAGTAGTCTTTGCAGAATTTTGCGTGAAATCGAGACAATTTTTAAAGAATTATTTTTTTCAGGAACGAACAAAAAATTTTCCATCGTTCTTTTTTCGTACGTAGCCAAGGACGATAAAAAATTGTGCTGGTCCTATTTTCGGCAAACTCTTGATATCTTCAAAATTTGTAAAAAAATTAACATTGCAATGTTATAAATAATAGTAATAATAATAATAATAATAATAATAATAATAATAATAATAATAATAATTATTATTAGTAATATTATTATTGAGATTTTTCGTTTTTGTTTCCAGGCATAGAATAAAAGTCGCTTAGAAATCGGATAGCATAAAAGACTTTCCAGTGGTCTAATTTCCGTTGAACGTTCTGAATTTTCGAAAATTCCAAACGTTGGAAACAACGCGAGAATGTACTAGATGCTGTCACTTTAAAAACGAGATAACCTAAAACTGCTCTGTATATTTTCTCATGGTTGAAGTTTGCATCAGTCGTATTTGCGGAAAAGGTCTGGTATCGTGCAAAGTCTTGTGTTAAATAATACGTTTAACTTTGTGATTGCGATGTGTCATGTGAAGAGAATGAACATAATTAAAAGTTACTAAAGCTTTGAATAATTATTGAAAGATTTTTATGAGAGATGAAACCAAGAAAGAGTGTACTTAGGTAGACTGAGATGGCGAGAACTTAATATTGTTTTCAAAGTTTTCCAATATTTCTCAAAAATATCTACGTTAACAAAGCTGTGAAAAAAAGTTAAGGAAAGAAGAAAGAAATGTATTTTCTAAAATCTGTTCTGTTTTTTCCAGATAAATTCAAACTAGATCCCAAAATAAATTCTTTAATTTAATTATTCATCTCATTCAACATTGTGCACAATTCCTTCGTTATTATTTTTTCATGAAACAGACCTCGGATAACTGGATTTCCGAATATTCGAACCCTGCATAGAGAAGGAATTTCTGTGCAATAATTATCTGTTGTCATTAAATATGCTTACAAGATTGCAACGTTCAATTTCATGCCCACCTTGTACCGCGCGCTAGCCGAGATTCGGCCGCACTCCACTGCAATCTAAGGTCAAGACGCTCTACAGCACAGGTTGAAGCGCTTTTTCTATGTTCAGTCTTTGAGCCGTTGAGAGCAAAAATTGTGTAAGGCCAAAAACATACTTTCCGGAAAATGACGTGTGAACGAAAAATGCTGTAAAACTATAATATTTAGAAAGAAATGACCGAAAGCGTTATGAACGTGTTAAGATGATATTTTTTCAACTTACTGCAGATATGTTGGACTATAATATTGCTAATTAATTAGGAAATCAACTATTTTGTTGGCTTACACCACTTTTGCAAACACCGTTCCTAAAAAATACGACTTACATTCAAATTATACATGCATAATTTTCGTCTGCGATAGTAATGTGATGGAAAAGTAGGAAAATAGGAATGCAATTGGCAAAGAATTGGAAAGGTGTGAACATAATGTTCCATTATTTCAGTAAGGTATTTTTACCCTCTGAGATCAATGTTTAGGTACGAACATAACCAATCTAGAGCAATACCACGAATTCCATACGATAGTAATTTTGAAAGTAAAATGTTATGATCAATGACGTCAAAAGATTTTGAAAGATCTAAACATATTCCAATAGGTGTTTCTTTTTGATCCATGTATGAGGCGACATCTTTAAGAAAAAATATGGCTATTGTCATTGATTTCGATTTTCGAAACCCATGTTGGCAATCTGAAAACGTGTAGTGTTTACTAAGAAAATTTTCCATTCGTACGTAAAAAAAGTCTCTCAAATATTTTTGAATTGAGATTGGTCGATAATTTTAAATTTTATTTTTGTTGCGGTTTTGACAAGCGGCTTAATCTTAGCTGTTTTAAAAATATCTGGAAAAATTACTGTGCATAGGGAATAGCCGAGGTCGTGGATAGTCGAGGTGGCTAAGACAGAAGAGCCGTAACTGTCTCATGCCTGAACGATCGCGGATTAGAACCGGGGCATGGATGTTTGTGTGTTCCCATACCGTTACCATTACCCCCCCAATCATACTTACACTATACAACTTTTTTAGTCGAAAAACGACTTTAAATAGTTTAAAAATCTAACAACCTTTTTTGTTGGGCTCTGGTAACAAAACTATGGATAAATCTTTTTTCTATGTGTAGTAAATTACGTTCCATGGTACATTCTGCTGTCAGATTCCAATATTTGTGTGTCCTTGATATCGAAAAATCGATTGACGGCAGAACGTCTGTCCGTCCGTCTGGGGTCAACACTAGCTCTTAAATTTCATATAATTTCTGCAAATTGATCGTTCGTCTGGCTACAAAAGAACTAAAGGTCTTATACATTTGTCGAAGCAATAAGTGGATTTGGAGTAATTTTGCATGAAATATTTTTAAATATTATTTTCTCAAAAACGGCTCCAAAGTTTTCTTATAATTTTCTTGTCATATCTATCCACGAGATCCGTACTGTATCCATATCGTTTATGTCGACGACTAGAAAAAAATGGTGCTTATCCAATTTTTTTTACAAATTATGTAATTTGGAAACTTCCAAAACATTACAACGCAAAAGTACAATATAAATGATGGTGAGTTTTCATTTATTAATGTAAATTTTGTAAATTATTATGTAATGTTGCGGGAAGTATAACATTTTTCAAACTTTTTTAAAATTCGCTCCAAGAGAATTTTGCCTCAAAGTCTGTAGTAAAAAGTCAGTGCTATAAAACAGTTCGCATATATTTTTTTTTAAAATAACTAGTATAATTCGCTTTATTAGTATCAGAAATTTATACAATTTCTAAATAACAGAATCTCAAAAGCAGCTCACATTTTTTCTTCAAACTTTTTAAAAAGAATGGTGTGGACCTCATTGTCGTTGAACTGTCTTAATGATCGATAATTACAAATGGAGAATTAATGCGAGAAAGTATGTGTTGCTGAAGAACCGCTAGTTTCTTAAAACGAAGTTCGACGCTCGCGTAGCGTATTATATAACATTACGACGCCCTCTCCCAACTCCATATCACGTCGTCTTGTTGCAATTTGCTTTTCCCCGCTCCCCTTGTCACGACAGGCTCGTCTCGCTCGTCCCGTCCCGTCCCGTCTGTTCCCATGAATGGGCGCGGCCGCTCGCCACGCGAATCTGTCTTCCCCCACTCCCAAGCAGGTGAAGGAGCGTAGGTGGATGACACGGCCACCCACCCACTGCGGTCGTCCGCGCAATGTTCCTAGAAATGGCCTTGAAAAGGAAGGGACGCTGTGGACTCTTTTCCTCGAAATTTCGCGGGGGTAAAAAGGCCTGCGGCATCTCTTGGGTCGATTATTACAGCTTTCAGTTCTACTGACACGCAATTTCTTCGTTCTACCAAGCTATGATCACGAAACACAGTGAAGCCAATGAACAAAATGCAAATTACAATAGTAATAATAATAATAATAATAATAATAATAATAATAATAATAATAATAATTGTACAATTAGTAACAATAAATCATTATTTGCTTTACAATTCGTAAGGAAATGTTTAATTAATAACGAATATGTGTTATGAATTATAGCAAATCATTTATCAATTATTTTGTGGCAGAAGGCCAAATATGCAGAACGTGCTCATGAGTGTCAGTCAGTTCCACAATGTTGCGTTCCATTTCTCGTCAAGTGAAAACTATTTCAGCTCTTCACAATGAATAAATGCTAATGTCTGGGGAGGGTCTGCCCAACACTTGCACCTGCGCAATATCTGCACTAATGTGTGTGTGGGTGAAATTGTAGGGTGTGTTTAGTGTGTGGCTGCAGTGCACGGAGGGGAGCAGTCTGCCTTTGCCTCTTGTGATGTTTTTTTAACTTTCTCGCTTCTTCGTAAGAAGAGAAAGTGGTGTAATTGTGGGCCGGAAAACAGGGACATTTTGGCAGAAAAGCTCTTAGTGTCCGGACCTAGTAATAAGAAAGTGGATAAATCCTGATGCTATATACAGTAGGTTACTTCCTCTAACACGGGGTGCTGTCAGAATCTTTTTTTTGGTTCCTTGATACCGAAAAATCCATTGACGGCCTGTGCTCAACGGCAGCGTTTGCAGTTGAAACTATTTGCTCCAAAATTGATATTACCCGATCGATCTGTACGAACAAAAAGGCTTTGGGAGTTTCAACCGGATATATTTATTTTTGAGGGTACTTTACCCCCAAAGTATTTTCAAAATGTTCTTAAATTTTTATTTTTCGAAAATTGGAAAAGTACAATTTGTTTGGGGAGTCTTCCTATCATTATAATATTGGAGATAAGGTTGTTTCCCTTAATGAAATCTGTTAACTAAAGACATATATTGAAATTAGATCATGTACAATTTCTTGAAATAAGACCGGGAGATGTGGCTCAGGGCATCAACTTATGCCACTGCAGTGCCTCTGACCGGGAGGTCTTAGGTTCGATTTCCGATTTTCGACCCTAGCCAGATTGTTCGGTCGAGTTCTGTTGCTTGTCTGAAGAATTATTGTGGCCGGCTGCTTTGATCGGTAGTTTTCCGTGGTTTCTCCGATCAATATCAGGCCAATGCCGGAACAGTACCCTACCAAACGGGCCTCGGACATCGTGGGATGTTTTCTTCCCATTTCTTGCCCTTTCCTCACCCCTACACACTTACACTTACATCAACTACCACACATGCTGGGAGACCGGTCGGGAGCTTGGGGCTTGTCCCGGTTGGAGAGGTGCCCCGCTGGAGGGAGATATCTGGTTGATTAGCCGACGCTAGGTCGGCGCCGTATCTCGTCATCCAGCAAGGCAACATCACCACCACCCCGACCAAAAAGCATGTACTACACTTACGGGACTAATAACCTTATCAGTTGAGGCGTCCGAATTCACTACTAACCAATGAAATAATCAATCGAAAATATGAATAATTTTCGCAAAATTTTGCGCGAAATATTGACAGTTTTAATGTTTTTAAACAATTTTTTTCTCTAATACGGCACCAATTTTTCTTGTTGTTTATATAAAGACGGTAAAAATATGGTATATTAAAAAATTCAGAAAGTTTGCATTCAATACTGCAAAGTTAAAGAGAGAGATTTTTACCTTCAATAAAATGGCCCAAAAAATAAGATCTTTAAAAATGATCTTATGCAGATTTTTGGAAAAAAGCTCATAGTTTTTACGTAATTGAGGCTTGAAATTAATGCCATGTATTTAAAAAAATATTTTCTCAAAAACCGCTCCAAATTTTTTCTTCAATTTTTATTCAGGAGCAGAAGAAGTGACATTTAAAAAATGGCGCGGGTTTCATTTTCGTTGAACTCTCTAAACTTTCGAAAACTGCAAATTTAGAAATAATGCGAGGAAGTAGTATGTGCTGATGTAACACCACTAGTTCACATTTCGCAGGTTATCCTTTGTCTGTGACACAAAAAAAGAAAAAAAAATCAAGGCTGTTCAGACAAGGGAGTTTTAGAACATGCTCCTCTGTCACCAGATGAATTTTGTAATTTTCCAAAAGCGCAATCACGCAAACCGAGATTAAAGGTGGAAGAAAGAATAAAAGAAAAATCGCTCAACATCTCTCAGAAGTAGAGATGCTTGTTACAGAGAGAAAGCAAGTGGCTAAATGAAATTCAGTGAAAAAAAATCTTTAAAAAAAGGTGAAAGTTTAGAGAAGTATGATTTTTCTTCAACAAAGGCAACTAGTGATGCTACACCGCACTACTTTCTCGAAATGGATGAAAGGTTACTTAATGTTATAATACTAATTGGACCGCAAAAGTTTTTCCTGCCCGCAGAACTATTTAACTATCCGCCTGGGGTGGACCTCAGACTTAAGCACGTAGGCCCCACGAAAGTCTTTTCTACCAGGCCACCCGACTGGGTACAAAGGAAAAACACTCCTCTCGTGCTCATACACCTCGACTATGATACAGAGTAGTTCGTTGCGCTTACCAGCAGTCCACATAGCTCCGTGCCAGATAGGCTAGTCCAGTCCTGGAACACTCTTCTGCAAAGTGAACTGTCCAGTATCTGTGCACGTCTGTGTGGTACTAGTACAACATAACTTTTTAAATAAGCTTAATTTTATTGGTTACAATAAGGTTAAAAAACCTTAGTCCAAAATGTGAGTTTTTGATTTACTAGAACCGTTTTCTAGAGCTTCATAGCCGCGATTTTCTGACTGTTTTGTTGTGAACAAAATCAGCCCCTGTAGTTATTAGCTCCAAACGTTTGAGTGAGTTTGATAAAAGAACCATAGTCCTGAGTCTTTTTGGGTAAATGAACCATAGTCCTTTAAAGGTAAGTTTTCTCCGTGATTATTTCTCAAGCGTAGCTTATCTCGTTCTGCAACGGGAGATGTTTGTTTTGTGAATGTGGGTATTCCGCATAATCAGTATTTTGTTCTGGAAGTTTGGTGGTGTATAACCTGTTACTGTGGCGTATACATCCTTTGTGTTGTGAAATTGAGCAAGAGGGGAGAAAGTAACGGATACGAAATTGATTATACGTCAGATATGGAAAGAACAGAGTGGAAGAGACGTAAGCCAAGGAAAGAGAGGAAATAGAAGTGGCGTCTTCTCCTCAGTGTGCATGAGGATGCGAGTAGTTTTACGCATTAAACTAGGTCGACCAATTAGAGTATGGAATCGACATCGTACTATTTGTTTACGTATGGCATGTTACAATGTACAAACTGAACATTCTTTAAGAATTGTTAATTTTGCATTGCTTGCTCTGACCATAATAAAAAAACAAATATACACAAAAGTACGTTGCAACATGAACAATATACCTAGTTATTTCATTGGAGGTCAATTGCCGTTATCTTCTAGCATACTTAAGAACTAAATAGAGTTTTTAAAACCTTTCAGAGGACATTGAGAGTTTTCACTCACCATTTTCTGCCTCATGAATCTCACCCACTTCGGCAAACCATGTGCTCGCCATCTAGCATATTTTCGCACGAAAATGGTTAGATTCTAATTACTGCGTTACAGTTTCGAAACTATGATTTTTCTTAGTGGAAGTACATACTATACTCCATAACGCAGTTTCAAGAAAAACTGAACACTTTCGCAACAACACACAACACAATACATAAAATGCACGTGAAAAATCTGCCTTCAAAGAAGTATTCCAAGTCGCTTAAGAGTTCCTTGTCAGTACTGATAACCTGCGTCTCGTAAATCACGTTCTAGATCATGTACTTGAACATTTCAACAAAAGTTTTAAACGAGTCGAATAGCTTGGAGATGCGACACATCACTCGCATCCATTGAACCTACGCCACTGGGAAAGAGGATGTAGTAAGAGCATAGAAAGTTAAAGGAGAAGCACATTTCAGTCACAAAGGGATCTTCAGAAGTAGTCTAAATATTTACTGCTAAGAGAGACATATCTAAATTTGTCATCAGGGGCAGACGCTAATGTAGAAAAGGAAATAACTGATAATGAAAACAGCAATGGCGAAGAGCAATACGTTGGTCAATAATATTCCATATTGATTAATTGCACTTCTTACATTATTCCTCCAAATATTGTAATATTACTGCCCCAAATAAATAATTCTGATATATAAATTTCTCAATTTTTGGAAAACAAACAAACAAAAAACACCATAGTCCATATACACTCTACTTTATTTAATAATTTCGACAATACAAATCAAGCTTGAATTACATTCAAGCGTTCATCAGTATTTATAATTGCTTGAGAAAGTGTACAACAATTTTCATGTTTCAAATGTCTACCTACTTCATCATAAAAAGATTTTTCGCTCTCATGAAAAATGTTTTTGGACTACGGTTGTTTTTAAACGGACTATGGATGTTTATTTGTAAATATAATTTATTTAATAAATATAGAAAAAAGAAGAATTTTCCTAAATCACTATTGTATATTTTGGATACACTTCTAAAATAATGTCTACAATAACTGTCTCCCAGTTTGGTGGTGAGCAACCATTGACTTTCATCTAACAATTTGGAAACAGAACGGCGGACACACATCTTGAATCTCACATCATCGGCGAGGCAATTCGTCTACGGTCTTGACAACGCCTATATGAATGAAGAACAATCTCAAAATAAAGCCAGTTTACTCCGGCATTGTAAACCACAAACAGAACCGAGCCGATGCAGACCTCAGTACCTCATCAAACAAGCACCTTGCTAGATTTTCAATAAGCACAAGCAATAGATTTGAAATATTTTCTGACCGTGAAGAATCCGAGAAACAGGAAATTTTCCACCAAGCTATGTCTACAATTTTAGCAATAATCCAGAATTTATACCTAGTAGTTACTGATACATTTTACACTGTATTAAAAAACAATAGAATAATCTAGGAACCAAGACATTAGAACTTTAACAGATAAAGAAGAAGCATATAAAAAACAATTTCACCCAAACATTCAAACCCTATCCTTAAAAGACGTTTGCCGTCATTTTGTTTTTGGGTTTCAAGGACCCACAAGTCATGGATTCTGGCTACATCACGTGTATAAGGTTTTTTTCTAAATTTATCAACTAGATTTATTCACTTTTTCGTTACAAGGGCCCTGTAAGTGTTCTGCCGAATATTCTCCATTTATTCGCGCAGCATTACATGACTTTCTCTCTACTGTTTAAGCTGTAGCGAGAAAGTGAAATCAATTTCTGTAGTAACAGTGGAATTTTCAAACGTAGAAAGCGTTAATAAAATCTTAAAAGAAAATGCTTGTGAAACTCGGTTTTCATAGTTTACATGGTTTCAGCCGGTTTTCATGGTCCTTTTTCATTGATTTTCGTCGGAACAAAAAAGGGACGGATCAGACTGGATGTAACCTGTACAGAACTAGTGGTGCTAATACAGAGCATACTTTCTCGCATTATTTCTAAATTTGTATTTTCTAAATTCATAACTTCGGATTGTTTAGCTAAATTTTGACTTTCACCATTCTTTTAATGTCCTGGGTTCTATCAGTGAAAAAACAATTGTAGACGTTTATGAGAAAAAATTAAAGTAATTTGCATTATCTTCTAGCTGAAATTACGCAAAAACTACGAACTTTTTTCAAAAAATTGTAAATGACCTTTTTAAAGACCTGATTGTTTTGTAGTGATTTAATTTTAAACAAAAACATCATCAATATTGTACCCTTACAATGTTAACTTTTTTCAGTTTTCGAAAATACAGAGTGTTCTCCGGAAATTGGAATAATGCCAATTTATTGCCATGTTTGATACATACGAAAAGAAAGTTTAAAGGAAAAATTTGGAGCCATTTTTGAAATAAATTATTGTTTTAAAATGACCCATGCACCACGGAATGACTCATATTTTCCAAAAATCGTGTATGACCTTATTTCAAGGAATGTCTTAGTAGTTTAGATAGTTTCATTTGCACGCTTGGGTGGAAGAGAGACATATGGCTGGCATGACATATTCCCTTCACTGTACCTACTCCGCCTGCCTGACATGTTCTGTGTCACACTGCTACAGATATTGGACGATTTTATTGCAAAGCTACAGCTCTATTTTTGCCCCTATGGTGACTCGAACTGGGGATCGCCCGACGAAAAGCAAACATGATGTTCATGTACCACCCCATTGGCACTGTATTTATATTTTAATTCAAATTGTTTAATAATTTTAAAAATATTTCACTCAATATTGTTTATTGTGGTTTCCAAGCTTTGGTGTTAAGCTCTCATGTCATTTCCGACACATGTTAACCGCTAACCATATCCGTGGAGAAATTCCTTCCATTAAACTCTGCGTGATTACAGTAATTCGTGTACTCGGGTGTTGGTCGAAAGTAGCTTAGAAGCTTTCATCCAAAAGACTCTCTTCTATTCAGTGTTTTCATTTCCCTCGACCCGTGCTTGATGTTTCATTCATCACGTCAGATAACAACCACAAGTTATCAACTTGAGGTTTCCTATTTTGCGCAGAGTTCCTGTAACTCCTCTTAAAGCAAATAATCATCAACCAACGTGACGCGAATTGTGTCCTTACTTTCATTGTAAGGAAACTTCCATTTTCTTAGGAAATGAACGAATTAAACTCAAAATCTGCATATGATATAATTGTGAGTAATCGCTTGATGTTGAGTGCAGTTCTTGATTGCAAGACAGCAGGAATAGTTCGTAGTACATGTCAAAACTGCAGAAAACTTAATAGTTCTCATCCTGGTATTCTATCAATGAAGGTCCTTATCAAAACGACTGCGTTAAGGGAACATCTCTTAGGAATCGACATTATGACACAGTTTTAATGTCAATATGTTATAGTCAGTGGCAGTTGGCGGGTTTCAAATTAAGAGGGGTGGCATATATGTCCCAACTATCACATATATTTTACCTCTTTAAAATTTATATTGAACGAGGAAACCCATAGCATGTATTGTACAACCGCTTTGCATGCATAGGGAATTTAATCCTTGACTAAGACATTGATATCGGAAGATACAAATCTGCTCACACCAAAGACAGAAATTAGAAAAATTATTTCATGAAAGAAAACAGTGATTGATGAAGTTAAATGGTAAGGGTCGGTATTCGTAGCCAAGTTAATAGGACTCTGCCGAACAAAACCCTAATAGCAGCCCGCTGCTCTCCCCCCCCTCCCCAATTCCCAATACCCTCACTCTTCTTCAAGCTTTCATTGCCTCGCATGCATCAGCATGCATATAGCCCAGTCCGCGAATTAGGCCGCACTAGATTCGCAATATGGCAGCTAAAGGAATTTCCTTTCGGAATAGTCGGAATAGCCAACTCATGAAACTATCATTCCGATCAACTCTCTCGCTTTGCTTTGTTTGTTCTCATTCACTCCTCGCGCGATTGAAGACTTCACAGTACAATAAAGTATGTCTCGTTATTTGTTAGAAGTAAACAAGCTTTTCATCTGTAAACGAATATTAACTGGGTGAACAATTAAGCGAAATAAAAGGTATTGTTATCAATAAGTGCGAGCACGAGAGATGTTGTGAGAGAGCATGAGTGACAAGACAAATGAAAATCACAAACTCAAAAGTTATCTATGGTCAGGCATTTGTGTTAATAATGCTTTTGAGATGGTACTGTTATTAATAATACAAAGAATAAGAACAGATGTAGTTGGGCTATACATTATTTTCCATGTGTTCCAGTTCCTAAACTGAAAACACTAAACTTTACTACCCAAGATATTTCAAATAACTTCACTTCATTTGTGATGAAAACAATGGGAAAATAAATTTATAGTAGTAGTAAGCGTAGTACTAAGTTAATAAGTTAAAAGAAACCATTCAATCCAGATTTGCGAAAAACAGGAAACTACAAAATGTGAATCGTTAACAACAATAACAAACTAGTACATCACATAAATGGCTGGAATGTTAGCGGAATCTACGGAAGTAGCCATTTTACTTTCTCGCTCTTCTCACGTAAGAAGAGAAAGTATTGTAATCGTGCGCCGAAAAACGGGGAATTTTCGACACATAAACCCTTATTGCCAAGCCCTGGTAACGAAAAAGTGGAAAAAATCCAGTTTCTAAATTTAGAAAATAAATCCTTTAACACGTGATGTAGCCAGAATCAATGTTTTGTGGGTCCTTCATACCAAAAAATCGATTCGTCTGTCTGATCGTCCGACTGTGCACAACGCTAGCGCATAAACTGTTAAGCCAATTTTCTCCAAAACTGATATTCCCCAATCGTTCTAGCTGATGTCGCGGCCCCAGGGATTTGTAACCAAAATTTTAATGTTGGGTACTTTACATGAAACCCCTTGGATATTTTCAAAATTAAAAAAAAAAGAAAAAGAAAAAAAAATGGTTCCAAATATTCTCATTCAATTTTGTTGTTGAATAGTGCAAAGGACATTTAAGAGAATGGTCCAGGTCTCATTTTCGTTGACATCCCGATTTTTCGAAAATTGGAAAAATGTATTTTAAAACTTCAAAATTGGTGATGGACATTTTTATCTGTGAGAAACTCTGTTGTACAAAATTAGCTCTTTAAAAAAATCATGTACAATCTTTTGAAAGAACTAGTCGTTTTGTGCGTTATTTCTAGTTGAAATTAATGAAATATATACAGGTTTCACACCAACTACGGACCAGAAGAAAAACTGAATGAATGATATAAGAATAATTAATTTAATATTAATTATAATTTCCTATTGAAAATGCCAATATTAATTCGATTTGTGCTTCCTCGCACTTTTACTTTACTTAATTCTACAATTTGTATTCTCAATGTATTGATGTATATTTCAATATATTTGTATTTCTCAATGTATTTGTATATTTCACACATCTTTGATCGTTTCTTACATTCAACTTTTGTTGTGCATTTACACATTAATACTTTAGAAATTATTAAAAACCTATTTGAAATACTGCTAACTTTTAGGGAATATCAGATTGGAAGGCTACAATGTCTTGACAACAATGACTCGGAAGCTCACTTTTGTGATTTGCACCTTATTGTTAGGAAATGATTTACCTGCATGGTAATCAGTTATAATTGTCAAATTTGTGTTGATATTTGCTCAAAAATATTTAGTTTTTCACCAAATGTTGTACTATTTGTAATGAGTAGGGTTGGGCAGTATTTAAATACTTGTATTTAATAATAATACGTATTTTAAATAATTTGCATGTACACTTGAACGACGGTTTTCCTTTGCAGATTTTATATATTCGCCAATTAAGGGTTTATTGTCTGATGATTTGTTTGAAAAATCAGTCGTTTTGAAAGAATTTCCATTTCTTTGCGTTAAATATTTTTGATATAATTTTATATATGAAAATGTTTATACTTTGGGTTACAATTCATTACAATATTTATTGTTCAGAAATTTGTATGACTCTCTGCAAAATCTCTCTCTGCAACCCCCGCAAAATAACAAGCCAATATCCCGAAAGCAAACGTTTTCTCGCCTTTTAGAGGATCGGGACGGAAACGCATAAGTTGGCAACGCCGTGCGTGTAGCGCGCTTGATTCAAATCGAGCGACAAGTTTCTTATTAATAGTTCTTACACTTATCTCGGTGTACTGGGAGCAATGGAATGACCCTCATTCCTAGAAACACTTACCTTCATATTACCTTCAATTATCTAGACCTATTATTAGCTACTATTACCTTCACTACTATTACCTTCATATTAACTAGATTTTTAGCAAAGCTGAATTTTGATGGATATAATACAAATATAAATTTTGCTGGGGAGAAATTAGAAGGTAGAAAAGTTTTGAATGTTTGCAAGTTTCGAAAAATCAGGGTTTTCTACGAAAATGAGATCTGTACCATTCGCATAAATGTCGTTCATACTGTAGAACAATAAACTTTAATCAAAAACATTGGAGCTATTTTTTGTTTAGAAAATGTCGAAGAGACTTCATGAAAAGGAAAAGGAATAGCTAAAATTTCAAATTATTAAACATTCATTCACTTTTATAATTTATTTAAAAAAGTATTACAAAACTATTACTAAACGGGATAAAGTATGTGCTGTTTTAGCACCACTAGTTTTCATTGCAAACTTGTGTCACTAACACGTACATGTAATATGTGCAGTGCAACTGTGTGGCGATTTACAACGGCTTTTTCCAACACAAAACGAAACTACCCTAACTTGAGTAATGAGAACTATACATGTTCTCATCCGACAGTGATATTTTTGGAAAGTTGTCAGGTCAGCTGGCCTTTTTAACTCTCACTATACGGACGGACTGGCGATCGTACACGCTACGACCCATCCTAAAATGGTTTTTTCGCTTAAGAGGACACAAAACTAAATTCGTCCACAAAAATTGCGCTAGTAGTATGCTGACATTAAATGAGTCGATTTATTGAAAGTTTAATACTTTCTGCAAATTTTTACAAGGTTGGTTTTGCTAGGGATGGCACAGCTCTAGAGCCTTTAAGAACCAGCCGCCATTGGTTATGGTCAATATGGCCAATTCCAATCAATTCCACACATCGCAATGATAGTATTTAGGAAGTAGTTTGTGTAGATTATTTTCAGCTTCATTCGAAAAACACTCTTTAATTGTAAAAACTGATTGAACAGGACTAGTAAGCAAAAAGTATTAAGAAGTACCCCAAAAGGAGTGAACAATGTTTAAAATACACTTAGAATGTATGTTGCATTTTGCATAAAATACTCTTTTTTATGTTTTACAATTACACGAAAACTATTCATGTTTTCTAAATATTTACCTTACTTAAAAATCAAACTTTAAACAATAGATTTCATTAAGAAATATCTATATCTTCAATATTGTAGTTGTACGTAAACAAAATGAACTTTGCAATTTTCGAAAATTCAAAGATTTAAACGAAAATGGGACCTGCATAATTTTGTTGCACCCCACGCTTATCCGAGGGCAAAGTTGCGTAAGGTGCTACAACAGCACGTACTTTCTCGTGTTATCACCAGTAGTTAACGTTATATTGAAATACTGCAATTTCTGTCCTACATGAAACTCACTTATAACTTTAAAATGTCCATTTCAACTATTTCAACCTAAGCGACTTGGGTGCCTATCGGCATTTTTGATAGCCAGGTACAGTAGTAATTTCTAAATTTTACAAATAAAATAAACATGAATAAATTTAACAGCTATAGTATTTGCAGCACATTTAACTGTAAAAAAAGAATAATATTTCATAAAAGCTTGCTTAGATTACGTCAAAGTGAGATAACAATTTCTGAATACAATAATCATTGATCAAAACTTCTTTATGTAAAAGAAAATCTACTTGTTCGTTCTACATTAAATATATTACCTCCCATCAATCTATTTCCTTTAGTAAAATTTTATCTACAACATACGATCATCACGATCCGACACAATGAAAACCATTCGAATATAATTTCTAACCCCCGTGTTGCCATTTTGCGAAATGACACCCCGTTAAACGAAATTCCGTTCTTTGGTACACACGTGGAAAAAAATTAAACATTAATTTCGGTTTTTGAGATAATAAGTGCTGAAAATTTAAAAAGTCCTATTTTCACGCGAAATTTCGCGAAAAATGCTCTGATGTTCAAAAAATTGAACACGACATCGTTTGAAGATCTGGTTTCGATAAACAGACGGGGGAAAACTGTCTTTATAATTGGTGCGCTGGAACGGTGCGGTGGAACGGAGAGGGTCACGGTGCAGACGTCCAGGACTGAGCGGGACAGGACGGAGCTGGTGGGGCGGAGAGGAGCAGTGCGCAGCAGTGCGGGGAGGAGCGGGGTTGTGCGGGGAGTTGGGTTTGGTGGGTGGAACGGGGCAGGATGGTGCGGAATGGGAGATGAGGATCTGGGCGGAAAGGGCAGGGCGAAGTGATGGTGGGTAGAGCGAGGCATGGCGGACCTAGGCTAGGCAGAATGTTGGGGCGGAGCAGGGCGCAACGAGGGGTGGCAAAGTAGGCCAACCGGGACAGGGGGAATAGAGCAGAGAGTAGCGGGGCAGCTCGGAACTGGGCAGAGCGGACCTCGTTGGGAGGGTACAGGGAAATAGAAGTGGGATTGGGTTGTGGAACTTGGCGGAGTCAGCGTCGATTACTACGTCCGTGAAGGAGCTTTAATCACCTCTTTTGTCGCCGCACTTACGTAAGTAAGTTAAACAATCTATGTTCGGCCGGTTGTCGGAGGAAGATGTGTTCAAACATGTAGCTCGGGCGTGTACACAAAAAGCTGCTGGAGTTAAAATCGAGGACAGGGTTTCTCACAGAGACAATAGGAAATGTGAACTGGCCGGTGAATCTGCGCTTTTCTTCCTATATGTGTACTATTTTGCAGCGATGACGGTGGTGGAAACAAGGGCAAGAAATATTTTGGTGTATCTGTTCTTGTTCCCACATGCATTGCTTCTCTCGTATTACGCAGCAAATAAAATTGATTCTACGATTAGTGTCTGAAATACGCAGAATAATCATGTGAGGTGTGAATAAACTATATCAAAATGAGAGCATTTATGTTCACGACTGAAATGGAACTTGTGGAGCATCAATAGCACATACTGGCTCTTACTGATCATAGTCATGTCAAGCTATAAATAGTGCTCTGCATTACCGAGCGACCTCTGGAGCCCACCGCTTACATTTTAATTTTTCTTAATTATTGACGATTTTCATGAATTAATAAATAGATAAATAGAAAATTTATTCTACAACTGGGCACATGTTGGCCGGAAGCCCATGGCAGAATATAGCTACATGAAAGAACAATTACCTTTACAAATACAAAAAACAATATATATATATATATATATATATATATATATATATATAATATAAATACGCTATATAAAAAACAACATTTCCTGTCACACCTAACGGCAATGCAGAGTGGCATTTAACATACATAATGCTTCAAATCCAATACCACACATACTAACTTTTAGCTAAGTAACTTACATAGTACATTTATGCACCATACTTAGACCTATGAACCCTCTCGTATACAACAACTTGCACCTTATCTATCTAATCTAATCTATCTATCTAATCATCTAATCTATCTTCTATCTATATATTATATATATATATATATATATATATATATATATATATATATATTGTGACATACTGGGAAGCGGGTACTTGCTTACGGACAAATAAATTAATAAGCAAAGGGACAGGTACATTTTCGTGAATGGGCTTCCAGGGGTTTGGCGCTGCATTGGAAGATGATCATAAGAAATTCATTTGTACTTTTATATATTTTAATAATAGAAACATTCTTTACAAAGATTATTTACAAAACGCAATGCGCAAGGCCTTTGGTTTCAATTTCGCCTCGCGCTACCCCCCGATTTGACCGTTGGCGGCAGCGGCGGCGGCGGCGGCGTTACTGCTCTGATCAATTCAGTACTTATTTTAATTATAATTATTGATCAACTTTGATTATTACAATACAGAGACGTTCTTCGTTTCAATATATAGAGTACATACATATATAGAGTATATACATACATATCATTCATTCATTTTTTTCTACCATTACTCACAATTTTGTTTTCTCCGTATTCACTTGAAATTCTTCAAATTTAATGAGTTTTGAGACAATACTGCTCGTACGTTTTCGCAAATTTATATTTAAATGTACGATAAATTGAATCTGAATTGCAATGTATTGGCAGCGCGATTCATTTGGTAATTAAATTGTTCACTTAAAATGTCAAACTTCAGCAATGTTTACAACGTCCTGAGATAAAATTATGGCATATTGTGCGAGAAATACGTTTGGATACTGGTATTTAATCAATGCTCCCTACATAGATCAATTTATGAGGCGTTGGTTTAATTCCTGTCATTATCGCTAAGTTTGCAGCACCAAAACACAAAAAACACGTTTTTGGACATGCGAATCCAAAAGCAAATTATCAGTTCCCCATCAGAAGGCCGAGGCGCGTAGGATGACACTTCATGCGTGTCGATTGGTGCACGAGAAGTGGTCTAGCCGCCTGTGACGGAATGGCACACATAAACATACTCCAGAGTTGTACTGATTTACTGTACAGAGATAAAATAGTTCCAAATTTCGAATTGTTCGGGTATTTCACTGAAAGTCTGTAACAAAATCAATCGCTTAAGATAAAACATATATTATTTTCGCATTATCGGATACAGTGCACAAAACTGAGTAGAGAAAATCGCTTGAATCACAGCCGGTTGATTTTGTATTTTTCATTTTTTGGCTGTCGCTTTTCAACAAAACGGTCAAATAGCAACCATTGCGCTTTTTTAACCGTAAGGGTAACTGCAGGGAGAACACGTACGGGCACACAAGCACACAGAAACATCCACGCCCCAGGTGGGATTCGAACCCACAATCGTTCGAGCCGAACTACGGCACTTCAGCCTTAGCGACCTCATATATATAGGCCGGCGACCTTCGTTTTAATTTAAAAAAAAAATCAAATGGGAGGGATACGATTACAATCAGCAGGCAGGAACATTATTTTAATGAGACCTAAATGCATTAGACGTAAAATGAACAAATTTCTTTGGCTTTGTTTTAAATTAATTCAAAAAATGTGTGTCCACTACTACACAAGATGAGGTTGATGATACAAGAGTATCGTGTAATTTTGAACATTTCACCATGTTTTTGTATTTCTTTCAAAAACGAAAAATGTGTAGAATGCTATTAATTTGAAGGAAATACTTAATAATCTTGAAATAAGTATTTATTAGAAACATGCAAAAATAGAACAATAATCATTTTACTTCAAATGAATGAAAATGCTTAAATGTACTAATGCCCTCTGTTGAGGAAAGTCTCGCATAAGCGTCGGAGACAAGGAATGCCGCGTTAGCTGCATCCTCCAGAAGATAATATACATAGTTCAGGGGTTCATCATTATTGTTGATATCCCCGACATTTATCGGAGAATATCGTTCTATTTCGCACTACAAGTTGATTCAAAGTGTTCAACACGCAGCAGCGGCAGCAGTAAGCGCACGCCCGTTAATGCCAAGCCCCGGAAACTCAGGCCCGTGCGCACCCCCGCCGCCTGCTTCCACGAACAGGCAGCAGCCAGCTCCGCCCACCACTGGAAGAAGCGTGCGTGCCAGCGCTGGCGAAGACACGCCCACGCCCGCGCCCACGCGCGCGCGCACGCCACCCCTGCACCTGCCATTCAGCTGCCACCTTCCCACCACTTCTCGCATGACGTTCCTGGACGCCCACCCCAGCCACGCTCTCAGGAGTCCACCAAATAATATCCATCTGCCTAGATTGGTTTTGTATAATACGCAAAATTCACCTTCCACATTTATAATCGGGTATAATTGCGTGACTGATAATTTGGTGTTTGGCCAACTGCTATGGTCGTATTCTCGTAAGTATATTGTATGTGTTAATTCGAGAGGTGGCGGTGTTCTCCTCCCGGTGGATGGTGAGTTCCTGCGCCGACCTACCACGGCTTGCCTCCATCCAGGTATCTCCCACCAACAGGGCAACAGGGCAACAGGGCAACAGGGCAACAGGGCAACAGGGCAACAGGGCAACAGGGCAACAGGGCAAGGTGACATTCCACTTTTCGCATAAACATCTGCTAGTAAGTGACGTAAATTATATATATGAACCGTATATTGTGGTCATTCAATATTATAATATATATTGACAGCACAAAATTACTTAAACAGCCCTGAGAGATTGGATCCCACTAAATAAAGACAAAAGCTTTGCAATGTGGAAACGAACCATAGTGAAAAGAGGTGGCTTGGCTCTTGCTCATTGTATTCGTCTTCAGTCAATGAACTTCAGCAACCAGTTCGTCACACAAAATTAGCGGGGATTTTAAATGCCAAAATATCACATGGTTAAAGTCATTGAAATACTTATATATGAAGCACTTAAAAAATTGTATCAATCACACCTTCATCGTGTTATTTTTGGTTGGTCCCATTGAAAAATTGTCGGCGCCTCGTTGTTTATACGCTCTCTCTGTCTCCCTGACCACCACTCCGTCTGTCTGTTGCTTGCTTGCCCTGTCAGCCTGCTTGACCGTCTGTGAGACAGCACGTTTTCCTGTCTGCAAAATAAGTAGGTCAGTCAGAAAGTAATGCCTCCTATTTTTTCTACTTATATAAAATTAGTTTAGTAAAACATTTAAATTTGGCACTATTCCTCTAACCTTCTTCGACAATCAGTAGTAACTTTCTTCGTCAATATGTGGCAGCATAGCAGTCGTTTGCAAAATGGCCGACATCGAAGTTCATAAGAGAGCGCGTTGTGTGATTGAATTCTTGAATGCGTAAGGTAAATTGCTCATGTGCGTTAAGGAGAGACCGACAAAAGTGAAAAGTGATGTAACAGTGGATAACAACATTGTTAGCCGATGGGTTCGTCGCTGTAACGAAGCTGACGAGCAAATACCGTTGCGATAAGCGGAACGGCAATTCGATGACTGCAGTCACTCCATGCTACATTCAGCAAGTCATTGACATCATTCTTGGTGACGTCTGTTTGACTGCAGATGAAGTCAGGGAGATAATGCGACACAGTTCATCTGCCATATTTCACCTTCTGCACGTTGGCATGTATGCTGTCCAGCTACATGTTGACACCGAAAGTTACTATTAATTCTAGAAGAAGAAGAAGGTTTGAGGAATAGTTCCGAATTCATATTATTCACTTATGTACTTTTATTTAAGTGTAAAAATAGGAAGAATACAATTTTAACTGATCACCGTAGTATATCTTATCGTAAAGAGGATCGTATAAATTTTTAACATCTTACATCTTTAAATACAATAATATACAATTTTTTCGATAATGTGAGTATTTCCCCGTAATTTTGTGAGAAATGGGATATTTTGGAAACAATTTTTTGGAAAAATGAGTCCCGATGTTTGTATTTATTTTTCTCCAGATTAGAGAAAATTGGGCAGATAAAAATTGGTGCAGGTCCCATTTTCGATGATCTCTGTGTATTTTCGAAAATTACAAATGCTTAAAATTGTCTTGATATTAATGTAAGATTTTTTGAAATGAAAAATTTCTTAAAAAACTATTTTTTTAATAAAGATATGTACATTTTTTTAATATCAGTTTTTCACGTAATATTGGCATGAAATAAGGCAATATACTAGTACAATGATATTCTTAGAAATGACTCTAAACTTTTTCTTCAAATTATGTTCTGGCATAGATGGATGAACGCTTATATGTATGTCCCAGGTCCCATTTTCATTGAGAAATCATCTGTATTTAGAAAATTGCAAACATTTGAAACTTTTTCAGCACTACAACTACAAAATTGGAGGGAGTTATTTTTTCATGCAATTTGTTCAGTAAAGTTTCTTACAGCACTTGGTTTTATAGCTGCATGTCTTGAAATGCCATTCAAAACCTCAGAATATTTAAAAAATGTTAATGATATCTCTGAAAATGTAGTGTGAATTCGAGATCGAATTCTAGTGTGGAGGAAATTGCTAATTGGAAACATTTTTGCAGGTTCAAATAATATTATTCCTAGCCTTTACAAGTAATGCGAGAAAGTAACTTTGCAAGTTTAAGTATCAAGGACTTACAAAGTGCAGAATTTGACTACTCAACCGATATGAGGAAGGGATTTACTGCATACTATGGCGAAACATCGCGCCGTGATTATATAATTAATTAATTTGCACTCGTGCATGTGCCGTGGCTTCACAACGAGCCGGCCGCGTGGCCGCGTGCGCCGCCACCGGCGCGCGGAGATCAGCTGCAAGATCTGTCCGGGACCGAGCGAGTGCTCATACACGATGCTGCGTGTCTGCCAGGGCACAGGTATATTCGGTATGGCTCCCCCCCCCCGCCGGTGTCCAAACTCACGACCGCGAAGTATGCATTGCTAGAAGTGTATGCCGGAACGTACAGGCAAAATAGCAATTAACCGCTCTGTGAGCGCGAGGAATACATGAATTCACAACAGTCAGATGCTTCAACCCAACCGCATCATAACAAGGTAATGTCACAAGGGAAGCGAGCCAGCGATAACGACAGTGATAACAGAGACCTTAAACGTGTAACCACAGACAGTCAGCCTCCGGCAGGGTTGAACCTACAAAGTCAATACAATGTAGAAATCAAAAACAGATTTAGTTGGCTAAACGAAGAGATACCAGATGATCTAAGTGACGAATATAAAATTTTTGTTACTAATTTTGAAAATCAAGTTTCCTTCGCGAATAAAATACAATTTAACGTCTCATCCAACTTTACTACAGAATTCAAAAATCAAAAGATTCGAATCCAATTCCAATCAGTGAGCGACTTCCGAAAAGCAGTTAAATATTTCCTGGCCACCAAAAAACAATTTCACACGTATTATTAGTAAACACGACACACGACACGTCACACGACAAAATTAGTAAAAATACTCAATAGAGATCAAGAATATTCATCTTTCAATCTCAAAAAATGAAATATTAGCCGAAATCAAAAACAAATTCAATTCTGCTACAAAAGTTACTCGACTCTATAAAAACAATTCCCCCATTCCAGTAGTGTCAGAAGACTTTGATGGAACGCACAAAGTCGGGGATGTGTTAGAAATGAAAAAAATAGGCAATAACATTGTGAAACCAGAAAGAAGAAAGAAAACCAAGGGCCCCCTACTGTGTTACCTGTGTTTACACTTTGGGCACAGTAAAAATAATTGCATTCATACAATTTCATGTGAGTTTTGTGCAGGTGATCACCTATCAGCGAACTGAGAACAAAAGAACTCCACTCCTACGTGTAAACATTGTCTCGGGAAGCACAGGGCTGACCTCAGATCAGTAGAATGTCCATATTATCGAAAACTTTTAGAAAGTAAAAGAAACAATCCAAATGACAGACTTAGGAACAATCGTATTCCCCCGCAGTTCAATACAACAAACTTTCCAACACTACCTCCAGCCAACAACATACCTAATTTCTCACACGCAACAAATATCAACCACCAACAAAACACAACAAACACAAATCACCAACAATATAACAACCAACAGACAAACAGAAACTACAACAATTTTAATATTGGTAACTCATTCATACAAAACATAACTTAGTTTATGACCAATCACATCATTAATTTTATAAATACATTAATACCAACAATTATACAGAATATTCAGCAATCAATTGCTATGTCATTTAGCAACAATTATGGATCACCTTAATGATATACTTATATTAAATTGGAATGCTAATGGCATTATTAACAAAATAGCCGAATTACAACACTTTCTACATGCTAACAGAATAGATATAGCATGCATCACATCTCAGCCATGAATCCTCATTTTTTATTCAGGTATACACAACAATCAAAACAGACAAACAAAACTCGAAAGGTGGAAGAGTATTAATACTAATAAAATGCAGTATACCACATCACCAGATTACTCTTCCACACACGCCCAGACTCGAAACAGCAATAATTAATGTAAAGTATAATAATAAGACGATAATAGTGACTGCTTACAAACCTCCAAATATAAAAATCAATAATAGCAACATCTCCACATTATTACAACTACCAAATCCATTCATTATTGCAGGTGAACTAAACTAAACACTTCTCATGAGGATGTCGAGCTACGAATCCTGCTGGTAAATACTAATACAACATAAACAGGAACCAGAACAACATATTATCACCAACCGTACCCACTTACTTCCCGTATGATCCAAACAAAAGTCCAGACAGTCTTGACATAGCAGTCACAAATATTAAAGCTCAATTCAGTTCTACAACATACCATGAATACTACCAGTAAAATTATCAACTCGCGTAAAAAAGCCCACCTCAAACCCCCCACCCACCTTAAATAGTATAACATTAATTGGAAGTACTTAAAAGGTTCTATAAATAAATCCATACTTTCAATTTACAACCTGAACTCTCCCCAAGAAATTAACCAAGCTATCATGACCCTCAACAATATTAGTAATATTAACTAGAGTCTAACTAACTAGATATTGGAAAAAGCTTAGATGTTAACAAAATAATGCACAAACCGTTCCCAACTAATATTAGTTGGAACTAATATTAACTTAATCCGAATGAAAAATAAAACAAGAATATTTGTATAATAAACTAATAATTAAAATAATAAAACAAGAATTACCCTAAGAATTTCGTCTTTAAAAAAGAACAAAATCTGTTCAATAATATTAAAAAGGTTCTAAACAGATATAAACACGAACAATACAATTCCTATATCAATAGTTTAAATACTAAAAACAACTTTCTATGCCAGTTTACTAAGAAACTCTTAAAAAAGAACAAGTCTTCCCCCATTAGCAACTAGTAAAAAATACTCCCCCATGGAAACAGCTGAAGAACTTGCCTCCCACTTTGTTGACTCTTTCACCCCCAATAACACCCTCAAAGATCCGAAACACGACGAAATAATGACAATGTTCAATGCTCCTCTATATGATATTCCCCTCCAAATACTATTCATATCCCCAAATGAACTAAGAAAAACAATAAAGGATATGCCAAATAAAAAAGCACCAGGTAACGATAGGATCAACACAATCATTTTAAAAAATCCACCGGTGGAAGTCATTGCTTTTATAAATAATATTTACAACTCTGTATTGAGAACAGGATATTTTCTTCAAACATGGAAACACTCAGCTATTCGCCCAATAGCAAAACCAAACAAGAATCACTCAATAGCTGAGAATTACAGGCTTATCAGCCTGTTACCTATAATGTCAAAAATCTTAGAGAAATTAATACTCATCATATTGAAAAAACATATCAAGAAAACAAACAGTATATCACAGTACCAGTTTGGCTTCAAGTCACAATACTCTACCACACACTAACTACTAAGGCTTACGGAACACATTCACACTGGATTTCAAAAGAGACAACATGCCATCGCTGCATTCGTAGACATTTCGCACGCATTCGACAGAATATGGCATCCAGCTCTCTATTTTAAATTAATTTCAATAGGTACACCCAAATATCTAGTATTTGTTATCCTTAGGTATATAACAAATATAACATTTTCAGTGTCAGTCAAAGGCCACTGCTCCAATGCAAGGAACATTTCTGCTGGGGTTCCCCAAGGTTCACCACTTTTACCCACGTTGTTCAATTTATACACAGCAGATATTCCTACTTCAGCATATATAAACACCGCTCAATTTGCCAATGGCACTGCACTGTATATCTCAGGGAACTCTTTAACAACTCTTCAAACACAGCTTCAGAACCACTTAAGTTTACTAACAAATTGGGATGATGTCTGGAAAAGAAAGTCGAACCCAACAAAATATGTAGCAAAATTATTCACATTAAAACCATTCACAACACCCTCTTCCATTCTTCATAAATAACGACATCATCAACTGGACACCAACTAATAAAACAATAAAATACTTAGGCTTAAACGTCGATACCCGACTCAACTGGAAGCAACATATAGAGGTGAAAACTCACCAATCCAAAACTAAACAAATTCATTCAAGTATCGACTGCAAATTGGGCTGTGTTAATGAATCAAAATGTGGGTATGTCAGCGGTGAAAATATTGAAGAGAGTTGGGGAAAGAGGAACGCCTGCTACAATGGGATGAGGGTTAGAAAGATGTGACTGAATTTGTACTGAGAATGGACGATCTGACAAAAATCTTTGGATGGTTGAAATGAGGTAGAGTGGGATACCGACTTTCATAACTTATAGATTAGGCCATTATGCCAAATTCGATCGAATGCTTGGCTCACATCAAGAAAAGCTGCCTAGGTATGATGCCCTTTTTTATATCCGGAATGAATGAATTATTTTAATTTGAGGAGTTGATGCAGGAAGAATGTTAAGGAACAAAACCAAATTGGTGATAAGGTATAATCTTGGACTTTCTTAGAAATGAATTGAGCCTTTTTAGGATGACTTTTTCTGCTGTTTTGGCAAGAATAGGAAGAACAGTTGTAGGGTGGTAGCTGGAAGATAAGGTTTGGCTCTGCTCAGGTTTGGGGGTTGGGACTTCTACTGAATGTTTCCATAAATTGAAGTAACCTAATCTAAACCTAGAATTTATTATATTGGTTATAAAGGCAACTGCATTACGAGGAAGGGTTTTTCACTTAATAGGTGAAATATTTTCGTGAGCGGGAGACCGGGAAGTTGACCAACGGAAGGGGATAAGCCTGGAGTGTTTTTAGTTGCGGTTGTGTAGGTTGCGGTGTACGAACAAGAATTGTCGTCTTGCTCGGTATCAGGGACACATAGTACCAGATTTTCTGGTAGCTTTAACTCTTATCCAGGCAACCGGGGTCCATTGGACCCAGAAGCAAAATTTTCAATATTTTATTTCTCGAAGTTGTTAGGATAGTTGTGTTGTGATTTTGTTAGCTATGGAGTTTTCTTAATGTATCCGCAACTATTTTACGAGTTGAATAATAAATAAAAACATTTTTATTTTATTTCAAACACAACCAGGCAAGCTGGGTCCACTGGACCAAGGTCTGCATGTAATATTGCATTTTCTGCTTTTGCTTGGTCGATTACGTGAGGACTGCTTCGTGCCCAATGTCGGACGGATGTCGGGTTTGCGCAATAGCTTTCCACCGGGAAAGTATCTGGCACCACGTGTGAGCGATTCTAAGATCGACGCCTCTGTAGACAGTTGTTGCGGGTTAGTATGCACTAGTCGAGTCAGGAGAGGGAGTTTTAAAGTGGTGCGCGGTCCAGGTTTTGCGGAAAAACTGCACAGCGAGTGAATGCTAGAAAACATGAGATCATACGATTATTTATTGTTGTTATTGCAAAGAAATTGGTTTGTACCCAAAATGTAAGGAGACTGTCAAACAGGATTGAATAACAAGTGTTGCCTGTCAATCACACACGTTATTAGAGGAGAGGAGTTCTATTTTTTCTTGGGGTTTCTCGTCCATTCATTGGTTTCCTTACGAATTGGGGTAAAGCTTTACTAGGTTGTTTGAATTTTCTTATGGCTTTAAATAAATAATATTCGGAGGCCTGAGTTGCAGAGAGATTGTAATTTTGAAACCTACACTCGTTGAAGGTTTTAAGAAAATTGGATAGTTGCCTGGTAGCTAAATTGCAGGTGGTTCTATCAGCTGGGTTTCTTGTCCTGTGCCATATTCTTCTTAGTTTTCTGATTTTTTAGAATGTAGAAAGAATAATTATCACAAGTTTCATTAGACGTGCCACACTGCTTTTGTATGCTTTCAGCTATAGTCTCAGTAGTTTCATCAATGTCATCTTGTGATCTCAAGGGCATTCGAATATTTGTAAAGGTGGATATACAGTTACGATACATATTATAATCTGTGTGTTTACTTACTAGTACTAATCGTGCTCAAAAGAATTTTATTGCTAACAGTTATTATGATGGGCTACTAATCTGATGACAGTTCATTGGAAGCTTCAGTAGACAAGTAACCTGGTGAAACTCCTTCAGTTACAAAGATGTCAATTAGATCTGGGATTTTGTTATATCAGTTGGCCAGTAAGTTGGTTCTCCTGTAGAGATGGTTGGTAGTTGCAACGATGTTACCGCTTTTTGTAGTTCGCGACCTCTCGCAGTAATGAGCCTCCATCCCCACTACACGTGTTTGGGATTTAGATCTCCTCCACATACAAAGCGAGTGCCAAGGCTATTGAAAAATATTTCAAATCGTGCTTTATCCGTATTGAATCTCTGACAACAATCTATAGCACTTACTCTGAGTGGCCCTTAAAAGTCTTCTATTGTTATTGTAGTTGCTTGAATGTCTCTACATTGAAATGTACATTCTTCAGGGTGTTCGATATTGCGTTTAATCAATATTACAGTACCTCCGTGTGCTTTGCCATCCGAATGTTTTGTGTCATACAATGTATAGTTTTGCAATTTAACATAGTTCTTCTCTGTGAAGTGAGTTTCTGAGATCAAGAGCATATCAATTTTATTTTCTGAGAGAAATATTTCGACTTCTTCGTGCTGTTGTGCCAGACCATTAGCATTCCAAGTTTCTATTCGAAAAAATGTTAGATATTGGATAATTTAGTTACCAATGTCGATACTAAGTTAATAAGTGCATTTATCTGTTGACTTTGTTGCATCAAAACATTTTCAAATCGTTCAAAGAAGTGTTGTATGATGTTAAGAATGTAAGGGCTGTCGTGATAATATGGTTGATGTTATACTGCGTGCTTAGATTGTTCAATATCTGCTTACGTGCTTCTATTTACTTGGAAGCTTCTATTGTAAATTTGAGGATTAATTGTTGAATTGTTATGGGTTTGAGCTGTATTACCATTTCATTTTGGAAGATTCTTCTCTTTATTTAAGTTATTGTGGTCTTTCCGTTTAGAATTTCTATGTAAACTGGGCAACCGTTATATTTTGACGGGTGGTTGACTTCACACAGAGCACATGTTGGCAGAATTTCTCTTGTTTTTCACATTTATCAGGTGCATATTTTTTGCCGCATTAAAAACTTCGAAATGGGTAGGCACAGTAGGTTCTGGTATATTCACAAATTTTGGCAATTTTTACTTTGTACTGTCTTACTTAATGCGTGATGATTCAAATACAACACGATTCAGAAGTTTGTTAATGTTAAATATTTTATTAGTATTCGCGTTTGGTTCAAGGTCTGTAGAAGATAATGGCAGTGGCACCTTTGTTAACCTATGGCGGACATTGATTATGTTTCTCACTTTATGTCCCGATTCGGACAGCGCTTCTTTAATATTTTTCACACCAACAGTATGATGTATGTGACGCAAAAGCACTAAACACGTTTTCCACTAGATGTTTTACTATGTTTCTGTATGCATCCCGTGTTTTTGATAATATTTTAATTTTATTATTTGTCGATGATTTTATTTCAAAGTCTTCTATTTTTACAACTTCTTGCAAAAATTCTATTATAGTTGGTACATTGTTCACGTCGGGGATAAAGATAAGCGGATCTACGATTTCATGAAACTTTTTTCGTTGTTTTCTAGTAAATCGTCAACACTGAGTTAACTGAATTCATTGCAGGTAGAAATTGTAATGGCATAATTACTATTATTATCGCTAGACGCTGTATTTTGCCTTACACTTGTAATATCAGGGTCAAGGTCCTCTGTGTTCGACCTCTTCGATCGAGCTGGCTTGTATGCTTACCATGGCACTTGTGTTAAATCCGCTGCATTCAATGAGTCTTCACCCATGTTGTGGTCGCCACTATTTAATAATTCTGATGATTCTATTGTGTTGGTTTTGTAGTCATCCACGTAATATCCGCAGCACTCTTACTACATGTTTCCGTGACTTCACACAAGAATAAATTTATTGTTAACTGTTCTTTTAGATACTATGTCTATTTTCAATATTAGAAATGACTAGTCCAAGCACTATTTAAGCCTTAAACCCCACCTAAAGCTTTCCTTATCACGAAGCGCGATGAGGTTAGCTGAGCTGTAGACACGTCCATACAACGCCGCTGCCGAGCGAGAACTACATTAAAGGATAAGGCTTCATGCTCGTGTGTTAGGCATGTTAGGCACTACGTAGTTTTGAATAAAAGAGAATCCATTTAAGCAATGTGTAGCAAATAGTTGACAGTTGTTAGATAAATTGATTTCAAAAGAATGCATTTATAAGTGGACAAGTTGATGTTAAAAGGAGATACAATAAAAATGATGTTTCCCAACGTAGTAAGACAATGTTTCAACCTTAAGATGAAAATGGTGAAGACCAATTAGTATATAAAAAATCTTTAAAGGAACTTTGTCAGTTGTTGATGGTGGTATAATCAATGCACGAAAGAGGAAAAAGGTGAATGGCACCTCTGAAAGTGACAAGAGGCAAACATGCGCCACATAACAAATCCAAATATACAGATAAAGAGCTTGTTTATAGATCTCTACAACAATTTCCCACATACCAGATCCATTATTGACGCCGAGATACCTCATGGAAATATTTATCACCAGAGCTCCATGTAACTAAAATACTTATGTTCTTCAAGGAACAGTATATTCTGAACCGCCACAGTGTTGTTTCAATATACGTGTTCCTTCATATTTTCAATACCAGATTCAACCTCCATTTTAAAACGAAAAAGCACACTTGCCAGACGTGTGATGAGTTTCAAGCAATAATAAGTCGTTTACCAAATGGCCGAAAAAAAGATGAACTGCTTGTGCAGCATGAACTTCGTATGAGAAAAGCACAAGCTATAAACGACATGAAGAAGAGGGACATACGCGAAGCAGCCAAATCGAATGGTGCTAAATAAGATTTGTTTTTGATTTGTAGAAAAAACTTCCTACCTTGGTGTTAGCAACAGGTGTGGCTTGCAATAAGCGTCAATTATAGGTATTTAATTCAAGAGTACACGATGAAGTTAGTAACACTGGTCACACGCAAATCTGAGGTGAACATACTGCTTCGCGTGGGTCTCAAAAATTACTTCATGCCTTTTGTTTCACACTAGGGGAACCGGCAGCTGTGATATTGCAGTCCATTACACATCACACACTACTGGTCACGTGATTGTTAATCACGTTTTACACTACGCCGTGACAAAATTATAATAAGTGAAATGTTTTCTCGCAATTATAGGTTTGTTCTATTTCCTGGTTTGGACACGTTTGTCAAGTATTCTATTATTAAAATTTCTGTCTCAAATTTTGGCATTCATTCACTATGACACTGTCTTGCAGAAATTTATTTGTTCGAGATCCAAGTAATAGTTCTGCCTGATATTTAACAATTCGCAGGGGCAGAATTCTTGAATGCAGTGAAGACGCGCTTAATCCCTGACTGTGCGGCGGGTTGCGTAGAGGTCAAGGGCTCTTGTGTCGTCATAATCAAATAAATTATCAACTACGCTCACACATGTCCAATATAATTCAAACCGCTCTTTAAACAAGTCCATTACTAATAAGAACAAAGTGTGAACATTTCGGCGAAATCAGTCGAGTAGTTTTTGCGTGTATTTGCGATACTTACACACACACACAATATATATATATATA